>ML677392.1:1169912-1417028 GCA_007922305.1 Dermatemys mawii | reverse complement strand
GATTGTAAACTCTTGGGGTAAGGATCAGATTGTAAATTGTAGATTAGATTGTGAACTAGATTGTAAACTAAATTGTAGATTAGATTGTAAAACTCTCGGGGTGAGGTCTCAGTCTTGGCTGGGGCCTTTGCACACTTCCACAGAACAAATTTTAATAATTTTAGGCATAATTTGTTTTATCCCTTAATTTAAATTTACAACGTTCAAGGCTGATGATGAGGCTAGTGCTTTCTCTATGAGGGAAATAAGTAAAGAGTTATTAATGGAATATAAAAGACAGTGGCATGGTGTGATTTAAAAGTATTTTTTATCCATTAGGCCTTGATTACAGTATGTTATCCAATATTTCTAACTGGCTTTAAATTTAGATGCAAATCTTTTCATATCCTGGCTCATCTCTAGGAGAGCTTTCATGTTACTATTTTTCATATAACTTCAAAGTCTTGTCTAGGAACTATTTTAGGGACTTAACTGCATGTGATCTATTATGCACAGTTGGATACCAGCCTGTTCGCAAATTAGTCTTTTATTTCCAGTATTTTTGCAAGACTCTACTCTTTTGTAATTTTTAAAAAATCTTTTCCAGCTTGGCATTAGAAAGAGAGAGCCTTGTATGTAAACTGCAGAGCATAACCTGCATGGCTCTGCTACTATTCTAAAATTCTTGACCATTATTCATAAACTGCAAGGTTGCAAGGTTTAAAAGACAGCTTAGAATTTCACTCTTATTCAGAGCTGAGTCTTTAAAAATTCTCTTGCTCAGCTCAAAATCATCTGTGAACAAAAATATAACAATACATATTTTAAAAAAATCCAAATTCTAGTGTACAGCAATTTCCTCCCCATGAAGAAAAGTTGCGAGTTCCTGCAATAGTTTTCATTTTCTGTAAAAGCTTAATGCTATAGTTAGTGTAATAGTTGCTAAATTGCAATTTGTGACCAGTGGCATAACCAGGACAGGAAAGTTGGGTGGGCCCCGATTTCAGAGGGGTGCTCAATGCTGGGGTAGGAGAGGTAAGAGGGATAGGGCAGGAGGGATCAGGGCTGCCTCCCCTCACACTGTCCAGCTGGCCTTGCAGGAGGCAATGGGACACTGTGGCCAAGACCCCTTCTGTTCCCAGGTGCACAGCCAGGAAGTGAGGTCAGGGACTCAGCCTGCTCTGCCTGCCCAGCACTCCAGACAGAAAACGGGGCTGAAGCACGGGGGTTTATCCCACTCCACCTGCCCGGCATTCCAGCTGGGGAGCAGGCAAGCCCCCGTGCCCCAACCCCGCTCCCTGGCTGGAACATGAGACAGGTGGAGCAGGGCAAGTGCTAGGGCTGGGATGGGGGAGTGGGGCTAGATGCTAAGTGAGTGGGCTGCGGCCCACCTGTGCCTACTCCCCTGAGCTGAGCATTTATCTATATTAAGAAAATGTACACTGGTTACCTGTGTGCCAATTTCCTTATTGTACACAATTGTACTGTAGTCCAAGAAATCCTACAAGTCAAACACAAACCAACTCTGGAAGAGTCAAATGTCTCTGGAAGAAATGGTGCTCTCACTTATGCATGAGTGACTGCACTGGCTTTGCATACTTCAAACAGCCTAGTAAAAGAACAAACAGCATCAGCGTTCCATAGTATTTTGTGGATATATCGACAATAGCATTCTTTTACGTGTTCACAAACTAAGTATGGACTTTCTCTTTAGAGGCAAATGTTCTGGAAAAAAGAAAGAGAAAGGAAACATTTCCCTTTCAGGCTCTGAATTTGATCCCTCTTATTGCATTCACATGAAACTAGAGATGACATACACTTATGACTGTAAACTTAGAAAATTATAAAATTTTAATCTTTCAAGTGTGTCTCACATTTTCATTATTTGGGGATGGCCATTAAGCAAAGGCTGTGGCAAACTTTGACAATTTTGATACAGCAAACAGATAACATGTGACTTTATGTTCAGATCACTCTGAAAAAATGTATTAAAAAAGAGACCATTCAGGAGCAGATGTTTTTTAAAAAAAGGTTTGGTTCACAAAACCCCGTTTTGCTAGCTACATTTTTTTAGAATGTTTAAGATGTTAAATTTATTTGCAACACAGTGTTCAGTGATGATTTTACAGATAACATTCTCTTCATCTAAAATGCCCATAGGGTGAACTTGGTACTACAGTGAAAATGAAAGATTAATAGGACTGATTTGAGGTTACCACAGAGTTTTTTACCCACCTTGGCAACATGCTTCCATTCTGAGACCATTGCTATTTGGGTCCTGGCACTCCTTTGTCTGTGACTGTCAGTTGCATTATACTATATGTTAGTTTCTCCATTGTATTTTCAAAAACCCAAGCTATTTTATGAAGGGTTGATAAAGATCTATCAGAGATGATGCTGGCCTTGAACCCGCTGACTGAGTCTCATCAATAAAGTGTAAGATTATTATACAGAGGTTTCATCCAAACAGTCACTCAGCCTTTGATACGTTTGATAGAGTTGCCAGATCTTTAGCATCCGGAGTGCTCGTAGGGTATGTCTACACAGCAGCTGGGAGCATGGATAGATAGATACATGGTAGCCCGCTTGAGTTAGAGCACTAAAAATAGCAGTGCAGTCATCACAGCATGAGAGGTCAGAAGGGACCATCATGATCATCTAGACTGATCTCTTCCACATTGCAGGTCACAGAACATCACACACCCACTCCTGTAATGTAAAAAACGTGGGCACACTCCCCAAGTACAACCCTGCTCAAGCCTCTGGGTATGTATTCAAAAGACTAGCCTGAGCTGCCACCAATGTTGTCTCAGTCACACTGCTATTTTTAAGTGCTAGCTCAAACATCAGAGGGGTAGCCGTGTTAGTCTGGAATTGCAGAAGTGACAAAGAGTCCTGTGGCACCTTAAAGACTAACTAAAATTTTTTTAGAGCATAAGCTTTCGTGGGCTAATACCCACTTCGTCGGATGCATCAAACATGTCTACCCGAACATGTCTACCCATGTCTACCCGAACTGGGAATTGCACCTCCCTGCTGCTGGGTTGATTCACCCCTTCTTTAGCTGAGGCAGTGTAGCCTTTAACATATGTTTGCTGATCGAGTAGCAGTCTAGGTGGGAAACCTTTTGTCAACCAGTTTTTCCCTTCTGCCTCTTTCAAAACTTCCTGGCTTTTCATTCTCTGCAATTGTCATGACAGTTCCCATGCTCTGGTAATGCTTGCACATCTCAGAAACCCATAGACTTTAAGGTCAGAAGGGACCATCATGATCATCTAGTCTGGTCTCCTGCACATTGCAGGCCATAGAACCTCACCCACCCACTCCTGTAATAGACTCCCTAACCTCTCGCTGAGTTACTGATGGCCTCAAATCATGACTTAAAGACTTCAAGTTACAGATAATCCATTTACACTAATTTAAACCCGCAAGTGACCCGTGCCCCATGCTGCAGAGGAAGGTGAAACACCTTCCTCCCCCTGGGTGTCTGCCAATCTGACCCAGGGGGAAATTCCTTCCCAACCCTGAATAGGGTGACCAGTTAGACCCTGTGCATGTGGGCAAGACCTATCAGCTAGAGACCTGGAAAACAATTTTCTCTGGTAACTCAGAGCCCTCCCCATCTAGTGTCCCATCTCTGGCCATTGGAGATATTTGCTACTAGCAGTTATTGATTGGTTAACATGCCATTGTAGGTTAACTTCTCACATAATCCCCTCCATAAATTTATCAAGCTTAGTCTTAAAGCCAGTTAGGTATTTTTGCCTTCACTGGTCCCCTTGGAAGGCTGTTCCAGAACTTCACTCCTCTGATAGTTAGAAACCTTCACCTAAATTCAAGCCTGAACTTGTTGATGGTCAATTTATATCAATTTGTTCTTGTGTTCATGTTGACACTTATCTTAAATAATTCCTGTCCATGGTATTTATCCCTCTGATGTATTTATAGAGAGCAATCATATGTCCCCTCAGCCTTCTTTTGGTTAAGCTAAACAAGCCAAGCTCTTTGAGTCTCCTATCATAAGATAGGTTTTCCATTCCTTGGATCATCCTAGTGGTCCTTCTCTGCACCTGTTCTAGTTTGAATTCATCTTTTTAAACATGGGAGACCAAAAACGCACACAGTATTCCAGATGAGGTCTCACCAGTGCCTTGTATAATGTTACTAACACTTTGCTGTCTCTACTGGAAATACCTCTCTTGATGCATCCTAGCACTTCATTAGCTTTTTTCACAGCCACATTAATGACGTTCATAGTCATCCTGTGATCAACCAATACACCCAAGTCTTTCTCCTCCTCTGTCGCTTCCAACCGATAAGTTCCCAGTGACTAGCAAAAATTCTTGTTGGTCTCTAAATGCATGACCTTGTACTTTGCACTATTAAATTTCATTACATTTCTATTACTCCAGTTTACAAGGTCATCCATTTCTTCTAATATGATATTCCGGTCCTTCTCCATATTGGCAATACGTTTGTGTCATCTGCACATTTTATTAGCACACTTTTTGTGCATGGATCATTAATAAAAATGTTAAATAAGATTTGTCCCAAGACTGATCCCTGAGCAACTCTCCAGCCTGACAGTTCACCTTTCTGTTTGACCAGTTGTAGTTTCTCCTTTGACCAGTTTCTTATCCACCTTTCAATTCTCAGATTAATCCCCATCTTCTCCAATGTAACTAATAATTTTCTATGTGGAACTGTATCAAATACCTTACTGTAAACCAGCTAGATTAGATTTACTGCATTCCCTTTGTCTAAAAAATCAGTTATCTTCTCTTTCAATTGGTCACTTCTTTTCCTTGATCTTTCTCTAGTGCTACAGTACTTTCTTCCCCACTACCCTGTCATTTTTTTTACATCACACACATCTTGGATAAATTTTGCACTGTCTTTAAAAGTGGCCAAGATCAGTTTTTCCCTTTGTATAGCAAAGCTCAGGTTTCCCTTTGCAAACAAGACACCAGATGCTCCAACAAAGTCTACCCCACTTTCTGGGATTCGGTATTTATTTTAGACTCTTACAGAACAAAATATGAAGAAAGCAAGCAAGCAAGCAAAGAAAAAAACCCAAATTCCAAAACACCCACCACTGTGCTCTCTACCTCATCTCTGAGGTCAGATGCTTCTGTTGTAGTCTTTAACAGCATCAATTTTAAGACACCCCCCCTTGAAAAATGTAGATAATCCAAAGCCCAGAATAATCACTTCTCACAACTATCTGAGCTAGGATCTTTATTGTGAGCTTAGTGGTTGGTCTGTGAGCTCACAGGCCCTCTTCCCAAGGGAGAGCAATGTTTCCTGGCAGGTTCATTGCAGCATTATGAGGTCTTCTGCCAAACAAACAAACTTGCTGATCCTCTCCTGTTGGTCCTAGATAACCCCCTGCAATAGAGCCCGACGCAGTGGGATTTCTTTCCCAGCACCACAAAACTCCATTGACTTCAGTGGAATAAAAACTGGTTTACAAAGGACCAAATTTTGTAATGACAGTGGCTTCCATGGGCTTACACCAGGAATGGATTTTGTTCCATCCCTCCAGAGACCTTAGCAGGAGCATGATGAACAGCAGCACATGCTACATCTCTATTGGTTCTAGTATCTATACAGGGAGAGTGGTGCCACGGCAAAGCGAGGAGCCAGTCATATGGACTGTCCTTGTTCTGATTTGGTTTCAGATTGTATGGGAAGGCTGGGAGGGGGGAAAGTAATTTAAAGTGAATAGCTGGCAAATGAATACCCCTTTCAGAACTATGGAGCTTGCATCATTTTGATGGTTGGATGCAAAAGTTCAAGTCTCAACTGTTTTAGCAGAAACACAAAACTGAAGACAGTGGATTGTAAGTGGAGAAAGAAAAGATTTCCATAATAGGTCCCTCTTCCTTCTCTCTTCTTTGCCTGTGCATCATAATTACACAGGGAGTCACGTGGGCACTTCTGGTAACAGTCCCTTAGATAAAACATCTTGAATAGAGGGCCCTTAGCTCTGGAAACCAGCTGGTAGTCATCAGGGCTTGGTGCAAAGTCCATCTCTGTTCTGAAGATTGCAGTGAGAAACGTCAAGCCCATTAGGTTGTGTAAATGCCCCAGAGGATGCTTGATGGGCACATTCAATAAATATAACATTAAAGAATGAGCAATTTTGGCTTTGCTTTAAAATTCATATGGTTACATTTTCCAGTCGACACTTATGTTTTGTTAATGATTTGAGAGCTCAGTGTTTTAAAAAATTAATCTTAAAATCTTGCGGTTTCACTCTAAACATTCCTTATCATTGAAAAATTAGTATTAGCTTTTATATTATCACATGGATCTTGCAAGCCTTTGTGTAGTGCATAGCAAGGAGAACAACGGTTTTGTACGTTAGCATGAGGTATCAGGGAGGGTTCATGTGGGTGACAGTAGCTAAGCTCTGTGGGTTTGATTTCTAGTGTACTTTTGTTAGGGACCGCTGTGTTAGTCAGGACCCCTTGCAAAGCCTGACCTGAAACCACCTTAGTCTCCCTTCATATCGCACTGAGCCTTTCTGTGCTGTGCCTCTGGATGACATAGCAAATAATGTCAGCCAAGGTGTTTAGCTTCTGCTCCCCCTTGGCCTCAGTTCCATGCCTAGGTAAGAGTAAATGATCATCTCCACAGCACTGGTCTCATTCGTGCCGGGTTGGTTCCTCTGCATTTCCTGAAGTGCTCAAATTCTCTTTTTACCTTGCACTTACAACACAACACACAGCTGCAATCTTGCAGCTGCACCAGGCAGGTTCAAGGCCTACATAGCTGACATTGTTTCACTGTGAACAGAGTGAAGTGGTGATAGCCACTTAGCAATAAATACAAGCAGCAACCACATTGTTGCATAGTGCTTTTAATGGGGGGAATTCTCCAGGCAGTTCTGTTAGTGGTTTGTACAGGGTTTAATTTTGTGAAAAATACCAAATGCTTTTGGGCTAATAACCGGATGATATTCTTTAAAGTCAAAATAAATCATCTTCTTCCTCAGCTGACTAAAGGAATCTCCTCAGCCAAACTGTTTGCTGCCTGTTAAGCACTTGTGCTGGCAGCTATAGTTGAAACCATGCCCTGCTTGCCAGTGGAAGAATCTTCCCTGAAGACATGCCATCAACTGAGGAATAGCTGTAGGCCAATGGAAAGGGTGTGGCAGAGTGCCATGGTATTTTAATGAATGGAAAACTATATTGTCCATTAAGATGTGCCACTTTTTAACATCCTATTCTGGAAAAAAAGAATTCTTAGCACCATTTATTATATCAGTTACTGGTGTTGTTATTGTTGTTTGTTATGGGTGAAATTCTGATCCCACTGGAGTCAGCACCCATTGACTTCAGTGAGGCAAGGAGTTTATCCTGTATGTTTAGACATATGTAAAAATGAAAACGCTTGCTACCCAAAATGATTTGATGCAAAAAATTGGAAATGGGTTTTTTCTTTTTGAACCATTGTGTGCTTCTACATAACTTCTTATAGCTCTGTTTAAAAACCATTTACAAATAATACAGGATCCCAAAATGTGTAGCTGGTATATGGATTGATGATGGAGAGATGCCACTTTCTATTTCTAGGCTGCTGATTGGAATCCACACCAGGCTGAAAGGGAACACTGACTAATTATTAGGGTTGGGGGAATCTTTTATAGTTCCAGGGCTCAGAAACTTGTCAAACTATTTTTGAGATTTGGAAAACTAGCCTGAATCTGTGACCCTTTCCCCTGTACTTTATACCTTTTATTTCCCCAAGAGATAGTTACCTTAAAAATGTTTTTTGGATTAAAAAGAATCAATGCTATTTATTAGGGATGGGAAATTGCCATTTACTCACACATTAGCTTGGCACAATTGGATGTCTTACACATGATCTGTTACAGTGCAACTATGTTTAATATGTTTTTCTCTCGCCTTTCTGCGCTTCTCTTTATAGTTCCTCTCTTAAGCAGAATGTAAATGCAATAATATTTGAGTCTGAATTAAACTTTCAAACCCCTAATGCCTGAGTGGATTTGAAATTAGAGAAAATTAGTTCACCCAACCCTACTCATTACTATCTAATGACTGACTGGTGGCCTGTTTGCTGAATTGTTGTCAAACTAGGTCCTAATGATCAGGGTCCATATCACAAGTGACATCTTTGTGGCAACTTCAGCAAAGAGGTCAAAAATTGGTAGGGCCTGGAGATTGAATTTTCACTGCTAGTGGTAGTTGCGTCAGGATGTGGGTTGAGACAGCAGCAGGACACTGCGGGGAAGTTTGCACAGATGCTGCCCTATTTGCAGATAAACAGAAAAGGGCTTGTCAATTTCAGTAGTTCTACAAGCATTACACATTTCACTTAAGAAAACAAACATGCTGGTAAAATAATATATAATTGCCCAATGGCCAAAACTTTTAATCAGCTACAAGTTTATATAACACCAATAAAACTGCTAGTGTAAAAGTTGTGAGTCTTGTGGGTGAAGGGCTCAGATTTCTCTCTTTATAAGTATAAAAATAAAGAAACTTGTAAGTAAAACTACCACTTCCCTTCTTGTTGGTGATGGAATAACCTCCCAGTGGCAGCCACAGCATTTACGTACATGGAGGAATTGTTATACTAAGGAAGTATGTCTGCATTTCAAGCTGCTGCTTAGTGTGATTTAGCAGCTGGAAATGAGGAGTACCAGCAGAATGTGACCAACCAGCAAAAGTTCAGCAGTGGTTTGAGACCCATTGGTGTAGGGGTTAATACAGAATTACTATTCCCAAGTGTTAAAAAATCACACATCAGGCCCCAAATATCTTGAAATTGGCTTAAAAATCAAGAACTTTTTTAAAAAATAAGAAATTTGAGGGGGTCTTCTCATTTGCCTTCTGGTGTTGATGCCATTAGGGTTTATGTTTTCAAGATTTTTACGGCAAGCAGAAGGGTTAGAAACTTATTTTGTTTATTTTAATGAAAGCTTTGTTTTTTGAGTAATAACATGGCTCCAAGAACTTGGGCTTTAAGCCAAACCTTAAATATCATAAGTCTCATGATGAATTAATGCGAGATGGGAGCAGTGTTGATAGAACCATGGGCCATACTGTTCTCTTTGGCGCAAATCCATGCAGAAGGCCAGAAGAGCTAACTGATGCTGTTGTGACGTACAGCCTGCTCAGCATGAGTCAATGCTGATTTGGATAGAGTTAGCCAGCAGAGGAAATCCATTCTTATCTTATGTGGCTTTGTGAGGGCCAAGTGTTGCATACTTCTGCAGTTTCGTATCTCCTTGGAACCATTTCCCCAGATCATGCCTCAGGCATATACGTGGTGTGGAGTGCCCTGGTGATGCTGTAGGGCATAATATCACATAGCTGCACTTCACTTCATATGTTCACAGAACTATCCAGTTGTGTATATAGTCCCTGGGCCTCTTTACTGCATCCTGTTCCTTGCCAGTGTGTCTCCATTGGAGCCGGGACCCTCCGTTTCCTCACCGCCCGCGGAACCCATTCATGGGGTGATTTCAGAGCAAGGAAGGGGAACCTTGCCTAAGCCAACACTGACCTAGTCAGCACTACTAGAGGCAGCAAAAAGGGCAGATGTTTCTGTTTCCCCATCACTGTCCTCAACCTCTGGCTGACTCATTCCTCACTTGTCAATCCTGAGTCCTGCAAACCGCCACTGGAAGAGCTTATTGAGAGCTGAGTGAGAGGGGAAATGATGCAATGTAGGTGGCACTCTCTCTTCCCCTCCCCTTCCTTTAGGTATTCATTCTTCCCTCTATGCAAACAGCCTGAGGAAACACCTTGGTACATGGCTGTCACCTTTGTCAAATGCATTCCATGGAGTAGGTTAGTGAGGGAAGGACTCAAGTCAGACTGGATACCGGAGCTAGCTATCGTACAATGCTTACGCTGGTGTACCATTCTAGGACAGAGCACTTTGGGGCTGCTTCCTGCCATCCTTTGGGCTGTCAGAACTCAACAGGAGTTTTGCCTGTATGAGGTGGCCTGACAAGCCCCTGTGTTATAATAGGAAAGGGATTGTAAGAGATCCCTTTGCTATTATTTAAAATACTTTGGTCACTAAATATCTACTGTGAAAAGAGATGTTCTGGGTTACAGCCAATCACTTCTTGGGGTTGTGCAATCAAATGATGACTTATTGAACGTCCTCCTTTGCCTTGAGGGAAGGGGGTCGCAAATTTAACACAGACTAGCAGAGGCTCGTGGTGTGTTCTAAAATGAAAGTTTGCAGTAATTACGATAGCAGCTGGTAGTAAAGAGGTTAAAAAACTAAATTTGTCAAGGCATGCTAAGATCAAGTCTGATTCTTAATTTAGGGTCCAAATTATTGTACTGAATTTTCAGCACCTAGAGATGATTCACACAGGATTAGACATTGCTGGGCTCTAACCAGCGGAAAATCCCTCTAGAATAATAAGGCTTTGCAGTTTTTAATGCAGTTAAAAAACCAGCATTATTCACATTGGAGACTTAGCTCAGTTTTGCCAGCTACTGTATGATTTCCAAGTACTCCTGTGAGTAGGCTGTAAAGCATGAGTCATCTTAGTGAATCCTGCCAGTTAGATAGAAAGACTTAAACAACCTTCACAATGTGATTTAGCAAGTAAGACTGGACTTCCAGCCAGCAAAGAGCAGTCTGAATGAATGGAAGAACTGCCCCTTTGGGGAGCTAATTCTTTTTACCTTTTTTTCTGAAAACTGAATATAATTTTTCCCTTCTTATATGAAGTTTCCAAAATAAGCTTCATTTCCCTTTGCAGAGAGAGAAGAGAGAGATGGTAGGGGAAGCGATTTCTCTGTACACTACTGCAGGCTCAGGATTGCAACAGTCCCTTTTGTTTCTGCACCTTCGTTTTGCAGGAGGCTGTGACCAGTGGGTCTATAGCATGGTGGTTTCACCAGATTCATACTTAATCTTTTCTTCTCTGGTTCTACTCTGCAAAAGTGGCATTATGGGGTCCCATGTTTATTGTCCCTGTAATAACTTCTGTATCAAATGCACTTAATTTCCGAGTAAAAAGATGTTGTTTTCTTCAGACTTCCAGCCCTTCAGACTCAACCTGAGCTCCCAGGCTCAAGCTGGGTTCTTTCTGTCTTCTGCATTGTCGCTAGCAATAGAGGTACTGCCAGCCGAAGTGTGCCTCCAGCTACATCTGTGCAACAGCACTGCCCTCCAGGTATGGCCATAGCTATACCTCTGGAAGCCTGGGCTTGTAAGAGGATTTGCACTGAGGTAGCTGATTGGAACATAGTGAACAATCCTTCTGATGATGTGCAAACAGAATCCGCAGCTCATTCCACCTTATCTGTCTGCAGGGCTAACAGGCACCAAAGGTAGCATCTGCTTGTTTCTCTCAATGAAGTGAGTAGACAGAATTCTGAGCATGGTAGAGTAAGAAGGTGCCACTTTTATGTAATTGCTTTTAAAACGAGACTTATGCCTTCCTACACGGGGAACTGGTCTACCCAGTGTGCAAAGTCATAGGCACTCTGCAAGAGTTTCTCAGGTTCTGTGGTGAAGCACTGGTTCCATTGCATCTGGGGCCCTCAGGAACCAGGGAGGTGGGCAGAGGTCCTGTTTGTTAGTGTGAAAAAAGGGAGGAGAGAGTCAGAAGAACAATCTAGAATGGACATATCTGACGTCCTGAGCTGTCGTTCTGAGCTTTTACTAGGCTGTCTTTGCCCCTTTTTAGATAGATTTTTAAATCAACTTTCTCCAGAAGACAATTTTCTGCTACTGTGCCAGTGAAACTTACATGACCTGAAATGTCAAGACTGTGCATTTACACGCTAAAGGAAATGCCAATAACTTCACTTTAAAAAAAAAAAGCATAGATGTGTAATATATAATACAAATTCTTAGTCCTGGGCATAGTGAATAGTGCCACTGAAAGCAATGAAGTTACTCAAGTGAATATGCCCAGGAGGATTTTCATGATCAGGCTCTTAATTGTATTTATTATTCTGCATGTAGATCCCAAGCCTATAATGACCTCTTGGTTGGCACTGGGAAGCAGGTTTAAAACACAAGGAAGAATTTTTTCACACAGCGCCCAGTCAACCTGTGGAACTCCTTGCCAGAGGATGTTGTGAAGACTAAGACTATAACAGGGTTCAAAAAAGAACTAAATATACTCATGGAGCATTGATCCATCAATGGCCATTAGCCAGGATGGGCAAGAGTGGTGTTCCTAGCCTCTGTTTGCCAAAAGCTGGGAATGAGTGACAGGGGATGGATCACTTGATGATTCCCTGTTCTGTCATTCCCTCTGAAGCACCTGGCATTAGCCACTATCAAAAGACAGGATACTGGGCCAGAAGGACCTTTGGTCTGGCCTCATATGGCTGTTCTTATGTTCTTTATATGCACAAAGCTCATTGTGGTATCAGAGTCACAGTTTGCAAAGCTTGTTGGGAATAAAAGACGCTGTATTATAAAAATGGGATTCTCTGTGGTTTGAGCTGTTAAATTGGAGCCAGCCTTTTCCTAATGATAAAATATACTTGACATTTACATCATTTTAGCTATTTTTCTAGCTTCGAGACACACACAGAGTAACCAAGTATTCACTTGTCGATGTTAGTAGTTTAAATGTCTGTTTGATGCATTATCAACAGAAGATCAGTAACAATATACTTGTCTTTGAGCAATATTATTATTATTATTATTATTGTCTCTAAAATATTTGTATGGGGATGTATGGGACATAAGGTGCAAGTGAGCTCCACATTAAATTGCTTTTAGGATACTATATAGGGCCTGATTTTCAAATATTCAAAACATCCATTACTCCAACTAAAGTCAGCAGGTGCTGCAGGTGCTCAGCATCTCTCCGAAGTCAAGCCAATAAGGTTCAGAAATCACCAAAAGGAAAAAGTAAGGGCATGCCTCCTTGCCAGCCTGTAAAGACTGATCCCATTAAAGGGTCCTGATTATATTTAACTGGGCTCAGGAAGTCAATGGACTTACACCAGATGTAAATAAGAAGAGAATCAGGCCCCATGTATCTCTTCTACTATAGTGTTATGATTTCATGGGTATATTCTGATTAAGGGAGCTGTGGGAAAGTAGCAGATGGCAAGTTAGAGGATACAGTGATCTACTCCAGAGAACATAAACATAAACTTAATCTCTGTGAACTTAGAAGAAGAACTCAGGACATTTACATTCACTTTTGTGCAAAATAAGGTGAAATTTCGAGTGATGTGCATTCCTTCTTGGTAAAGCTTTCTTGCAATTGAAACAGCCTTTAGTTTAAAAGTAAGAGTGCACTGTAAAAAAGATACTGTCAAGTTTTAGCTTATTAAGGGTTTAAAGTTTTTAGAAAGTCTTTTCAAACTTACATACTTCTTTTCAGAGTTTTTGCTTCAGAGAATGTTCTAAGTATGTTATATGGCAAATCTAGCCAAACTACCCATAGTTTGGCTAGATTTGCTATATAACTGCCATTATTAAAGCAGTAGTCATGTCAGTCCCAGGATATTAGAGAGAGAAGATGGGTGAAGTGGTCCAATAAAAGATATCGCCTCACCCATCATGTCAATGTAATAATTAAAGCAGGACAATAGGGAAAAGGCTGCTTGTTTCATATAACGCTTGCTATTCGGAGCTGAAAAACTGCAGTGCTAAAAGAGCTGACATATTCATTATTTTCCAACTGGTTAAAACAGTAGAGTGGGACAGCAGAGTGCTGTGTTCAGTTCCTGGCTCTGCGATAGATTTCTGGTGTGAATGTAGGCAAGTCCCATAAGGTGAAATCCTGACCATAATTGAGGTCAAAGGGAGTTTTTGCCACTGACTTGACCAAGATGAGGATTTCACCCAGTCTTGCTTAAGCTGAGATGGTAATAATAGTACTTTTCCACCTCATAGACATATTACGAGGCTAAATATAGTAATGATTATGAAGTGCTCAGATATTATGGTAGGTAGATTAGATCATTAGATCAGATTTTTATACAGATTCTATCTTGAAGTGAGAGTTGGTAGTTTTTTGTTCTGGGCTTTTTTGTCATTAATCTAGAGTTGTATTTGACTAACTGCACCTTATTTCCATCTCTGGCCAAAGAAGATTTTTGTTGCTTAATTAAAAGTGAAAAGGTTTGGATGACAAGATAATGAACATTGACTATAGATTATACAGTCCAAAATAGCGTTCACAAATACTGCAACTACCACAACAAATCAATTTGAATAGTTTTCAATAGGAATCAAAATTTGGCTCTATGAATTTGGAAGGTTTGAAAAAGCAACAGAAGTTTTAATTCTCAATATTCAGTAGAATCACTCTTCTAGACTAGCTTGAAGCTAGTAGAAAACAGGGATTTCTATTAGCCACTGGACACGTAGCTGCTACCAATAGTCAGGGAGAAGATAATAAAGAACTAGTCACACAGTTACTTTGTCTTTAAAGCAAGAAAGATTATCAATCTTAGGCTCTCAAATGGGTTTCTTTGCATTTCCTTTAAAAAGGAAGATGCATTTGAAATAGTTCAAGAATTACAATAAATCTGATCAACATGTGTGGAAGATTGGACTCAGTGCCTATAATACTAGTTTCAGATTCAGGCTAAAAATTATAGCTAGAGGATTTTTGTTTTTTTATTCAGTCTATCCGATATAAAGATTTGTACATGCACTTGTTTTAGATTTGAGTGTCAACACGTCGAATTAGATTGTCAACAGTAGCGAACTTGCCTGTTTAAAAGCTATTTTATCTTACTGTAGATTTGAGGTGCATAGAGAGATTTTTTTGCCCTATTATTTAAAGACAACATTTTATAGCTAGAGTGAGAAGAGAGAAGGTGCTTAAAAATTAATGCTATGTTGACAAGAGTCTTTTAGAGCCTATTATATGATAACAAGATGGTTTACCTATAATTTGTGTATAGTTATTTGCCTTTATAAACATTTTTGTATAAGGAATATATGGAAGTAGGTCTCAACTCCTTTATTTGTAGAAAAAGAATATGTGTTATGTTCTTATTTAACAGTATACAGCTACAACAGTTGAAAACATGTAACCTAAAAATTGCCTTTAATTTCCTTTTCTTTAGGAAAGGAGTTACTGATCCTATAACATGGAGGATTGCCTTCATACCTCTTCTGAAAACCTTTCCAAACTGGTCAGTTGGGCCCACAGCCATGGGACCATCTGCAGCCTCATTCCAAATCTAAAGCACTTGCTTTCTGAAGGTTCCCATGGCAACCTGACAGCTATGTGGGGCTGTAGCGCAGGCCATGCGTATCATTGGCCACTGACTGCTACTTGCAGGGCTGGGTCCCAGGAAAGAGTCTGTTTCCAGGACAACAGAAGCTTCAATTCGGACAGTCCCAGCATCATCGGTGTGCCCTCGGAGACACAGACTAGCCCAATAGAGAGGTACCCTGGGAGGCCAGTGAAAGCAAAGTTGGATTGTAACAGAACCAGGGACTCCTGTGATTTCTCTTACTGCAGTGAGCCTTCAGAGCTAGATGAAGGGGTGGAAGAACACGAAGATGAGGCTACTCTCTTTGACATGGTGTGCGAGTCCTCGGTGACAGATGAGGATAGTGACTTTGAACCTCATACCCAAAGATCTCAAACCATTTCCCGCAAAAGGACTGGAGCGGGTCAATCCTCATCATCTCTTTCAGGCTCCCAGTCTCAGGTCATCGATGAAAGCAGTAGCAATGTGATTGTCAAAAAGATTAAGCAAGAAATCCCTGAAGATTATTATATCGTGGCTAATGCAGAACTTACTGGTGGCATTGATGGACCTGCCTTATCGCTGACGCAGATGTCAAAGCCCAAGCCTCAAACTCATGCTGGACCTTCCTATATTGGCCCCTCTAAGCCCACGCCCCCTGTAGCGCCTTCTCTCGGTGCTGAGCTAGACTTACAAAACATGTCCGCTTCTCCCCCTGTCATATCGAGGCCTACAGTTCAGAAGCCTGCAAGAGTAACTCTGGCTTCCCCAAACAGAGGACCAGCTAGCACCCCTACAGCCAACCAACAGGTAGCGCTCCAGATGCCAGTCAGTACTTCCAGTACCAGCAAACAGATTAGCATTCCTTTATCAGCCCTGCAGCTCCCTGGACAAGAAGAGCAAGCTGCTTCAGAAGACCTTCTCCAACCTGTGTCAAATCAGGTTCCAGCTGGCGACGTGGCATTATCTCCTTCAATTAGTGCGGAGCCAGAAGTCAGCTCTAGTCAGCAACAACCTAACACTGCTCCTATCATCACCGCTGAGGCAACAGCGCAGTCAATACCAGGTATGAAACTATGGAAAGCTAATACTGTCATGCAGGGAATTCAGTGTCATTCTAAAGGACACATTTCTAAGCCAAGAATTGCAGATGAGAAAGTGAAATATTGATCATGGTCACCATGGGAGACAGGAAGGTATTACTAGAAAAATCAGTAGCTCAGACTCCTACATTGGAAGGGTGTTCGGAAAGCTTTCATCTAATAGAGCCCATAAGCACTTGATGTAGGATAATGTTAATCCAGGGATTCTTCATAAAGGAACCAGCAGACTTTCTCTAAAACAGATGGATCTCAAAGTAGGCTACATTTGACAGTCACATAGTTCTGTAGTGCAATATCTATATGGGACAGTATTCAGCTATCTAGTTATTTATAAGGAATTTTGAGACTGAAAAGCAGACTGTTCGATTCATTTGCTACATCAGAAAGATAAAATCTTAGTAAAGGCAGCCTACAGTAGTGGCCAGTGCTTTCCTCTCCTTTCTTTATTCCTGTCAAGAGAGCTGACATTTTGAAATGCAGAAGCAGGAGAGAGGTGTAACAGTAATGGCTGGAGGGAACTTTGTCCTATTATAAATCTTTATTACATTTTTTTCACTAACTCGTAAATCACAGCAGCCTGGAGAGAATGGAGAGAGACATGCATACCTTTAAACTTTAAAGTAATAGTGCTTATACTTTAAACGAAGCAAAAGAGATCCTTTCCCATTTTCAGTGAACATTTTCTTTTCAACATATCCTTGTGTTTCTTTGTGCCTTCCTCTGCCCTCAATGCAATGATGATCAGTTTAATCAAATAAGTATTATAAAAACAAAAATTTCTCAAAACAACACATTTCTGTTGAGTCATCTTTTCATGCCAGCAATTCTGGAGGGAAATCAAATGCATTGCATGGGGATATCTGGTTCTCGGCACCAGGTTATTGAACAGTTATATACGACCTGTTACACTGTGATCTTTACTGTCATCAAACAAAATGTTAGCTGTATGTAAAATTTCCAGTGTTATTCAGTAAAACCCAGCAAAGCACCAGAAGATAGAAAAGGCAGAAGTTAGTGTTTTTCATTTTGCAACCAGTGACACTTATTTCTATACATTAGACACTTCCTCACAGCAGTCCTGTCAGGTGTAAATTGTTTGAAGGGGATCCTTCTATAAAACCCCAGCTAAATTCAGATCTGTTTCTGTAGGTTAAGTCCTAGGGAGATGGATTGGTGGGCAGAGGTCAGACGTGGTAGTCAAAGGTTCATGGTAAATTCGTTTATCACATAGTTCTTTAATTCATCACATAGCTATCACCTTCACATACGTTAGCAAGCCAGGTTCTGCAGTCAGTGATATCTGTGGAATTTCAGCTTGCTGAGTCACAAACTTCAGTGGGTGCATTGGTATAATGCAGGGCAGATTTTTACTCTGATGTGTGTTATCTTTGAGATTCCTTTGTTTTCTACAGGGTAATAAAGATATCCAGTAGTAGACAGCAGTTAACAAAGGAATGACTTGCAGCTGTACTGCCATAGGCAATGTTTTCATCAGCTCTTAGAAACTAAGCAACCTCAGGCATGGTTATTACTTGGAATGGAAACCGCTAATGAAAATCTGGATGCTGCCCCGAAGTGGTGGTGATTCTGTAGGTCGGTCTCTTCCTTGTGAATCAGTTCTGAACTAGTGTCCCAGGGAGACAGAGGTCTTCTCTAGGATAAGATGCAAAATAAAGGCTTTCACTAAAGATGTCACAGCACTTTTTGCAATGGCAGTGATGTTATCTTAGCTTCCTAGTAGTTTTAGCTAACTAAAATATTATATACTTCCTGTCTTAACTCATATGTAGTATTCTTATATGCTGTTAAACAGCTTCAGTGTTCCACCCCAGAGGTTACTTCATTTCAGTAAAGGGATTGCTGTGTAGGTAAGGCTTGATCCTGCAATCCATAGTCATGCCAATAAACACAGTGAATTCAATGGGGACTTCTTCTGAGGGAAAGGAATAGCTGGACTAATAAATGTTTCTTTGAACCACAAAATTGTGTAAGTGTTTGTAACAAAAAAGCCCATAATTCTGCAAAGATGATCGAACTGCTGAAAGATGAGACATGATTTTAAAACAAAGTGGGGTTAATTGAAAAGTGAAAGAGATTCCACACCTATTGTAAATTTTTTAGGCTGTCTCTGGGCTGGATTTCTTAACAGAGAGTGATTCACTACAAGTGGTGAATGATTTCACATGGAATTTGAATTCCACTAAATCATGAGAGGAGGATTGTCCATCTTACATGACACTTTTTTATCCTGAGCTCATTATAAACCAGGAGCGATAAAACCTTTTACTCAGTAGGGAGAATGAACTGGATTTTAAAACAGGAACCTTTGCCATTGATTTATAGGCTCAATTATAGTGATAGTTTCTTCACAAAAAATACTACTGAAAATAAGCATGGAGTTTAAAGTCTGTCTTTTCCCCCCAAAAATGCTTCCTTAGTTCCAAAGTAACACCTAAGGCCCCGATCCTGCTAAGATTGGTGCACATGCTTTACTTTACACCCTGCTGATGTCAGTGGGACTAACTCAGTGTGTAAAGAAGCTAAACACATGGGTGGGTCTTTGCAGGATCAGGGCCCACAGTGGTTAGTTGTGATTACTAGCTGCAGCCACCACAGTGAAGACATATTGTTTAACGTATTCCTGTAACAGGGGATGCACTCTTGAGCAATTTTTTCCAAAGATTGTAGTACATGCTTTGCAACGTAAAAAGGTTGATAATGGTATGTTTGGTATTGGACTGGATTCGGATCAGGCTCTAAAGTGTGTGGGTCATACTGTTTTTTACAATTCTTCCTCTCTATACCACCCATCCAACTTGACGGTCTGCTTCAGACCTGTGAAAGGGCAGAGGATTGAAGAATTTTATACTTGCATAAGATTCTTGTCCATTGCACTTCCTTGCTTTCTCATAAAAAAACCTTGGTAGACAGAGGAGGGGAGGCCAGTAAAACATGCAAACTTGGACAGAAATCAGAGTAAAAAACCTTTTCCTGCTCCCACTGAATTCAGTGATAAAACTGATTTCAGTGATTTTATTGGTATCAGGGTACTGCTTGTGCCTTGTAGATGGAGTGATACAACTGGGATTCAACTCTTAGGTCTTGAAAGCCCTCAAAACTTGTCTCTGCTTTAACTAAAGTTGTGTTTTTGAACAGATTTAGTTAAATCAGCTCAACCTCCTGGGTGGAAAACTCTTAAATCATTTTAAAATGGCTTAAATCAATTTGGCTTAATTCATTAAGGAATCGGCTTAAGTTGCTTCGATATCAGCCAGCTTGAAATCAGTTTGAGTGTCCACACTGGGGTTTGCACTGGTTTAACGTAATCTAATTATAAAGTGATTTTAGTTAAACTGGTACAACTTTGTATATAAACAGAGGACCGGATTTACAAAGATATTAAGGCCCCAAAAATACAATTAGACATTTATTGGGATTTATAAAAGCACTAGGTGCTAACTCAGAATGAGTTCAGGGCTCAGTCTGAGGATGGTGGCTTATGTTGAATTAATTTCTTAAATTTTATAGTTTATTTTTCAAGGATAACACATAGGAACTTCTCTATGTGTTTACAAGTTAAAAATAAAAACTGATTACTGTAACTTGCTGTACTCATTAACTCTCGCCAATTCCCCATCTTATGCCATGCAAGAAAGTGGCTAATATCTAGGGCCTATGCTTTTCTTGTGGAGCCACTGAGGAAGCTATATCAGAGAAGCCTGTCCTCCCAGAAAGATCTTTGTCACTTTTCCTGTTGCCAATTCCTGATGTGTCCTTTGGGCCAGGAACTGGCAAGGGGAAGGTCTGTTGCACTGCTGAAGCTGTAATGTGACTAGGAAGCATCAGGATTTCAGAGGGCAAGGTGTGGTGGGGCGGGATGCCCCCTGGGAGGGTATAGCTACATGTGGAAAAGGTCTTGTTTATTGCTAGAGGGAGGGAGCTGTAGCTCAGAGGGAGATGTAGAGAGGTGGCATTGCTAAGGTTCTTAAGATGAATGACTAGTCTTCAGTACTGTGTTGCAGAACACTCAGGGTGGAGTCAACCAAAGAGATAAATCACAATATTGTATTGTTGACTAGGAGTCAACAATACAATATTGTGATTTATCTCTTTGGTCAGACACTATCCAAGCAACATGAACACAGAAGAGGGCTCCATTAGGATCTACCGAGAGGGTTTCCCATTCAAATATACTAACTGGGAAAAGGACAGCAAGAATTACTAGGTGAGGTTCTCTGGCCTGTGTTATGCAGTATGTCAGACTAGCACCTGATCATAGAGGTCCTTGCCATCTTCAAAATGTGAAACCTCTAAACGGTAAGTGTGATAATGAGATTTGCCAGCTCCATGGCAAATCCTATCCATCCCTCACAGCAGGATGGTGGTTACAAAGTTGGGTGCTGCTTTTCCATGAAGATAGAGTCAGGACAAGGAACAGGACCCCTTCAGCCACCATCCCGCCCTCTGGCAGCAGCCTCAAACCTCTTCTTCCCCACCTGGTTACCAGAAATGATCTACCCGCTAAACATGAAGCTAGATTATGCGAGAGACTACGCTGGATCTGTGCCCAGCTGCACTGGTCCTTAGGGAGCTTTGGGAGGCATCATGCCTCAGCTCTGAGGTGTGCCAGGGGCGTTGGCCAGCTGCACCATCCTGTACAAGGATGAAGCATGCTCCTTGCTGGGCATTTGGCTAATCTTGCTGTCCCGTGTGGGTGTTCTGCCCTCTCCTCATCCCAGGATTCCTGGATTTGGAATACACTCTTAATATCCTCCCCTTGCCGTGCACAGATTATACTGTCAGGTCCCCAAAAAATCATGAAATTTATAAAAATAAAATACATTTTTGGTTCTTTTTATTTGCCTTCTGTTTTTTTTAACTTTTGGGGGACACATTTTCAGGCTTTTCTCCTCAACCAGAAGGACTAGAAACATCCTTTTTATATTAAATGAAAGCCCATAATCACATGACTCCAGGATTTGGGACTTTCAGAGAAACACCAGATTATCACAAGACTTATGATAA
Source organism: Dermatemys mawii (assembly GCA_007922305.1). Taxonomy (NCBI): domain Eukaryota; kingdom Metazoa; phylum Chordata; order Testudines; family Dermatemydidae; genus Dermatemys; species Dermatemys mawii. Next base: position 1,395,733 of record ML677392.1, on the reverse strand, counting down.
AATCACAGGAGCTGGCAACAATATGACAGGGTCTAGCCACAGACTGACACTAAACTAAATCATAGGTTCCCCTTATACTGTAAGTACTATTTTATCAGGATATTTTAAGGATATTGCTCCTAATAAGCAGAGAAGCCTCCTCCTTGCATGGGTAAGTACATATGCATATGGATAGCTCTTTGGAAGACAGGGTCAAATTCATCCCTGATGTAACTCACCTGAAGTTAGTGGAATTATGCCAGCGGTAAATGTAGCATGGAGTGATCAATCATGTGAAAGTTACAAACCCTGATTTAAAATCTTCCCCAAACACTTAAAAAAAACAAAAAACCCTGCTAATAGATCTCTGTAATTATAATTTTACATGGCAGAATTGATGACTTTTGGTTAAATCAGTTGCTGAAGGCTGCCTCTGGGGTTGCATATTGCTGAAAGTGATCAAATGAACAATTAAACCACTGTTGTAGATGAGTGAGACAATTTTTCTCTTAGTCTTAGAGTAAAGAGATCAGAGGCCACTGGCAACTCATTCAACATCATAATTTATTTTGATTCTAGCTCCATAGCGGAACTAAAAATAATTTGAGAAGAGATAAATCATATAAAAATATACCCTTATGTTTGTAAAAGCTGCAAAGACCCTGCTTACATAGAAGAATAAAATTAAATAATTATCCTTGAATCATCAAAAAATCCAGTAAATTAAATTAATCTCTTCCTACATTACTATTGGCATCTGATCTGCCAACACTGGTTTCACTGCTTGAGTCCCACCCATAGCAAGGATACACCTTGGAAGATTACATATAATATTGCTCAGCAGAATATCAGGCTGTTTATTTTTATAAGCACCCCTTATATTTATGTCCCAAAGCAGTTAAATGATAAATTAATGGTTTGAGGCCTTAAATTTGGAAACTGTTTCTTAGGCTGACATTTGAATTTGTCAAGGGGGAGGGGAACCAATTAGAAAATAAAACAGGAACATATTAAAAAAATGTATTTAACCCTTGAATAGTTGTATTAATATATTGTTTATAGCCTCAGAATCTACAACATAGCAATGGAAGTTTAATAATAATAGTAGTAACAATAATACAAAATTATGTATTATTATTATGTGCTTCCTGCTATAGGTATTTATGGTGTCCTCAATATTTGCAAGAGAATCCTGAACTCAGCACTCAACAAGCATTATAAAATCTTTTAGTTTACTTTATAAATGTATGTATTTCAATTTTTAAGGTTCCATATGTATTTTCTTTGGTCAAAATTCACCCCAGGTATGGAAGGCTCATATGAAACCCTCTGCAATGCTGACAATCTGCAGTGGTTCAAAGGGTATCATGAATGATACATGGAATCACAGCATATCTTAAACAAGAAGCATTTATTAAAGAAACAAACTACAGATATAAAAAATAGATTTCTACATGGCTTGAGTTCTGCCTTTGTCTCCTTTGTTTACCATAGACCACACCCTGTCTGGAACTCTGTACAGCAGAGACATCTAGTGGCTGTTTAATATATTGCAACTTAAACATAGAGTGGTGTCTTCAAACCCTGCTCAGACCTCATGTAAGCAAGGGAAAACAGCAGCTTGAAGATATGCTCAGACCATATAATCTGCAGTTACACAGATCCAGAAGCCAAGAATTTTGATGTAATATCAGCGGCCACTATTATAGCTTATGAGGGTTCTCTGCCTGGAAGAAGAAAGGGAATTGAATCTATGCCCCTCCACTTTCATAGAATTCCCTGCATTATGTGTGGTCTTCAACAGTTTTTGCATTTATTTTCTTAAAACATATTCTCAGTTCAACTTCAAAATGGTGACTGTCTGCTGGGAAACATTCTCTGGGTTCTAAGGAGAATTGTTTTAAACACTGATCCATACCGCTGAGAATCTTTTCAATGAATTTTTAAATAGAGGTTTTCAGATGAAAAAACAACACATAAAATATCAAATGAGACAGTGTAAGAATGTATGAAAGAAAAATGGGCCATTTCACTAAATTTTGTAATAATGCCACCTAATGTAAACTTAAAAAAATACCCCCTGTCCTGCACAAATGAAAAAAGAAAGGAGGAGGGAGGGTGGAATAAAAAGTGGAGAAGAGGAGTAGTAGAAAGCAACCATTTTTGCAGAACCCATATAAACCAATTTGTGCACTCGCTCTCTCTCTCTCTCTGCCAGCTCTGCAAAAGGCTATCTAATAAATGTTATTGCTAGGAACCTGCCAACTCTTTAATGATACTGATACACACAGAAAGACAAGAAAACTCATGAATTCCAGCTCCACTGAAAACACAGGAGAAAACACTGGCAAGAGCCAACATGTCTGGACTAGACATTTATTTATTTGTTTTCTGGGGTGAGAGGTCACTTTCTATTCAGTGTGATGCTCTTGGATAGTGCTCAGGGTTTGCTGTTGTTCCACTTAACACTGGGGCTAACCTGGTCTTATGAATTGTGGTGCCCAAAGCTAGTGAGAGGATGGGAGGGATCTGCAGAAAGGGTGGACAAGACAAGTGAGGCAACAAGCCTGTTTGGGATGCCCAGCAGTCACTTACTTTGTTTGTCTACGTAAGGCTGACCCCATCTACCCTGAAATAGGAACTGCAAATAGGGCCTGACACAAAGCCCATTGACGTCAATGGAAGGATTCACGCTGATGTCTGTGGGTTTTGGATCAGGCCCATACTTTGGTAAATGTATGTAACAAAGAGTTGTCTGGTTTTGTTGAACCCTAACACTTTCAACAGCAGCAGAGTCCCAGGGGTCAATGCTTGACAAAGCCCTGGCTGGGATGATTTAGTTGGGGTTGGTCCTGCTTTGAGTAGGGGGTTGGACTAGATACCTCCTGAGGTCCCTTCCAGCCCTCATATTCTATGATTCCGCCTTTCTCAGTGACGAGAAAAGAGACTTTTATAAGGGCTGTTCTACAAAGCCCGGGCACAGTGACCTTCCATTACTTCAGTTTCCCTTTTATATTCATTACTTTGCTTGTTAGGAAGCTTGCTCTATCTTGTCTCCCTGGTTGTGTCCTTGCAATAATGCCAAAATCCACGTATAAAATAAAATGGAATTCTACCCAGTGCCAAGAGTACATTGTTTTCTAGGTGTAGGTGCTAACAAGGAGAAGATTTGCTCAAGAGAGAAAATTTATGTTTTTAAAATTAGTTTGGGAGCATACAATTCCCCCTCAACCCGAAACCTTGTAGCAGATTTTTTTTTTAATTACCTTTGGTGCAATCCAGTGTATTATTTATTGAGGCCCCAATTCAGCAAAGCATTTAAGCATGTGCGTAAGTCCATCCTTGTTCAACAAAGCATGCTTAATGTTAAGCACATGCTTAAGAGTATTTTTGAACAGAGATGAACTGTTGTCCAGAGCATTACAGGTGAGCTGCAAGGCAGAAACAAAGTGAAGTGTTTGTTTCCTTAATTGTTCCATGGTAAAGTCAGACTCCTGAATTCTTTTCACCAGATCTTTTGTTTTATCCTGCTTGTTCTGTCAGATGCCACCTCTTTTCTCCTCTATGAGGAGGGAGAGCTGCAACTCAGGTTGTGGCCTTGTGACATCCCTATTCAGGTCCCCAAAATATCTTGCCGAGACCCTTCGGAAAAGAGCAAGAAGTGAGAACCTGATGATTCAAATGAACAAAACCAAGCAGAAAATAGGTATGAAGATAGTTACAAACATCACAATGGGTCAGTAAAGGGTAAAACCGATTTCTTTTTGTGGTTGCTTTGCAGTTCATCTGTAAGTTGAGAGACATGGGTAGCTGAGAGAGTCTCATAAATAAGCATTAACATCTGAATGTTTTACAGTATGATACCTTGAAATGTTAAGATTAAGTGTAAAATCCTGACTGTATTGAACTTGGTGGCAAATTTACCATTGACTTCAGTGTAGCCAGGATTTCAGTTTGGGGGTTGTGCCCACACTGCCACTGAAGATGTAATTTCTAGTTTGGGTAGATGTACATGCACTAGCTTTGACTGAGCTATTGCATTAAAAATAGCAATGTAGCCACAGCACCCTGAGCAGCTGCTCAGGCTAGGAAACCAAGCATGATTTCTTCTAAAACCCTGAGTACATCAGTGTTCTGTTCACCAGAAAGCAACCTTTGTGGCTGATGGCTCATGGAAACTCCATTAGTCTGTTAGTTACATGGGCGGCTCCCTTTTTACTTTAAGGGGTAGGGGTTAAAAACATAAGAATGGCTATAGTGGGTCAGACCAAAGGTCTATCTAGCTCAGTATCCTGTCTTCCGACAGTGGCCAATGCCAGGTGCCCCTGAGGGAATGAACAGAACAGATAATCATCAAGTGATCCATCCCCCGTCAGCCATTCCCAGGTTCTGGTAAACAGAGACTAGGGACATCAGCCCTGCCCATCCTGGCTCATGGCCATTGATGGACCTATTCTCCATTAACTTATCTAGTTATTTTTAAATAAATAAATATATGGAGATATACCTATCTCAGAGCTGGAAAGACCTTGAAAGGTCATTGAGTCCAGTCCCCTGCCTACTCTAGCAGGACCAAGTACTGTCCCCTGACAGATTTTTTGCCCCAGATCCCTAAATGGCCCCCCTCAAGGATTGAGCTCTTAATCCTGAGTTTAGCAGGCCAATGCTCAAACCCCTGAGCTATTCCCTCCTCCCACAGTTGCCACAGTAGTGGCTGCATAGTGCCTAAATTGACATGACATGGACAGCTAGCACTACTTCCTTTCAGAACATGAAATATGGAATGTGTTTATAAAAATTGGCTCAAAAAATGATCCCAGGGGACACATTGATCATAGTCAGTTTGTTCCGTCCTGGAGAAAGGAGTCTTCCCTGGATGACTGACACATGGGACCTGACTTTTTAAAAAATCAGGTATGTAATTGTACATGCACAACCTAGCACATAATTGTGCACCTGTTATGCACAAGCAATCTCCATGATTGCGCCAATGTCCCATACTATTAAATTAAATGGGATTTACATGACACAGCTTATTTGCTTTTAACATTTATCTTGAAATATTTGCTATCTTCTCTAATGAATATCAGAAAAACATTCTGTGCAAATATTCTTTCTATTTTTGAAAAGAACAGACTCTGTTTTCTTATTTCCTTGGTGTGGATACTGGAATTTCAGATGCCATATGTAAAATTACTCTGGTACCTTACATTAATTAGTAGCAATTTTCCAAGATATGATTCTATCATATCTTTTGGCCTACTTACAGAAATTAGCATCTCCGTACCCATTAGGGTTATTACTTTCTCGATAGATGGTAATGAATCTTAAGCTTTACGTGTAGGGCCTCATTTATTAGCGTGTATGTCTCCATTTCTTTGCAATGTATTGTGTTCATTTTTATATTTTTGTACTGTATATCTTTGTTTGGAAGCTGCCCTTGGTTAGTAAAAGTTGCCTCACAAAGCCATTCAAGCCACAGAGGAGAGTGTGTATATTTAATAGAGGACACTGTCAATTTAAAGCCATAGGGGGAAGTAATCAGATTAAATAAAATGAGTGAGATCCTTGCTCTGGCCTCTTTATGCTGGGTAATAGGACTACAGCAGCAGAAAGGGCCAATACAACCCCTATTTCTGGCCAGGGAGGGATTCTTCCAGTGCAGATACTGCAGAAGACAATCATAAGGCTACCCTTTGTGGACCCCTCCCCCACAAGCCCAGGGGCAAGACTGGTGTCAGGAGAGTTGTGTCAAAGCAGGGATCCATCTACCAGGGATGTCTAAGTTATACTGGGGGCCTCTCCAGCCCCTGAAACAGCCATGGATTGGGAGAATGCAAAAGTGGCTTAAAGCTGCCTTATCCCACCTCTTCTCCTGGGCTGCACTGAGAGGCCCAGCACAGAATCTCATCTTGCATCTCCCATAAGAAGGCGTACAGTAATTAGTTGTCTTAGAGCAGGGGTCTCAAACTCAAATGAGGGCCGCATGAGGACTAGCACATTAGCCCGAGGGCGGCATCACGGACACCCTGCCCCTGTCCATCCCTCCTCCTTTTCCATGAGGCCCTGCCCCTGCCCTGCTTCTTCGCACCCCTTCCCTGTCCCCATTCCAACCCCTTCCCCCAAACCCCCACCTCAACTCCACCCCCTCCCTACCCCCACGGGGTGCAAGAGGGGTGTGGCAAGGGTTCAGGGCAGGGAGTTGATGTGCAGGACGCGGCAGGGAGCTGGGCTGCAGGAGGGGACTCAGGGTAGGGGGTCAGGGTGCAGGGTGCAGCATAGGGCTCAGGGCAGGGGGCTGGTGGAGGGGAAGGCAAGACAGGCTCTTTACTTGCCTGCCTGCCTTGTTGCATACACACACATACCGCCCCCTCCCCACAGCTAGGAGAAGCGGCTCGAACTTGGAGGGAGGGAGGGAGGAGGAGGGACTCTGTGTTGCCATGGCTGCGCCTCCAGATACCTCCCCAAAGCTCCCATTGGCTGCGATTCCCAGTTCCTGGCCAATGGGAGCGGATGGGGCAGTGCCTGGAAGAGAGCTCTATGCCTCTCTCCCTTCCCCAGGGGCTGCATGTGCTTTCAGCTGCTTCCTGGCGCTGCTGGTAGTGCGCGCCGGGCTGAAGTTGCTCCTAGGCAAGTCGGAGGGGGAAGTGAGGAGGGGGCCCAGGGAGCATGGCAGGTCGCAGAAATGAGCCAGGCGGGCCGCATGTTTGAGACCCCTGCCTTAGCATGACAGTATTTTATCTTCATGTTTTGATCAATAAGATACCCATTTTATGTCAAATCGTGGTCCCATTGAAATCAGTGGGAATTTTGCCATTGACTTTGGTAAGACCAAGGTTTAGCTACTTTATATTTAACCCTGGCAGGTCACTAAAGCCCTAGTTCAGGAAAGGACTTAAATACATGCTTAAATCCACCCTGTTCAGGAAGGAATGGATCTTAAGTATGTGCTTACAGTTGAACATGTGCTAAGCACTTTCCTGTACAGGGATTAGGATGACCAGATGTCCCAATTTTATAGGGACAGTCCTGATTTTTGGATCTTTTTCTTATATAGGCTCCTATTACCCTCCACCCCCTGTCCCAATTTTTCACATTTGTTGTCTGGTCTCCCTAATAGGGATGCTTGTCTAAATCTGGGACTATAGGCTTGTCTACACTTGAAATGCTACAGTGTGTGATGGAGTCAGACCAGAAGGATACAGGAGAGTGCTGGAAGGCAGGTATATTAGTCTCAGGATGTGCAGGTCCCTGTTCCCTGGATAGCCAAACAAAGGCTACTCCAGGCCAATCAAGACACCTGGGGCCAATTAAGAGCCTTCTAGAAAGGAGTAGAAACAGCTAGCCTGATTGGGACACCTGAAGCCAATCAGGGACTGGCTGAAACCAGATAAAAACCTCCCAGTTAGTCAGGTGGGCTGTGGGTGTCAGGAGCTGTGGAAGGAAGTTATACTGTTGGTGAGACTGAGTGGTGGACAACATATACAGAAGGAAGGAGGCCCTGAGGTAAGGGTGAAGTGGAGTTTGAAGAAGCAGGGACTGCTGTGGGGAAGTAGCCCAGGGAATTGTATTGTGTTTTGTGGATAAAAGGTCAGCCATCTTAGCTGATACTATTAGGGTCCCTGGGCTGGAGCCTGGAGTAGAGGGCGGGCCCGGGTTCCCCCCTTTTCCATCTTCCATACTGGCCTGTGATGAAGGTAACTCATTAGGCGGTGACTCTTGCCAATTATACTGAGAAAGGGAGGTCACTCTGGGGCCTAGATGAGTTTTCTGAGGCTCCTAAATCTTCCAGGAAGCGCAGGACCCACAAGTACAGACTTGGAGCTTTGTCACAAGTGGCATAAAAAGTTGGATCCAAAGTAGCATGGTTTAAATCTAAATGCAAAGCACGTTTTGAGTAATGTACTCTTATTCCAGCAATTTTGTTGAATATTTACTCTTTTTTTCTATTTGTTGCAATTTTGCAGAAACGGTTGAAGTAAAAAATATTTTCCCTACAAACTACACTATGACCATGTTGAAATATTTTTGAAATATTTTAATAGTTCTAGATTTTTCAAATTAATTTTATTGTAATAGAGCATTCTATTCATTTTTGAGGAAAATAGACAGCAAACCTTTCAAAATTGCATGCTGCTATTTACACAGCATATGTTATAGAGATAATTACCAGTGAAAGTTGAAATCAAAAGTCCAGTTGGAACATTCTGCAGGAGTTATGCTTCTGGGTCTGATGGGAGAAGCCTAGTGGAGTTTGCAAGGGACAGCTGTCCAAATCGACTCAAAACTGTGCTCATAAGATTTTCGAGAGCGGGGACTGAGGTTTGCAAATGGTGCAGACTTTGAGTTCTTGACTCAGCTCAAATGGATTTGAGCTTCAGGCCTATTGCAGGAACCACCAAACAGCTGATCTACAGATAATGACTTTTGATAACTAATGAGCTGGCCAGGATTAGAACCACTGACCTGAAGGTAAAAGATTCTGTGTTTAATCAAATTTAGGCCAGTAAGCATGTCGGCTACATTTTACTCTCAGTGTGCACCTATGACTCCTATTAACATTAATAACAGTAGGGCACATACAATGAGAGAAGTATATATGCCTATTCATTGAATAAACTTACTATAGGCTTTAGATTAACCGTAACACTGTATTCTGCTATTGTTTTTTTAGTAACTATGTATGCATGATGAAAATAACCCTTCAGGCTAAACATATAACCATTTGGGGTAATACGTAACAATTAATTTGCTAAAATATATATGTATGTATGTAATTATTTTGTTCTGTGTTTGTATAGCACTTCACACAGTGAGATCCTGGTCCAGGACTGAAGCTCTTAGGCACTACAGTAATACCAATTCATAATAATATTGTGATTACTAAAGCACCATAGGCATGCATGGCACTTAAATAATGAATAAAGACAGACTGCAGTCTAAATTAAGACTCTTGACAGGAGGAGATAATGGCATAGAATCGGGGATAGAAGAAAGGAGGGAGAAAGCAAGAATATGGAATTATGCAATCACTAAGGAAGCTAGGGTGGGACTTTCAGAAGTGCTAAGTGATGGCCTAACTCTTCTCCAGTGGGAGTTTTGCTGTTGACTGCAGAGTTATGCCAATGCTGAGAATGTTTGCAAATCCCCCCAGTGTCCTATGTCTAGGTGAATATTGTTTGGATTTGATATAATAAAACCATGAAAACATCTGTATTTTCTAATTAGGGCTGTCAAGCAATTAAAAAAATTAATTGTGATTAATCACACAATTAAACAATAATAGAATAATATTTATTTAAATGTTTTTGATGTTTTCTACATTTTCAGATATATTGATTTCAATTACAACACAGAATATAAAGTGTACGGTGCTCACTTTATATTTATTTTTGATTACAAATATTTGCAGTGTAAAAAAAAAAGGAAATAGTGTTTTTCAATTCACTTAATACAAGTACTGTAGTGCAATCTCTTTATCAAAAATATTGAACTTAAAAATGTAGAATTATGTACAAAAAATAACTGCATTCAAAAATAAAATAATGTAAAACTTAAGAGCCTGTAAGTCCACTCATTACTATTTCTTGGTCAGCCAATCACTTAGATAAACAAGTTTGTTTATGTTTGCAGGAGATAATGCTGCCTACTTCTTGTTCATAATGTCACCTGAACATGAGAATAGGCGTTCACATGGCACTGTTGCAGTCGACGTCAGAAGATATTTACGTGCCAGATGCACTAAAGATTCATATGTCTCTTCATGCTTCAGCCACCATTCTAGAGCACATGCATCCATGCTGATGACAGATTCTGCTCAATAATGATCTAAAGCAGTATGGACCGACACACGTTCATTTTCATCATCTGAGTCAGACACTATCAGCAGAAGTTTGATTTTCTTTTTTGGTGATTCGAATTCTGTAGTTTCTGCATCCGAGTGTTGGTCTTTTTCTGACTTCTGAAAGCATGCACCACACCCCATTCCAATTGGATTTTGGGTGGCACTTCAGATTCTTAAATCTTGGGTCGATTGCTGTAGCTGTCCTTAGAAACTTCACATTGGTACCTTCTTTACATTTTGCCAAATCTGCTGTGAAAGTGTTCTTAAAATGAACAACATGTGCTGAGTCATGTGAGACTGCTAGAACATGAAATATACGGCAGAATGTGAGGAAAACAGAATAGGAGACATACAGTTCTCCCCCAAAGAGTTTGGTCACAAATTTAATTAACACATTATTTTTTAACAAGCATCATCAGCATGGAAAAATGTCCTCTGGAATGGTGGCTGAAACAAGAAGGGACATTCTAATGTTTAGCATACCTGGCATGTAAATACCTTGGAATGCCAGCTACAAAAGTCCCATGCAAATGCCTATTCTCACTTTCTGGTGACATTGTAAATAAGAAATGGGCAGCATTATCTCCTGTAAATGTAAACAAACTTGTTTGTCTTAGCCATTGGCTGAACAAGAAGTAGGACTGAGTGAACTTGTAGGCTCTAAAGTTTTGCATTGATTTGTTTTTCGAGTGCAGTTATGTAACAAAAAAAATCTACATTTGTAAGTTGCATTTTCATGATAAAGAGATTGAACTACGGTATTTGTAAAAGGTAAACTTAAAAAAATACTATTTATTTTATCATTTTTATAGTGCAAATATTTGTAATCAATAATAATAATAATATAAAGTAAGCAGTGTATACTTTGTATTCTATGTTGTAATTTAAATCAATATATTTGAAAATGTAGAAAAACACCCAAAATATTTAATAAATTTCAGTTGGTATTCTATTGATTAACAGCACGATTAACTCAAAAAAATGAATCACGATTAATCACAGTTTTAATCTCATGAATTAACTGTGATTAATCAATAGCCCTATTTCTAATGCTAATTTATAAACTGTAATCTTTTAATAGACCTCAGGGGTGAAACAGAGGTCATGTGAGTCATTGCTTAGATAGAAGCACTCAAGGGAAAACCCAGGTGCTGTAGGAGGCAGGGTTGGCAAGTGTTTTTCTGGTGAGGTACTAACTGCAGTGACACCACACATTGTGGCCTGGGAGCAGAGCTGTCCCACCATTACTACATCAGTAGAGCTGCAACAGTGGGAAAACTGAAGGAAAAGCTCAGTTCAGACACAGCTGTAAGGTGTAAAACCTAGGTCCCTTGTGAATATAAGACCCTAACAATGGTGGTATTAGCTTCTGAGACCTAGCCAAAATTCCCACATGAGTCGTTTATTTTATTCCTGCCTAAATTTAGCCTGCAGTTTCAACTGGATACTTGGCTTCTTGTTGCAAACCTCAGGAGTACTGTTGTACACTGTCAGGCCCTGCTCCAAGCAAAACACGAATGTAATCACATGACTAGTCCCAGTTGATTTCAGTGGGACTTAAGCATATGTTTAAAGTTAAACCCACACTTAAGTACTTTGCTGGAGTGAGGTGAAGTGCATGTACTGGAGTGCTTAGCTGAAAAGGGAAGGGATTACTTACCTGCTTCAGTGTTTTGCTATAGAGGGATGGAATTCTGCATGGGCTTTGCTGAAGTGAGGCCGTAAATTCTAAACAGAAAGTGCCTGCTGAAAACAGGAGAGTTTCCATCCACAATTCTCCTTTGAGCTGCAAACACCTTATCCATTCTGGCTTTTTGTAGAGAAGGAAGGAAGAAGAGATAGGGAAAGAGACTATCCAGATTTTCAGGTGGATTTTACTGGGAAGCTCAGAGGAAAAAAAAAGGGGGTGGGGGCTGCTGCCTTGTATGGATCTAGGGGGAGGAGTGGAAACTGGGCTTTCTGTTTGTTTTCAGAAAGATTTGGAGATGGGAAAAGTCCAGTGCATATCTGTTGGGAACTAGATCACCCATCTGTAATGCAAATCTTAATTTGGTTTTGTGCCACACATTACACTTAGGGTGTGACAGTATCAATAGAGCTCGCCTTTGAAAAGGATGTACGTGTCCCAATGATCTTTGTTTTAGTCTTTACTTTTTTATCCCACTACGGCCCTCACCAAATCTACTTATCTATTTACTGCCCTCATATTGTGGCCAGCAAGGCCTGATAAATGGAGGGAACTACATAAATGAGGACATTTACTTATGTGAATTGGTGTAATTTTCTCTCCTATCCACTAATCTGGGCAATCTTCCCCTAAATGTAGTGTGTTCATGCCTTCGTTCACATATGTGCTCCCTATGGGTCTTTTCCCCTCTCACTGATTCTTCTGAAATGCAAATATACTCAGCACTCATCCAGCCAATTCTTTGGGACATGCCTTGTGTTGCTGACTAGACCTCAGGAAACAAATTAAGGGATAGGAAAATTATTCTTAGCATTCCAGCTCCAGTTGCTCAGCCATATGCTGTTGTCTGTTTTGCTTTTCACTAATTTTCTCTCTCTGTATCACTTTTTACTGCTTCCCTCTTCCAGTCTCTTGGTTTCTGCTAGCTGTCAAGTGAAGGAATGTCACATGTTGACAAATAACGTGCCCAACACACCACACACTAATGTGGTTCTTAAATAAATCTGAATAACTTATGTTAGCACGAAGTAGGATAGCCATAAATATATATATAAACCATGCATCCATAATTATGTACATCAAACTGTAGCCCATCTTAGCCCTTGCAGGAATTAGTCAATGTAGTGTCTGCTCTGAATGCATTCAATAGCAGTGGTAGATTATTCATATGCTATTGGGGAGTAACAAATTATTTTTATGGAAATAACAAATCAAACTCCACTGTATAATTATGGCAGAGAGATAACTATATCCTGAGCTCTATGGGCACACACACACACACACTACTAGAGAGGAAAAGATTTGAAAATCCTGAGCATATTTAAACAGATTCTATGGCAAACTGGAAACGTCAGTTTAATGTGAAGCCAATGCAGAAAAATGAAGTGGGTTTAAATGTGACTCTAAAGATGGAAAGAAAAAATGAACCTTTGAAAATTATTTGCTGTGTTATGTGTAATATTTTACTCTTTGTAAAGATTTTCTACCCAACAAGAATCTTGTAAACCGCTGGATGCTAGACATAATTAAAGGGCATGGTGGGTATGTAACCTGAGAGAAACAAGGGAAATTCAGTTGTAAAATAGTCCTACTGAATTGTAAATTATGAAGCCTTAGAATATTGCATTCTTATTCTGCCTAATTTGCTCCATTCATATGGGATAATATATAGTCAGGAAAGGAAAGGTAAATTGTTTAAGCTAGTCACTTTGTCCAGCTAGAATCTCAGAAATAAAAGTATAGATTCTTTAACAGGGCTGTGTTAGGTCTATTACTACACTAAGTCAAAGGGGGAAGAGAGTTTAAATGAGATTCTTTGGGAACCATGGCACCATGTTTTGTGTTATCAGAGGGTGATGGCCATCACTCACCACACATGTTATGTATTACATCTGCAGTAGATAGTTCAGACAGATCCGCAAAGGATACCTTTGATTCACGACCATTGGCAGTATAATAAAATGGGGTATATGGGCGGTGGGAGGGAGGGAGGAATGTCTGCAGTCTCTAATAAGCAATATATCAACTAAGCACTGTCAGGTTTTTGTAGAAAGTTCCCCAGCATGATTTATTGCATTAATTACAATCATGTGGGCTTCATGCTCCTAAGCCTGAAATTGCAATCATATTCTAAAGTTGATTTAAGAATATGCTTTGGCCAAGACTAAAGTGCAGCTTATTATGATTAATGTAATAAAATATTTATTACATACTTCTTTTTCTTTTCTTTGTTTCTCTGTTTGCTGCCCTAGTTAGTGTCTCATTCCAAAGCTGTGACATACAATTAGATTTCAAATTACAAGGATCCTCATCAGTTTTTCATCCACCTCTTCATTGTTTCCCTCATTTTTACATCCTTTTTGTTCATTTCTTTCTGCATTTTCTAACTCTGTTTCTTATCTACTGTCTGAAGTACATTTAAATTAAGAGCAGGCAAATTGTGCTCTGTGAATGTGTAGCCGTAGCTCTCCTCTTTGAGACCAAGTGCATTGTTATCGCAAATGTGCTCATTAAAATGAATGTATCGAAGATCCCTAGTGCAACACTGTGGCCGTTCTGTGGGGCAACCACATTAAAAAAATAATAATTGGGGGGTCATGCGTGGGAACGTGTTAATCCTCTAGCAGTATTGAGTGGGAACTAGAGATCAGTCAGCCTAACTTCAATTCCTGGAAAACTATTGGAACAAATGATTAAACAATCAAGAATAATAAGATGATAGGTAATAGCTAACAAGGATTTGTTGAGAATAAACCCTGCTAAACCGGCCTAATTTCCTTCTTTGAAAGGGTTATTGGTCTAGTAGATGAGAGTAGAGGAAGCAGTAGATGTGATGTATCTTGACTTTAGTAAGGATTTTGACACAGTCCCACGTGACATTCTTATCAGCAAATAGGGTGACCAGACAGCAAATGTGAAAAATCGGGATGGGGGTGGGGAATAATAGGAGCCTATATTAAAAAAAAAAGACCCCAAAATTGGGACTGTCCCTATAAAATCGGGACATCTGTTCACCCTATCAGCAAACTAGGAAATGTGGTCTAGATAATATTACTAGAAGGTGGGTGCACAACTGGTTGAAAGATCATACAGTGGAACCCCGCAATACAATGCCCCATGATAGCGTGAATCTGCTTATAACATGAGGTGCGCGGGGCTCCCGATGGCGGCAGCACTTGGTACTTTGACGTCACGCGACCCTGCAATACCGCAACCCCACATTTACCGCGATGGATATTTTTGGACCCCGACCGTCATGGTATTGCGGGGTTCCACTGTACTTAAAGAGCAGTAATTAAGGGTTTGCAGTCAAACTGGCAGGATATATCTAGCTGGGTCTCTCAAGGTTCTGTTATTCAATATTTTTATTACTGACTTAGATAACGGAGTGAAGAGTATACTTATAAAATTAGCCGATGACACCACGCTGGGAGGGTAGCAGGCACTTTGGTGGGCAGGATTAGAATTCAAAATGATCATGACAAATTGGAGAATTGGTCTAAAATCAACTGAATGAAATTCCATAAAGGCAAATACAAAGGTACTTCACTACGGAAGGAAAAAATCAAATGGCCAATTATAAAATGGGGAATTACTGGCTAGGCAGTAGTGTGGCAGAAAAGGATCTCAGGGTTATAGTGGATCACAAATTGAAGATGAGTTAACAACATGATGCAGTTGCAAAAAAGGTGAATACCATCCTGGAGTGTATAAACAGGAGTGTCATATGTAAGACATTAGAAATAATTATCCTGCTTTACTCAGCGCTGGTGAGGCCTCAGCTGGAAAACTGGATCCAGTTCTGGGCACTGCACTTTAAGAAAGATAGAGACACATTGGAGCAAGAATAATGATAAAAGGTTTAGAGAACCTGATTAATGAGGAAAGGTTTAAAAAACTGGGCATGTTGAGTCTTGAGAAAGGATGTCTGGGAGGCATGTGACTGATTACAGTCTTTAAAAGGCTGCTATAAAGAGGATGGTGATCAATTGTTCTCCATGTCCACTGATGGTAGGACAAAAAGTAATGGGCTTAATCTGAAGCAAGGGAGATTTCGGTTAGATGTAAGGAAAATTTGTTAAATATAAAGATAGTTAGACACGGGAATAGGCTTCCAAGGAAGTTGTGGAATCCCCATTATTGGAGGTTTTCAAGAACAGAGGAGAGAAACACCTGTCAGGGATGGGCTAGGTTTATTTGGTCCTGCTTCAGGGCAGGGGACTGGACTAGATGGCTTTGTGAGGTCCCTTCCTGGCTTACATTTCTATGATTCTATAAAATGGAGTCTAAAAGGTTAGGGGGTATGTGTTCCTCCTGTTCTCTACCCCTTTCCTCCTCATCTCTGAGGGGAATAAATGCTCTGTATTGTTTATCTGATATGATCCATAGCAAAGCAGGCACTCCAAAAGGCATCTTCAGAAATTCTAACCTTAGTCAATATGATCACAACATACTATATTATCATTATCATCATTATGATAATATCTAAAGGGCATAAACTGGGATTGAGGTTCCTTTTTGTATTTTAGGCACTGTACAAAGAATAAAAAAAGAGAGTTTCTGCCACTAAGTGCTTACCATCTAGGAAATAGTAGCATTGGTTGCCTTGCCTGTAGCATAGTGGACCCAAAAACCATCAGGTTTGAGATGGCTTTTGGCACGGAGAGCCAAATTTTCAAACGTGGCATTTAAATTTGTGCCCACAGTTTTGCATGACTAATCCAGGTAGACAGGCATCTAGCACCGCAGTTTGCATTCACAAGTTCTGTTTGCAAATCTCACTTCTCGAATGAGCAGATATGCTGATGCCAATGTTGAGGATGAGGTGTTGTGGAAAATACTGGCCATGGTTTTATTTATAGCCTAGGAGCTTTAGTATTTTGTGTTTTTCCTTCTGCTCCCTGATTAATTCAAAATATATGTAATTCAACAAAGGAGACATTTCTAACAGCATCATAACGTTTTTCCTTGTGTTCCCGAATGTCATGTTTTAATTTGTCTGCCTTCATTCTGAGCTGTTTTCTGCATTTCTCTCTTTTCCTAGCTCAGAATACATTCAGTACTGTACATGAATGGTATTGACTTTGGTCCTGACTCTGCAGTTCATCCATGTTAAGTGAAACATTAAGCACACACTTAAGTTCCATTGATTCCAATGCATTTTAAGCATGTGTTTCCTGAATTGGTCCTATATTTTGCTCAATTGGGACATCACTGGGGAAAAAGGTGGAAATTCTGTGGGAGGGTTGTGTAATGCTTTTCCTGGATTGATACTAGCTAGGCAAGACCTCTTGGAAAATGAATGCATTACTTCTATGATGTATCATCAGACCTTTAGTTCCCAGGGTAAATTACATGGTCACTGACACGTTGTTCTGATTTTCCTCAGCCAAATAATCCACAAAGCTAATATGTTACTATAGTAAACAACATGAAAGGTCGCCTATACCAAGTCATTAATACAAAGTCGTGGGCAAAAAGGGAGCATGTTTTGTAAACTTAATATTAACACCAACAAAATTACATTTGCTAAAATTGTCTCCTGCTCTATATTTTACTTTAAAATCTCAATTTAAAGCATCTGTTTCAGGAAACATAGCTCTACATTTGACTATTTCTAGTCAGAAATTATGGAAAGATTATACTCTCTCTACAGTTGGTATTTACATGATAGCTTTACAATATAAACCAATTCTGACACATATCATGCCTAGAATTAATCTAATCTTCCTGAATTTTTTCATGTGTGTTCCTCTGACCGAAGATCTATAACCTCATATATTCTTCTGTCTCAGAAGAGCACTTTTTGCTAAAGTTGGAGGGGATTGAATAAGACTTAGTCAAGATCAGATACCAGGGTTTGAAAAATCAGTTTTCATATTTTTTTGAGACATCTTCTAACTTTTTAAAATGCCCCCATGTAGCTCAAAAACAGCTTGGCCAGGAAAGTTCAGATGTGGGTTATTATATTGTCCTCCCTGAGGAGAAATGTTTATGGGTATAGTTTTCTGGGTTAAGGAGGGAGGGTTTTAGAGATGTGTGATCCAAACCAATGAGAAGCCAGTGGAATTCATATAATCTGCACATTGTATTGGCAGAGATTTAGGAAATCTGTTGCTGAGCCAGAAGAGTATTTGGGTTTATAGATCTCCTCAGTCATAGGTTGCAGGCATTTGAAACTCATTTTTGAAGCTGGCCAAGTATATGTGACTAAGGGCCTAATCCTGGAAAGACATATGCACATACTTTGAACTTAACTTCATGTACTTGAAATTATATATTCATAGTTTTTGTGGGACTGGATCCTTATGAGGTACTGAGACGGAATTGCAGACTATTACTTTAAGTGTGTATGAGGGTGTGGGTGGGCGGGGAAGGGGAGCGGGAGATTCTTGGTCCAGATCACGGGCTAAAGTGAAGCATGGGATCTGTGTGTCAGAGAAAGAAGATCATATAGAAAGAGCTAGCCTAGAACAAGGCGGGGGTGAGTTGTGCCTCTCTGCCTTAGGGAACAACCTGCTTTGTCTCTTTCTGATTTTGGCTACCATATGTTATCATCCTGGTTTCTAAGAATAAAAGTATGTTATATTACAACCTTCCAGCCAGAATATTTTATGTGTTGTATCTAACGTCTCTGTTTGTATGCTGTGAAAAATAGATCCATGTTCAAAGATCTTAAACAGTCTAAAGATTCTCATAGATCAGAAAGGGGGCCAAGTATTTCTATGAACTACCACCAAGAATCCTGCAGGGGTTATAACTAATGTGTGGAGATACAGTAGGGACTCATACAGAGCATATAAACCTCACAAGGGCTCCTGTGGCAATTTGCCCCATGTGAATACCTTACCAATGCAGAAATAATGCATTCTATTTTCCTAGGCCAGCAATGCACATCAATGCATCACACAGCAGTTGATGTTTAAAAAAAAAATTAGGTATTCCCAGACAAAAACTTCATGACACAGAGGTAAGGCTGTAAATAGCTTAAGTGGGAAACAATGTAAAATAACGTTGTAGTTAAAAAAACACCAGACCATACACACAAACAAACAGCCTCCAAATCAGCTAGCCAGACATGTCAATGTTAAGGTTACACTTAAAACAAAATAAAATAAAAACAACCAAAAACATTGAAAGTACATTTCAGGCCCTGCGTTCTGAGGTTGCTACTAAAGTATTGCAAATATTGGAAAGGAAAAGCACCAATCTCCTAAATAAATAAAAGAAGGGTGGGTCAGGAAGGGGGAGGAGGAAAGTGTCTGTTTAATTTTAATTTGAGGAGGTTGTTTTCTTCTAAATAACTAAACAGCCACGGCCAGATCCTCAGCTGGTGTACATCTGCAAACCTCCATAGAAGCCAAAAGGAGCTCTGCCAATTTATACAGCTGAGGATGTGATCAATTATATATCAGTTGCACCTACTCTCTATGGGCCTGATCCTGTATGGTTCTGAGGGAGTTCAGGGAACTGAGAGCCTTGTAGAGTTGGGCTTCAAATTTTTAGCATTCATGGGTGAAATCCTGGTCCCATTAAAGTCAATGGTAGGTTTCCCATTGATTTCAGTGCAGCCAGGATTTTACCCCGTATCATTAAAGGGTATGGTGGTGAGGTCTGGATTTAGGGGCAAGTGACCCAGGCAACCACTGGGGGTGCCTGAATTGGGAGGTGCCGGGCTCGGAGTGTTGTGCACGAACAAATATAGATTTACAGATCCTAGCGTGCAAATTATTCATCTTATATGAGAGGGATAAATCATGCATGCAAATTGTGCATCAAAGTTTTGAAATGGGCTACAAATGCAATAAAAAGTAAGGTATTCAAAAGTTTAATCAACTGAGGGCTTGGGGGGGGGGCACCAAAGATGCTCCTCGCCTGGGGTGCCATCTGGCCTTGTGGTAAAAGTGGGAGAAAAGAATACAAGCTGAAAAACCAAACTAAAACTAGATCCTGCTTTAACATCTGTTCAGATGTACATCCTGTAAAAAATGGACATATGATGAATGTTTATTTTGGAAACTCTTACTTTATTGAGATATCGGGTTACAAATATTCTTGTGCTCATTTACTTGGACTCTGCATTCACTTTTCTTCAAGGAAATCTGAATACGTCTTAATTTTGGACTCATGAAATATTTCCCTTGTAATTCTGAGGAAGCTAATTGATCATAAATGTAATTTCTGTTGACTAGAAAACCTTAAGAGCGTGTGCAAATGGGTTTTAATTAAGAAATATTAGCAATCTTAGAGATTTTCCATGCAATTGAAAGTACTTGATGAAAACATAAAAATATAGAGTCTTTGGCCCAAGCAAAGTGCTGTTTAGACTGAAGAACTGATAGGCAGAATTCCATGGCAAAATAAATGACGAAGGTAAAAATTCTAGCAAAATGTCTGGTGGGGGTTTTCTTTTTCTTGAACGTGATCGTTAGCCATTGTGTTATTCCTCTGATTCTGCAGAGTTCAAAAGCTGTTATATGTCAAAACCGATAAATATATATTTTGCAACTGAAGCCCTTCTGCATTTTGTGTGTGTGTGTGTGTGTATGTGGGCGGAGGAGGAGCTGCCAAGCAAAGTCAATTCTTAACAGATAGCGAGGGAATAAAAATGCCAGAAATATCATTCTACAAGTGCTGTGTTGCCTGTTATTAAAGGATCTTTTACTCCTGCAGTGGTTCTGCATAGTCTCCAGCACGATTTATCAATGAGACAATCTCTCAGTCTGGGAAGCGGTGGTTTCCATCTTTACAACACTGAGAAGAGAAAGTGACTTCCCCCAATGTTATTTCTAGGGCAGAATGAAGAGCCAGATTGCTGTCTTCTGAATTCCGTGATCATAAAGGTTGCTTGTATTCTAGGTATGGCCTTGCCTGTAAATGTGACATTAGCATTTACTGTGAGCAAGTCTCTAGAATAATTGTATTGTAGTGCTAGGCACGAAGCCTGCAAGGTGCTGTGTGTTGTGTTTTCAGCACAGAGTTGTGAGCGCTTAGCACCACACTGGCATGTTTTTGACACCAGGACATGTTTTTGTTCACTTGTATTAAAATATGCAGTAGGTAGGCAGTCGGTTTGCATTTAAGAATCTATTCTAATCTGAGAGAGAACTGGGCAGTGAACAAATTTTGGGTATGTGTACGCTGCACATGAATGTGTAACTGCAGTGTGGGCCGGCATACCCACACTAGCTTTAACATAGCTAGCCAAGGTAATAACAGTAGTGTAGACATAGTGCCATGGGCTTCGGCACTGGCTAACAACTTGAGTATGTACCCCAGCTCCCTGATGAGCTTGTACTTTGGTTGCTAGTCTGTGCTGAAGCTGGTCCCACCACATCTTCACTACTGTAGGTTAAAGCGATCACAAGGATGCCTATCTCTGCTGCAATCTAGGGTGACCAGATAGCAAGCGTGAAAATTCGGGACAGGTTGTGCGTGGTAATAGGCACCTATATAAGACACAGCCCTGAAGATCTGGGCTGTTCCTATAAAATCAGGATATCTGGTCACCCTACTGCAATCAGACCTTCCCTTGCAGTTTAGACATTCCCTTTGACTGGTGATGTGCAGCTTATAAGAATCACATCACAACTAGCATCATATATCTCCCAAGATCTAATTATCTATAAGTTCAATTGCACTGAATTTGAGACTACCTGTAGTAGCTCCATCTGGTGATGCGCAGTAATGTTAAACCATATGCTTCTGAACCTTAAAGAAACCAGCACCTGAGTCTAACTAAAGCAAATATTTGTTTTGTTTGTGCATAACTTCAGAAGAGTTTAAATGCAGCTCTCTTACTCAGTGTTACCCAATGACTTTTCATGCTGAAATAAAAACAACCCTCAATTTGTAATTCAATTGTTAGTGTTAGGCCTTATCCATACAATTAGAACAGAAAAAAATCAGAACCATGCCAGTTACAACTGAGTTAAACACAGCTGTAGTTTAGTGAGGAAGGATGATCTGGTTGTTAAGTTACTTGTCTGGGACTCAGAAGATCTGTGTTCAGTTCCTGCTCCACCACAGACTTTCTGTGTGACTTTGGGCAAGTCACTTAGGCCCAAATCCACAAAGATAGTTAGGTGCCTAAATACCTTTGAGGAGCTGTCCCTTAGGGCTGGGCTACACTACGGGGCAGGGGAGGGGAGAAGGGGAGGAGTCAACCTGAGATGCACAACTTCAGCTACAGTTATGCTAGGGCCCTAGTAGCTGAAGTCACAGTATCTTAGGTTGACTTACCTGGCCGTCCTCACGGCGGAGAGTTGACCGTGGCCGCTCCCCCGCCGACTCCGCTTACTCCTCTTACCGAGGTGGAGTACAGGAGTCGATTCAGGGGTTGATTTATCGCGTCTAGGTGAAACGCGATAAATCGATCCCCAATACATCGAGCGCTACCTGCCGATCCAAGGGGTAGTGTAGCTGTACCCTTAGTCTTTGTGCCTCAGTTTCCCTTCTGTAAAAGGAGAATAATAGTATTTCCCCACCTCGAGGGGTGTTGTGAGCATAAATACGTTAAACAACATGAGATGCTTTGATACTATAGTAAAGTGGGGCTGCATAGATCAGTATGGACAGTTTTGTTTGTTTCAAAGCTGTTATTAACTAATGCTGCCAGCAAACTCAGTCGAGTACAGTTTGAGTGGACTAGGTTCTGAGAAAAAAACTGGCCAGAGATCTGTACTGAATGGACCCCAGCAGTGTTTCAGGTTGTTACAAGCACGGTTCTGGCTTGAGAATACACAAGACCATATCAATGCTACATATGCTTTTTAATTTTTTTTCTTTCTAACAAGCAGCAAAATAATTTTCTAGGACTTCAGAAAAACGCGGTTCAGCAGAGCACATAATGCAAATTCAGCATGACTCAGCAAGGGCAGGATATGGACAGGAAAAGAGGAAAAGCGAGACAAGAGTGACTATAACCGGAACCTGTAGTTACTCAGTGAAGAGTAACATTAGACACCGGAATCTGTGGATATTGACCATGCTCCTGGGACAGGGATGTAGACCTTTGTCCCGCTGACCCAAATCATATGGCTGAGACCAGGAAATGAACTCCAGTTCCTTAGCAGTGCTCCTAAGTGTCAGATCCTTATTATATAAGGCCTGTACACTTCTTTGTGGCTACATTAACATTTTTTTTAGAAAAAAAAAAACTTTCCTTCTTCCTCTTTTCATATAGGTGAGATGGGGGTGGTAGGAGTTAAGATTTTAATGAAGCCAGGGAGAGTAGAAACAGAATTATTTGCCCTCTTCCAACTCTTGCAGAATACCAGTTGCTGTTTCAAATCTCTGTTGGGTAGACACTGGTTGTGTCAGAATTATATCTCTATGGCGTTATTCTGCATGGCATTACCCTGCCTTACGCAAATGGAGGTGCGGCGTTTTAATGTAATGGGCCTGATTCACCACAGTTACATTGGCATTAAATTAGAATAAGACAATGGCAAATCAGGCCCATTTTTCCAGACTCTTAGCTGGCGTAAATTGCTGTAGGTCTGCTGACTACCATGAAGCTTTGCTGATTTACACCAGTGGAACACCTGCCCTATTATGTTTTAAAGTCCCTGCCTCCCACGCAAAGTGACGTGCCAGACCCCTGAAATAATGAATCAGAAGATAGTGATAGTAGAGGGGTTACATTGAATATGGTTGCCAAAAGCACTGATTTGTTAATAGTAACTACCAGGCATCTTTAAAACACAGAGGATTTATAACAGATTACTTTCAGATATGAAATTTATCTTCACAAGTTCAGAAAAGATGAGTGACTGTGTGTTGCTCCTGTGTTGTGACAAGCCATCCTTTAACAAGTGATGATTTATGGCATATTTAACAGGAAGCCATTGTATGTGCTGTGTCTACAGAAGCAGTATTTTAAAAGTGTGTATGGGGGTGGGGATGGAAATGTGGACTGCCAGTCAAAATATTGATGACTTGTAAAGAGTGGTTGATGTACTGAAGTAAATGTTAGTTTGCATGCTTTAAACAGCATCAGCTCTTTATTTCAACCTTGTACTCTACCAGAATAAAAAGATTGCTTCCAGGCATTGACCCATTAGTCTCCATTGTGGTATGCTGGGGTTCTTTCATATCAACATCAGTATTGTGGTTAGTCTTCAAAACAGAGCTGTTACTTTTTATTCACAGGTTCACGGCAGAAACACGATTCAGCAATGATCTTTTGACACCTGGCATGTGCTTCAAAGGGGATGTGTATAGTCCTAGACCAGAGGTGAGCAAACTGCGGCCTGCGGGCCACATGTGGCCCGCTGGCCATTTTTATCCGGCCTGCAAACTCAGCCGGGGGCGCGGTGCCAATGGCACCGCACTCCCGAGTGCTGGGTGCCGCAGGCCCCGCGCTCCTGGGCGGGCCGAGCCGCAGTGCGAGGAGCCGCGGGGCCTGCACTCCAGGGCCGGCGGGCCAGTCAAGCGCAGTCGTGAGCTGCAGGGCCCCGGGGTCCCTGTCCAGGGCGCTGATCGGAGCACAGCCGGGAGCTGCGGGGCCCCCCGCTTCCTGGCGGGGGCGCCGGGTGGGTGGAGCGCGGCAGGCCCTGTGGGGCTCAGGCTGGAGCGCCTGGCTGAATACAGTAAGTAAGGGGGCAGGGCTTAGGTGGTGGGGTTCTGGGGAGGGTGGGTGGTTAGAGTGGGGGAGTCTTGGGAGGGGGCCGTCAGGGAACAAAGAGCAGAGGGGCTTAGAAAGGGGGTGGGGTCCCAGGGGTGGTGGTTAGGGTGTGGGGGTCTCATGAGGGGGCAGTCAGGGAGGAAAGAGCAGGGAGCCTAGATGGGGGTGTTGGTTCCTGGGGGGGCAGTTGGAGTGTAGGGGGGTCTAAGGAGGGGGCGATCAAGGGACAAGGGGCAGCGGGGGGAGGGGTTTGGATGGGTCAGGGGTTCTGAGGGGGGCAGTCAGGGGGCGGAAAGAGGCTGGGGGTCAGATAGGGGGCTGGGCCGAGCTGTTTGGGGAGGCACAGCCTTCCCTACCCAGCCCTCCGCACGATTTTGACCTTCAGTGGTGGCCCTCAGGCCAAAAAGTTTGCCCACCCCTGTCCTTGACCCTCACAATTCTACTTATCCTGCCTGGGGATCAACGGCCTGTGGGTGGGTTCCACTTAATGCATGGCCTTGGGGTTCAGAAGCATGACTGGGACTGGGAGATCTGATATGGGTTCTGTTCTTGGCCTTCCTGCGTGACTTTGGGCAAGTCACTTAATCTCTCTGTGCCTCAGTTTCTCTATCCATAAAATGGGGCTGTTAATACTAGTTGTCTACTCTGAAGGAATGCACCTTCCCAATCTTGGGTTGCTCTAGGGGCTGGAGAGGCCCCCAGGATAATTTAGGGAGCCCTGTCTGAAATCTCTGCAGCCCCATCTGTCCTTGACACAGCCTTCTGCTCCCAGACGCACACTGGCACACCCTCTACTCTGCAGCTTTTGATGGAGGTCCTCCGAGAGTAGCCTTATGTCTGTGTTCTCCAGTGCCTGTCCTGGGAGAATCTTCCCCGGCTGGAACCCAGCTTTTAGGGCCTGTAGAGAGGTTGGCTGGGGCTCCTCTCTCTTTGGGGCCGTGGGGAACCACACCGCCTCATTGCTGATCTGTTGAGGGAATTAGCTTGGCCACAGGAGTCTTCCCTGGAGGCCCCTGGAGGCAGAAATAACTACAGTTATGCTGGTGCCCTAGGTCAGGGCGGGGCAACAATGAGTGGAGTTCAGGCACTCAGGCAGGGGCTGAGCAACAACACTATAGTAGTAGCAATATCAACAGTAGTAAGCCCAGGTCCCTAGGTCAGGGTGGAGCAATAATGAGTCAGGAGCCCAAACCCCCCAAGCAGGGCTGAGCAACAATAACAAACAGTAGCAAGCCCAGGCCCTAGATCAGGGCAGTGGTGAGTCAGGAGCTCAGGCCCTCAGGTGGGGCTGAGCAACAATAACACCACCTTAGGCCCAAGCCTCTGAAAGGTGTGGGAGAGTGGGACGCAGGCCCTCCCACTCCACTGCGTCCCAGCCCAGAGCCATAGCAGCAGCAGAAGACCTGCTGCTGTGTCAGTGGGGATCCTGGCCGCAACACATTGACATTGGCTCTGGCAGACTAGGGTCGGCTGCCCTGGGCTACTTCCTAACTCCCCCTCTTGTTGTACCTGCTGTCGTCTGGGGGGGTCCAGCACAGGGCAGGCCTGGCACCTCCTCCGGGTCATTGGCGCGGGGCAGGCCTGGCACCTCCTCCGGGTCATTGGCGCGGGGCAGGCCTGGCACCTCCTCCGGGTCACTGGCATGGGGCAGGCCCGGCACCTTCTCTGGGTAGCAGGCGCCGGGCATGCCCAGCAACTCCTCCAGGTAGCGGGCAGAGGGCAGGCCCAGCAATTCCTTGCATGTACCGCGAGTCAGTGGTGCTCCCCCGTTGTGACCTAGGCCAGAGGCATATGGCCTCTCCTGCGGCTGTTTCCCCAGTGAGTTCTGAGGGCGAGCCTTTATACTTCCAGGTTGCCACCTGACCCTCTGGGGGCAGGCTCAGAGCTCACTAGCTCCGCCCACTCTGGTGTACAGAGGGGTTCCTCTCTTTCTGGGGCAGTGGGGAACCACACCACTTCACTATAGGGCCCCATTACACGGCACTGGCCTAGTGTATAGGGGCCAGAGCAGGAGTGAGGCTCTCATTCCAGGACAGAATTAAGCAACAGCACTCAAGTGGATTTGGGACTGAACCTACAAGATACCCATCACCTCCTATGTGGGGCTGATCTCTCTCTGCTCCCCCCAGAGATAACGAGAACACTCAGGGCCTCACAGGAGGTGTTCAAGGGAGATGATGTTCAGACATAGGCAAAAGGCGGTTTTGTCATACGCTGAGGCTCTATGCACGCTGTCCATCATCACCGAGGCCGTAAAGATGACCTAGTTCAGTTACACAGGGAGAAAGGATCATTCTGTTCTTAGGCCCTGATCCAGTAAAGCACTGAAGCACATGAGTCAGTGGGATACTCGTGTGCTTTGTTGAATCAGGGCTTTAATATGCTGCTAAGGCTATACTGTACATACCCAGAAATGGAAGGATATGATAACGTAACCCTTTACAGTGACAGCAAAGGAAGGATTTAGACTTGTGTCTTCTTCAAATCATGTCTGTTTAGTTCCCTGACTTCCCTCTTCCACCACCCCCAAACCTTTACTAATGCCAGTAATGCAGACATAATGCAGCTGTTGAAAAACAGTTCATTGTTATTCATCATCAGCAGAAGTGCCAACTGATTTCTGATTCCAGATCCTTATTGCTGGTGATGATGAGGTTGAAAGTAGATAGACTGCAGTTGGATTTTCAGATATTAAAGTCATCATGTTTTGCTGGCTTTTGGGAAAATAACCATAGTTACTTATAAACTTTCAGTATGGAAGTAATTAACAGAAAATAAATATGGAGCAGCATTTTTACAGAACTTCTGTTTTGATCCTAATTACTCTTGGAAACATGCATCATGCAATATACAGGATGGTGACTGTAGTATGCTTTTTTTCTTTGTCTTGATAAGTGAATATAGGACAATATAACTCCTATGTTTATCTGAAGAATAGACGAAATACAGGAGTTGAATATCTCAAGATGCGTCCATGTTGAGTCCTTGGAGACTCACTAGTTCTCTTGAATTATGTGTATATTAGAAACATTTCATCTTTGTCACAATGATCAAAGGAAAAATGTAAATATGACACCTTGTCAAACTTAAACATCTGACATCCAAATGACATGCCTGTAACATTTCAGGAAGAAAACAAAAGTGATAAATAGCAATCAAAGAGGGC
Organism: Dermatemys mawii; assembly: GCA_007922305.1. Lineage (NCBI taxonomy): Eukaryota > Metazoa > Chordata > Testudines > Dermatemydidae > Dermatemys > Dermatemys mawii. Next base: position 1,368,429 of record ML677392.1, on the reverse strand, counting down.
GGGCATCCAGCACATTGTTCTGCCTTCGGTCCTGCCTCCTCTTTAAATTTCACAGATTTCCTCTTCTTTTTGCAATTCACTACAATGAGCAGGGGATCTGGGGTGACTGGAGAGCAACCCTGAATATCACTGTAACGGTATGTCACAGTGCCATCAGGGGAGGAGTAAGCTCTGCAGCACCTGAGCTTCATACAATGTTTCTTTCTCTTCTGCAGGCAGGGCTGAGAGTGAGAACCATTCACAGGGCTAGCAGGAGGGGGGGCTGGAGGTGCTGGGAGTGTTTTTCATGAGAGAACTTCTAATCTAATCTAGGAAAGTGGCCAGTTCCAGTTCCTCATAGTGCCCAGAATTGAGATCCAGACGATAAGTAGCTTCACACCAACTGAAAAATCCAGTTTATCCTCCAAAACACTTTAAAATGTGGATGATGCCAGTATTTGAGGGCTAACTGAAGAAAGATTGAATTTGTGAGCATCACCCACCAAACGTGGGTGAGTTAACTGGCCTGATGTTATTCTGGCCTGATTTAAACAGGAAGAGTGGGTAGCACATATTGCCTTGTACAACATTTGTAAGTGATGTGTAAGTTGGATAAATTCAGCTGGTCGCTAGGTGTTACTGTGTTCTGACTGAAATGCAAATGTCGGTACCTATCTGTGGTTATAAATAAGGACTCTCTTAAAGGTGACCCACAAAGGGCAAAACAAAATGAAATTGTATCTAGTGTTGTTTTTAAGTTAAATATATAAAAAAAAGCCTGAATCATTTCTGCTTGTTAATAGGAAAAAATGTCAGAACCGAGTTCCTTTAACTACAACAGAGCATAGCTAATTTTTTGTGCTTGTCACTGAAATTCTGCCTCTTTGTGTTTATTTATAATTTTCTAATACCATTAAGCATTGTCATATACCTGAAGAGACCATTCCACCTTTGTGCTTCTAAATTACATCCTCTTATATCTTGGTAATTTGCACATGTAAAGAAAATAGTCTTTCAATATCACATGTAATTAAATGTAAGGACCATTTTCCTTTTTATGCTTTTCATGCCATGATCAGCAAGAAAATTAGTAGCTCAATAGAAGTTATCTTCTGTGATGGCTTGAACTCTGATTAACAACTGTGGTTTGGTATGTCACTGATCATAAAGACCTATAAAAATATCCTTGTAGACCAGTATAAAATTATTTCCAGATTTTGATCATCTGCCAAGGTTTCCAGCATGAAAGAAAGGTCAAGGAGAAATGGTTCCACTCTCAAGAAGAAACCTGATTATGTAGGTGATCTTAAGTCTAAGTGAATTTGTGGAGTGCTGTCTTGGTAGCTACTGATGTTTTTCTTCTCTGTCCCCTAAAGATGAAATATTCTACATCTTTCATATCTGTATACTTGTAAACAGGGACGGATTTAGGGGCAAGTGACCGAGGTGACTGCCTGGGATGCTGGGCTCAGGGTACTATGCATGAATAAATACAGATTTACAGATCCTAGTGTGCAAATTTATCGTCTTATATGACCGGGATAAATCATGCATGCAAATTGTGCATCAAAGTTGTGAAATGGGCTACAAATGCAATAAAAAATAAGGTATTCAGAAGTTTGACAAATGGGAGGAGGGTGCCAAAGATGGTCTTCGCGTGGGGTATCATTTGGTCTAGGGCCGGCCCTGCTTGTAAACTATGCATTGCATTGTAGTATGGTTATTTTCAAACTCTTTGTGTTTGGGTGTGTTGTGCTATAATAATGTTCTGTATATTTCTGTCTATATTTATTTAGTACTTGAAAATGCATCTCATTAAAGATACTTTTTAATGGAATAAATATGATGCTTTAGTTTTATTTGTTTTGTTTTGAATTGGAACCAGTACAACCTCTGGTTTCACAAATGAAGCAATTCAGAATGGGTTTAGCTACTCGAATTGGGCCCCTGCGCACAGCAGTGGAATCAATCTACAAGTTTTCTATCTCACATTTGTTCGAAAATGCAGACTTGCCTCTAGTCCCAGACTTTTCCACAAATCTCCGTGCGCCCAAGTGTGCGCCAGTGACAGGAGGAGCTCATTTTGATTGTTTTTTTGCCATACTCTAGTAACATCATTTGTGAAACTGAAGTTGGCTTTTCAAACGAGACAGGTATGTAATAATGTTTTCCAATGATCTTTGTGAAATTGATTTTTTTCCTTTCTTAAGGAAATTATTTTTGGGGGGAAAACATGTCGCACAAACTCATTGTTCCCTTGTCTATTCTTTTTCCTCTGTCAGACCAGGACGAGAGAGCAGCGGAACTCAGCAGGGAGCAGAATGAGAAAACCATTCGCAGCACTCAGACTGCTCTCCGTAACTTCAGAGAGTTTCTCATCTCCAAATATCCCTCAGAAACCCGGGAAATCTATGTCATCCCTTGCAAAGAGCTTGATTCATACCTAGCTTCCTTCTTTGTGGATGCCAGACAGAAGGATGGCTCAGAATATGAGCCGAACAGCTTGGCCAACTATCAGTGCGGGCTGGAGCGCTATCTCAAAGAACACAGGTATGGATACAGTATTACGAGGGATAAGGAGTTCAAGAGATCTCAAGAAGCTTTGAAGCAAAAGCAGATAGAGCTGAGATGTAAAGGCAAAGGAAACAAGCCACACAAATCCATGAAGCTGACCTTTGCGGATGAGCTTATCCTACGCAAAAGAGGCTTGTTGAGTCGATATAATCCTGAAGGGCTGCTGAACCTTGTCTGGCTAAATAACACTAAAGCGTTTGGACACTGTACAGGTTTTCATGGGTCCACCCTCAAATGGGGGGATATCAGGCTTCGGGTGACGGAAACAGGCTTGGAATACTTGGAGTGGATGGGGCAAGAGACCGGGGATATGAACACCAAAACCAAGAGAGGAGGGACTGATTCCAGAGTCTACGCCACCCAGCATGCTCCGCAGACCTGCCCAGTGCAAGACTACAAGGAATACGCTCAAAGACGGCCCCCTGCAATGCGATATGAAGATGCTCCTTTCTACCTGTCCATCAAGCCGGTTGTCAACCTGGCTGCCCTTCACTGGTACAACTGTCAAGCCCTGGGGAAAAACAAGCTTGCAAAGATGGTAAAGACGATGTGCGAGAAGGGCAACATCCCTGGCAGAAAGACCAACTTCAGCGTCTACCAGAGCTGCAGCACCCTGTCTGAAGCACAGAGTAACCAGTTGGTGCTAATCTGTAACAATTTAAGTCAACAAGCTGCCCAGTCTATGGCAAGCCACTCCGGTTCTGGCAACTTCATAGTGTCGGCTTCTTATGACTCTTCCTCCGACACAGCTTGAAAGGTGGATTTCGGTTGAACAGTTTTTTGTTAAGCTTTGAATTTATGCCCAATAATACACATCAACTGTTACTGTACACTACTTCCCCACACCTTCCCAGTGTTAATTCACTTTATAAAAAATATAAATCTATAATATATTTTTCTTTTTACAGATAAGTCGATAGAAATAGTTTAGTATTACTAACATAGTATTTATAGTGTTTAATAAAAAATGAAAGCTACTTATGAGTTATAATATAACTGCAGATTTTACAAGGGCAAAAATGGTTCTCAGGCAACTCAAGAGAGACTGGAAATGCAGATTTTAACATGCATGCAAACAATGAGTGTAAATCCCCATGGAGGATTACATCTCAAATCTGTTTTAAATCATTTTGTAAAGCTTCTTATTTTAACAACATGATCTCCAAGGTAGAGGGAGACAAACTTATCACTGGCTGTTGCGTCTTACCTGAAAACTTGTTCAGCCAGGCCAGGAAATAAGAAATGTATCAGTGTAAGCTTGTGAAATCATTTAGAGCAGTTTTTGTTTTCTTATTGTTGTGGTTCCTGAGGCTCATTTATGCCAGCTGGAAAAATATATAAACAAAGTCGACTGAAGACTTTTTAAACTATTTTTTGTTGTTGTTTTTCTGTGATCAAAAATGTCGCTGGTCTTTAAACTATGAAATATTGTTTTGAACAATATGCAAAGGTGTAATGGCAAAAAGACTGTTATACAAATAATCTTTACTGTTTCAACCTAAGCACTGGTCATTAGTATTTTGTTTTATGTCATTCATGGAAATGCAACATGAGCTTCTACTAAATTAGAATTTCAGCTACTCTTTCCATTTTCCAGGGAATGCAACACTGCTGAAAAATCAGAAATCTTTTCCCAAGCCATGAAAATAGAATGCAGATAAATCAGATGTGTCTTAAATTATCATTCAAAATCCATAGGATGCATAATAGACAATTTAAATCATTTTTATATTTAATATGTGAGGGAAGAAAAGCTAAATTCTTAAAACACCAGAAAACACAGTGAACTAAATTCAGCTATTAACACACAATTCCCATTGAAGACAATAAGAGTGAATATGAAAGCAGATTTTGTCTTTTAAAGACTAAATAATGACTGTTTTCTTTCCAACTGATTTACTTTGCAGTATAATTGTTCATTAAGCACAGGGAAGACACTCACAAATTAAACCTTTCAGTTGGAACCATTACATTATAATCTCTAACCTTTAAAATTAAATGTGATCATTTTGGTGGTGATTGAACAGAGTTTATGCTGCATTACATATGAAAATGCTTTGCTAAGGTACCCTAGCACTGCAAAGATGAGACTTTAGACAAAACCACGAGCAACCTGATCTGATGGCCATTGAAGTTAATGGGAGTCCATCCATTGACTTCAACAGGTGCTTGATCAGGCCATAGGTGAGCAAGCTGTCTGATTCTTTGTTTACGTTCTTTAGATCTGCAGCTCTGTAGCGAGTGACATTTAAACCAGTGGAGAATAAAGGAAAGGGGATAGTGAGGGTAGCAAAAAGAAGTAGAAACTGACCAAGCCAGTGAATATACTTTAAATGATGCGAGGATGAAATTTTCTCCTACGCAGAGAATTAGCGCAAGGTTCTATGCATTGCTTCAGCCTTATTTTGAGGTCTTCAGTGGAATGTTAGTAGCATACCGGCTTCTGGCGGCCCTCTGCACAAGCATGAATTTCACCCCATCGAATCACTCCTCCACCTGACCTTTGTAGCACATATCAACTGTAAAGCAACTTGCGTGTGGCACAATCTACCTTTGAACTCCCAGTGATACCTACATATCAGTGCACCTGTGGCACTGCAGGGCTTTGATTTCTTCTGTGCTTGCTAAGAAGGTAAAATCACCAAGAGTGACTACTCTACCCATCTTTCCGGCCCCTGAATTACTAACAGATACAGTACCCTTTCTTTCCCACTGTTGAGGACTTTGGGGTAGACGTTGGTTTGGCTAGAGTCAGGTGAGGGTAGCTGATGGTTCATACTGCAAGTTCTTACTGGCTCTACCAGGGGTGTTGGTCTTGATCTTGAACATTGCATTTGAGGCCAAAACTTGCCCCCATGGATATTAGCATCAGGTGTACCATTGAGTTCAGTGGATCAGGTTATTTGGCCCTTTAGGGCGTGTCTACACTGCAGTTGGAGTGTGACTGGAGAACAGATGGGCGTACCCATGCTAGCTTCAAACTAGCCAGCACACGTGAAAATAGCAGTACCTGTGCCATGGCATGGGTTAGCAATGTATGTACCCAGGGTCGCTGATGTGCTGGTGCAGCCAGTCTTGAGCTAGCTTGGGTATGCAACCTGTGCTGCAATCAGATCTCTGATTGCAGTGTAGACATAACCTTAGTGAAGGAGGAGGAAAAATAAGGGACAGTAGTGCTGGCGATGAACCTTCCAAGGCTTCTAGATGGTGCCTGCAAATAAATGTGTCAATACCCCACTCAATTTGGGTATCCAAATGCCATTCCTGTGACTCACCTACATGCCTTGTATTAACATGTTTTCTTGGGAAAGGCTTGTGGTCACGACTGTCTCTGTGATGTACAGGATGCTGTAGAATCCCCGTTTGGCCTCTCTGCTCCCAGAGACAGAACTGCAGTGTCTTTAGGGCATCCGGATCCTGCCGTGCCTGCGGTAGCTCAACAATCTTCCCTTTTTAGCTGCTTGAGGCGGCAAAGAAGGTAGAACCGGCCCTGCAACCAAGTGTGTACACAAAGGATCAGGTGAAATTGTACTCGGTTGGGTTGCTGGAGCTATTTTTAGCATGCTAGCTTCTGCAGAGCTAGCGCATGTCTGTCTACCCATCCTTGGAATTACACCTCTCAGCTGCAGTGTAGTCATCCACTTGGACTTACCAGAGCCTTTTACTCTGTCTGGCCAGAGATAAGCATAATCAGAGTAGGTCATTAAGGAAGAAAAGGCACTAAGATTGCTGAATGCACTTGGGTAGCAAAAGCAGTTTCATGGCTTTTTGCTTCTCAATCCATATTTCCCATGCCCATCCTGCCAGCTACCATTCCCACTGTGTTTGTCTGTTTGGCATTTATAAGTTTAAGTTTGGGTTCACATCATAGGTCTTGTAGCAGCTCTGCTAGTTCCCATGCTTAGGAATTACTGTGTCTTTTGGAGATTGAGAGGGAGGAGCATTTCCTTCATTATTTCCTCCATTTATTTCATTATTTTATTTTTAAATATATTTGTGTATTTAGCCTTTTCTTTTGTACTTTCTGATAACCCTAATGAGTAACTCAGGGTTACAATACTGAACATGCCATGCTGGTGGCAGAATGCTGGAGAGCTTTGCTAGCAATGGCCCACGCAATACAGAGTTCTCTAGTTAGATTCTTTGCTGAGGACCAGAACACATAGGACCAGATTCTAATATCTGCAAGGGAGGGTTGCCACTGGTTGTGCCCCTGCTGCCAACCTGACCCTCCTCCCCGCAGCAGCGTATCCCCAAACCCATCCCCCCACCCCACCCCCCGAAGCTCCCACACACAAAACAAGACCAGGGTGTTGGCTGGACTTCAGCGTATCTCCCAGCTGCAATGCACATGGCCGGAAGCAAATAAAACCTGGCATGCCACAACTGCTGACCAGGAACAAGCAAGGCAACAGAAAAACTGGCCAGGCCAGGTGGCAACCCTACTCAGTAGCACCATACTCCAACAGTAGACCCATTGACATCAAAGGGCACTTGGAGGAAGGTACTATTCAGTCTGAGTAATGATATCAGAATCTGGCCCATAAAGGACGGGCTATATACTTCTTTATTAATATGCCTGCAGTCCATTTTAATTTAACCAGTCAAAACAGAGCTTTGAGGAGTGAGTTCAAGTACTGATCTCTTTTTTAACTTTGAGAAAATGAGTGTAATTAGTGTAAAAATCCTGTGCGATATTTGCTTGTTGAATTAGCTATAAGTGGGAATGTTATTGTCTCTGCAGTGTAAAGCTTTCCTGTTAGTAAAGCCATGATAGTGCAGCCAGGACATAGTTCTGTAAATTGCCACAAGCCTTTTAACCCTTTATTTCTACAGAAACCAGGGGCCAGATTCTGTCACCCATACTCCGTGATCGGTCCCACTGAAATCAAAGGGACTCATTGTGAAATAAGGTATTACTCAGAGCCAATGACCTGAGCCATGTGAAATGAGGAAGGAGTTGAGTAACTTGTAAAAATACATTGAGAATCTTTGCTCTGGTCTACACTGATGGGGGGAGAGGGATTGACCTAACATACGCAACTTCAACTACGTGAATAGCGTAGCTGAGGTCGACGTGTTCAGGTCGACTTACCTCGGCATCTTCATGCTGTTGAGTCTACTGCTGCTGCTCCCCCGTCTACTCCACAGTGGAGTTCCAGAGTCAACGGGAGAGTGCTTGGTGATCGATTTATCATGTCTAGACGAGACACGATAAATCGATCCCTGAAGTATCGATCTCTACCCGTCTGTGCTATTGACTGACTTCTGTCCGAATGTAAACACTGATGTGGGCTCTGTATTTTAAACCAAGTGAAGAAAAGTAGCACAGTTTAAAAGTGTTTGGTATGGTTCACATCAATGTGACAGCCCTCCTTTACACCTAAGCAAACCCACTGGCTTGAGTGGGGTAACTTGGACATAACTGAGTACAAAATTTGGCCCTCTAATTTTTTTTAAAGTCTTAATACAGCTACTCAGACTCTGAGCAGGAGAGAGATTTCAGACCCACCGTTTTTGTTGTGCAAAGTAGGCTTTGCTGAGGTTACTGCATGACCACATTGTCAGTTCTTGCAAAACATCTCACATTAAAAAGCATGACACTGACAAGTGTAGTAAATGTAAGGCAAAGAGTCTGTTCAAAAAGACGAGAAACAAACCTGGAAGTGTGATATGATCACTCATTAAAATGGACACAGGTGAGTTCATCTGAGAGTGATCCTTCAAATACATGCATATGAGTCTATTCCAGGGGTCGGCAACCTTTCAGAAGTGGTGTGCCAAGTCTTATTAATTCACTCTAATTTAAGGTTTCACGTGCCAGTAATACATTTTAATGTTTTTAGGAGGTCTCTTTCTATAAGTAATATATAACTAAACCATTGTATGTAAAGAAAATAAGGGTTTTAAAATGTTTAAGAAGCTTCATTTAAAATGAAATTAAAATGCAGAGCCCCCCGACCGATGGCCAGGACCCAGACCCACTGAAAATCAGCTTGCGTGCCACCTTTGGCACATGTGCCTTAGGTTGCCTACCCCTGGTCTATTTGAATGATTGGACATTCAGATATGTGCACCTATGAACTGAATGCTTATGCCTTGTTTTAATCACTGGTGTGAATCTTTGGGGTTATTGCATGTTTGCACAATGAACTTGTTTCACTGTATGATACTCCATACTTGAGATGGTGAACTCTGTGGTTTTGTGAACCTTACAGTCTATTATTTGTGTCTGAAAAGGCCTGCACAACTAGTTCAAGTATGTGAATCTTACTTGGTGGCACAAACTTCCACATAGCTATGCTTTTAAATACATGTAGTTAGCATAAAAAGCCGACAGGATAACTGTAGTTACGTGCAATGTGCATAAAAAAACCCTCTTCAGTTATTTTGTGTAATAATTCTACAATAACAGTGTGCAAGCAAGGTAATATTGGATAATATAACAGTGCAGGACAGCTGTATTTGTCACACACATCTGTTTCTTGAAGGATACCAGCATTGTGGAACTGTTTCATATTAATATGCATTTCTCAGAAGCTATAGAGCATCGGTATTTAATCTGTAATGTACTTACAGCTTTGTTCCTGCATATGAGGTGTTTTACAGGTTACATTAATACACACACTTTGCTCAAGTGTTTGATTAGAAGGAAAATCACATTTTATTACTCTGCTGGTATAGCTGATGTGCAGCACAAACTATCATTGCGTAGTAGGAGGTGGCTCTGTGCTTTCACACCGCCTGAATTCTGGGCTGAATAAAGGGCCAAAATGGCCCTACTGTAGATTACAATCTCTATAGCACCATGTACTATCTCTATTCTATTCAGATTCTTATATGCCCCCCATTACCATGTATCTGAGCACCTTCCAAGCATGCATTAAATGACAGGACTAGCATCTTTTCTGTATGGTTCTTCCTTTCTCTCTTCCCCTCCCCAAGGACAATTTGTAGAAGTTTTTGATGGGGGCCTGACCCCTGCCATCCTCAATCCACCCCCTCCTATCCTCATCATGACATGTCCCCTACCCCAGTGGTTGTGAGAGGGCAGCTGAGTTCCCCTGCCCTAAGAGAATCCTTCCTCTGCCTATTGTGGCACATTCAAGGCACCTGCAGACTGGAGCGGGGAACAGAATCTTTCCCACTGAGTGTGCCTACTTCTACTCCTAACAGACATACCTGTGGTCCCTGGAGCACTGGGCCCTAGCATTCTGGTGACTGCAGGCTTAGGTTTCGGACTATGCGATCATTGAAAGGAACACCAGTGTGTCTATTTGAATGACCACACAAGCAGAGAGCTGCACCTCACTGATTTATCTCATAACTGAAATCATTTAACACATGTTGTTACAGGAGATCATTCTGACCCTGCAATGCAGGTGAGCATAGGTGAAATTCTAGGTTGATGCCCCATTCAAGTCTAACAAAAGTTCTCAAAATAAGACCTAGTGCAGTTGGCACAGGGGGTTAATTTCACCCTATAAATCAGAGGTGTCAAGACATTCTGCCACCAGCCACATGTGGCGAATTGGCTATTGAATTGTGGCTAATGCATGAACAATGCGTTGGTATATTGAAGACACTTTTTCTGCAGTAAATTTTATAAAATCCAAGTACAGATCAAGAAAAAGAATGCAAAGTGTCGCACTGAAGTAGTTTTGTGTTAGTAGTACCTATTCATTGTTTTTGTAATATCTACTTATTTTTTATATTAATAAAAAATAAATGCGGCGAATAAGAAAAATTCAAAATCACAAGTGTGGCTAGCATCGAATTTCTGTTGGACATCGCTGCTATAAATAGTGCCAGATATCAGGAAATAGCATTGTATCTTGTCCCTTAACTCCTTGCGTTCCTAAAGGAGCTGTGAAATCATACTATTTTAACACAGATATATAGTATACAGTGTCCTAAGTTATATTAAACTATTTTTTACCTTTCTGCTCATCTGGACTAGGTTTAAGATGTTCAGTACTTAGCTAAACATGACTGGTAATAGATATGCATTTTGTTACATGAGATGCTACTTCTGTTTTTACATAAAAAGGTCATTCTGTTCTGAGTCCGGCTTGATTGGTCTCCTAACCCACTCAGGGACAATGAATTTTTTTCTTGTGCTTTCATGTATGTACTGGAATCTATTCTCCCGGTAAAGAGGAATAGTACATAGAGAAAAGATCCCAAAACATGGATTTATTCATGGACAGTAAACTCAAATTGTAACTTAGAACTACTTTTTAAAGTTCTGAACCCTTTTGATTAAAACCTTTGGTTGAAAAACACCCATCAGAGTAGGAGCCAGGGAAGCCCCATAAAACAATTAAACAACAGTGGTTCTGCTACCATGCAGGCAGGAAGCTGCAAAGTAGACACACAAGGCTACTATATAGCTGCTTCTTGTTCTAGGAAGCCCAAGTGTTTTATGAAACAATGTGTTACCATAGACACTGGGTGTTGGCTTCTCCAAACTGTTCCAGCAGTTTTATGGTGGTATACCTCCACCGTAGCTGATAGTTACACCAGTGGAACCTAGTAGAAAATCAGTCTGTGATAGTAAAGTGACTGTAGAAGTCAATATGGCAGCCATTATAAACTCAGCAACCAAGCCTTAGTTCTAGTGTATCATGTGTGTCTGTGTTTAAGTAGTAGCTTTCCTACTGATTGTACAGGACAAGAGTGTCAGAACACAGCGGTCATTCTGATGTGAACTGCAGCTTTCTCTACACTATTTTTCTTAACATCTCTCAGCAGTGCAGTATCACCAACGCAGCTCTGCCCGTGATAGAAATGATAAGACGACCCGTCATGCCAGTACTTTTATCACCCTGTCGTCTCACTGGGATCAGAACAGGGTTACGTGAAGCGTTGGTAATGGCATTCCACCAGTGCGCCAACCATTCCAGGCACCAGCACAGCTGCACCAGTGGTGGTGCAACCTGGGAGATTTAAAGAAAATTGCCAGAGTAAATACAGGTAGCTAGTTACACATTCGTGGCTTGCAGTCTAGGAAGGAGATAGTTTGTTATTCTTGATAATAAGCAGTCATGTTGGGGAAATGGTCAAACCGATAGTGATATGTGGAGTCCTAATTCCTTCTGATGAGAAAACATCAGTTTAGTACAAAATTCGCTTGTAACACGGAAGTAACATTTTTCATACAATATAGTTTCTCTATTGGTGTGAGGAATTTCTCTCCCATTTTCTCTTTTCTCACTGAATTGATTAATATTAGAAGGTAATAGGTACAAAATTCTTTTAGTTTGATTGTGCAAATGATGTATTTGCTGCTAAATAAGTTCTCTTTGTATTGATTATGGACCTACTGTGGAAAAGGGATTAGCAAATTAGTTCATTACAGAGCAGTGTGAAATATCTTAACAGTCATCTGTTTTGCAGTTTAATTTGGATCTTCGGTAATGAATGGACACTACATCCATTATGGTTGGGATTTTCAGTAGCCTAAGGGAGTTAGGTGCTCAGTCTCAATGAAATTCAATGGGATTTGGGTGCCTAAAGCTGTTATGACCCTTTAAAAATCCCAGTCTATACCCATTGCATTAATTGGTAATGTGTTTTTTTCCCTATTGTTATTTTGTACTGTCTATAAATCTCATGTAAGTAACTGAGTTGCCAACGGAAGTGAAAAATTAGCAAAAAACAAGTTTTTATTTGGCACAAAAATTCTGATTATTTGATGCTGAAAGAAAATAGACCTTTGAATTCAGTTTCAGAGATATTATCCTTGCTATTTTTTAATAGTCTACTTGCTATAAAAAGACAGTCTGACACTTCCTACGCCTGGAATTTGGCCTGCTTTATAATAGCTATAATCTTCTAGAAAATGTCCTTCACATCCTCAGGGCAGTCGTCTCAGCTTGTGTAAATTGGGGTGTAGTTCCGAGGACATTTAGGCCATCTTAACCCAGTGGAGAATCCAACCCAGAGTATTTATTGGATTTGGGTATTTTTATTGAAATCCACCTCTCATTCATCAAGAAATTTAAAACACCACATGCAATAATCATGGCTTTCATAGGGCCTAGATTTTTTTTTAATGGTTTGTGCTCTGCTTATGCAGCTATAGCAGAGAAAGTGCAAAAACCCCCACAACATCTAAGACCCTAATGAATTCTAGAGTGAGTTTATACCCTCTGTGATGTAAGTGCTCAAAAAAGTGATGTTTAGTGCTATTTTCACTGATAGAAATTCCTCACAGGAGACTAGAATATTTGAAGGGTGCTGGGCGATCAGAAAGGGAGCCTTTCCCTTGTAGGTCACTGGTTTAAATCAGGTCCATGTTGACCGTGACTAGAGTTCGTTCTGTTTCATAGTTACTTGGCTAGTTACTATATATGAGATGACTTGGTCTCGATGTAATGCCTAATGGAGATGATTAACTAATGTGTCCATATCACTAAAAATATCACTGTTGTTTGCAGCAGCCAGAATACGTGGTGGTAGTCTCAGTACAGGCCAAGTGTTGAATGAGCTGTGGAGACAGAGCTATCCTCTTCTTTCTCTAGGTGGTCCCACCTGGTCAGAGATGAGAAATTTTAGAGGGCATCATGCAGACTGCTGCAGACCTCGAGAGATCAACTCATCCAATCCCCTGCATTCAAGGCAGGACTATGTAATAAGTAGCCCTTTCTTGACCAGTGTTTGACTAACCGGTTCTTAAAAACTTCCACTGATTCCACAATCTCCTTTCATGTCTGTTAGCAGGAATACAGCTCATGAGCTTTGATTCCAAATGATATGCCACTCTCATCTGAGCTGAAGTTGCTATGGTAGAAGCGCTGTTACCTTCTTTGAGCCAACCTGTAGTGTAGAGGACAACATAACCAGCTACACTTAACCAGCATTGTACTTTGACCCACAAGCATTCACATCCTTTTCTTCCTCTTGAGTTATGCTTTGAATATCAGTCTTGAGGAAACCCAAAGTGAAACTAAATTAAAAAAACAGATTTTTTCCCCTCAATTTTACATCAAAACTACACAAAACTTTCACTCAGTTTCAACAAGAAACCATGAATCAGCCCAAGTTTCTTTGAAATTGGGGCTAACTTTGCATCACACAACCCGAAACAAAACCTGCAACTTAGTAACAATTTTGCAATGATTTTATTGTGTCCTGCTCTCACAACAGTCATTCAGCCTTGTGTTACAACAGACAACTTTGTAAAGGAGATAGAAGGGGGCTGGATGTTTTTATTTAATATGTTAACAGGTTGTTCTAGTTTCCCTTGTGTTAGCGTTTGGTTACAGGATACTGTAATGTATATGGTTTCTAGAATCTTACTGGCCAAATTAGACTGTGAAATAACTATGGAACTTTCACTCTGGGGTATTCCCCGGCTTGTTCTGCATTGCTGCTGATTGGATTCCCCATCTGTGGTTAATACTTCTCACCTTAAGGAACATCAGGCTTGAGAACAGACCAGTTAAAGAAATCATTTCTCAGGATTTAAGGCTCAAGAAATAAAAGTAAAGTTTAGAACAGGGGTCGGCAACCTTTCAGAAGTGGTGTGCCGAGTCTTCATTTATTCACTCTAATTTAAGGTTTCGTGTGCCAGTAATACATTTTAATGTTTTTAGAAGGTCTCTTTCTGTAAGTCTGTAATATATAACTAAACTATTGTTGTATGTAAAGTAAATAAAATGTTTAAGAAGCTTCATTTAAAATTAAATTAAAATGCAGAGGCCCCCCCAGACCAGGACCCGGGCAATGTGAGTGCCACTCAAAATCAGCTCACGTGCCACCTTTGGCACGGAGGCCATAGGTTGTCTACCCCTGGTTTAGAAGAAAAGGGGGAAAAAAGGATATATACTGGGCTTCTATATGATTTTGAATAACTTCATTCAGGAAGACAAATATGCTCATAGCAAAGAAGAGGCAGAGCAACCAATGAATTATGATTGTGGTAGTAATTTTCTTATGAGTTAATTTTTTTTCCTGTGTGCCAGTCATAGGTCCAAATCTTATAAGCCCTAACTTAAATGGGAATTCTATCCATGAAGTATTTGCAAGATTGGATCAGAAATGTAACATACATATACATATATGTGTGTGTGTGACTTATACTATGTTTCTATACATAATATATATACTGTACATTTATATAGATACAGAAAGTATTAGAGCATATACAGAAAAAAATCTTACTCATTTGTTCATTAATTTTATTTCAGAATTGTTTTCTGAATATCAGCTCTTCCTTTGACCTATATAATATATATTAGGGTCTTATTCTGCTGCCTTTGCTTAGGAAGAATCAGGTTCATTTTAGGGAGTATTTTAGCTGAAAAATGAGATTTTAATAGATTATAAAATCATGCCATAGTGATTCTTGTCAATTTCATTGGAGGAGATGAAGGAAGGAAAGAAAGAAAATGCTTTCTAAATAAACGTGCTTCCTGCCCATTGATCCATACCCCCAAATTCTATGTGCTAGAGGAGGAGTTTTAGAGGCTTGATTGACTACACTCTTTGTGAGTTGCATGGGGTTTAAGTGGGGGCAGAACTTGGTCCTCAGTGTGTACATTTTAGCCAAACCCCAACTGTTCTCTGCAGAATAGAAAGGAGGAATTTCATGAAGAAGGAGGCATAAGTGACATAAGCTACTACAGAAATAAATGTGGTGCTGTGCACACTCACTTCATTTCACTTCTGAACTCCTTTTGCCGTTACCCAGGGATGGAGATGTCCACAGTTCTTCGGCACTCCTTCTGGTCGATGGCATGTGGTTATAGGTCTTGGAGTTCCAGTCCTTTCCTCTTCAAACGTCTCTTGACCAGAGTCTTTCCATCACAGCCTGTCTTCCTGTCCTCTTCCACCCATGCTTTCTTTGCTGGTTGTTCTTCTCCAATTCTTCTTCAGTCCATCTCAAACATGCAATCTCCAGCCTATCTGTCACTAAGAGCCCCACATTCATCTTCCCCCAATCTCTTCAATGTGCATCCTGTCTACTTTCTGCTTGCCAGCCATCCTCCTCAGTATGTTATTTTCTACTGCCTCTTTCTTCTTTCCTTCCAGCTACGTAAAACACACCATATATCAGGCCAGGACAAACACACGCAGAATACACTTTTCCTTTCAGTTTGTTACTTAACTGCCAGTCTGACAGGTCACCTTTTCCACTGCTACGCATGCACATTTTGTACATTGTGTACACTCAGCTGAAATATGAAGTACATAATTGTCAAGCCTGGCTACGAGCTTTCCTTTTCAGTTCTCATTGGGCACTGACATGCCCAAAGTTAGTCTTTGGGTTTCTGACATGCTAGTTTGAGAGTTCAGGAGTGGAACTGGCTGCCCTCACGTGAGCACCCAAGCGTGTGATTTGAGCCCTACGCTTCCAAAGATAAGAACCTATTCTCTTTGTCCCCTAGGACTTTGCACAGAACTCACATTGAAACGAGGGTGAATCTCATACATAGAACAAATACAATTTTAGATATACAATCCAAATAGTCTTTTACTGTAGGTTTAAAAATTAAATACATATGACAGTTTATCTTATTCTTGATATTTCAGGTCATTTATTCAATCTCCACCATCTACACTGATGGAATCTGAGAATCCCTCATTTGACAATAAAAACAGCAACAGAGACTAACACAGGATCTGGAATGTCTTACAGAGATTCAGATCTCTAGAATGCGAGAAAATAATGTTTCCATTTTGGGGCTTAATTCTGTTCTCAGTTACTGTCATGCAATCCTGCTGGGATAACTTCAGCGGCATTGCACTGCTAGAGACTCGAGCAGAATTTGGCTTTTTGATAGGACCCAATTCAACAAGGTGTTTATCATAAGCAGTAGGACTGAAGCACGTGCCTTACGCCCTGATCCAGCAAAGCTGCTAAACTTGTACTTTAAGCATGTGAATAGACACTGACTTCACTGAGGTGACTCATTTGTTTAAAGCTAAACACGTGCATAAGTGGATCAGCATCTTTATATCTATATTATTTCTTGTCTTGGTGAACAATACCCATGCAATGTAGCATTCTTGAGCTGTCACAGTCTACCAGGTCATGGCAAGGTAGAGGAGAAAGAGATTGGATTACCAAGAAGAATGTAAGTAAAATGTTGATGAAGATAATCTAATGGCACAGAGAGAGTTTTGCAAATACAATAGAGCTCTTTGTCTTCTTTCTAAAGAATGCAAACATAATCTTGGTCTCTGACCAGCCTTTTAATGGCCTGTTTTGTTCTACACAGGAATTAAAAAATATTTTCCATTTGTTTTAATTATCTACTCATTTTAACTTTGACCTTTGAAAAGTGTTTTGCTATGACAACCGTTGGTTTCATGGTGAGCAGTGCTAGGAAAACAGCAGCAAAAATAAATCTTTTAATTTATTTTACCTACTATGTTTAATCCCTTTAATCTCTTAATGATTTGTGTTTTCTTCCTTTTTGCAAAACAACAGGTTTAGCACTGTTTGGCATGAATTTCGGGGACATATGTTGTTTAACAAATTTTTCACCTAACAGTTTTCCTAAGTGATCAGTCCATTTTCAGTATTAAGTCTTACTCTAAAACCAACTTTATCTTACTGACTTTTTCTAACTGTGCCCTCATTATAGTTAAAACTCAACTTTTTAACAGCATTTTTTAAAAAGTAGATTTTTGTTATTTTTGTTTTGTTTTATAAACAATGTTTGTTAAAAAAAAATTACTGTCTTGCCAAAAAAAGATGATGATTTCTATGCATTGTGTGATTCTGTGATGTTGAGATTTTGCATGTCTTGTAGGTGATCTTACATAGGTACATTTGTGATATTTGTGGAAATGTTAACCATGTCAATCAATGGCTATTAGCCAGGATGGGCAGGGATGTAAAACCATGCTCCTGAAGTGTTCCTAGCCTCTGTTTGCCAGAAGCTGGGAATGGGCAACAGGGAATAGATCACTGATGATTACTTGTTCTCTTCATTCCCTCTGGGGCAGCTAGCACTGGCCACTGTTAGAAGACAGGACACTGGGCTAGATGCACCATTAGTCTGACCCATTATGGCCGTTCTTATGTTCTTATGTGTTGCTGCTATAAACACTTATTGTAGTTAACTGAAAAATCTGTACTAAGAGGCTGTGCCAGTTAACAGTTTTATGTATGACATGATAAACTGTGTACTCTGCTGTTTGTTTAATGTTGTGGGCCAGTATTTAGTGCCTTCTGTAGAAGGAAACAATGTGTTGTGGTAGACAGGAGGTGCCAAATTTACAATATCCTGTTCCACACAAGTGACCACACCGCAGGTTAAAAAAAAAACTCATCTCCATCTTAAAAAAACATATTTAAAATTCACTGGAAAATGTCATGGATTTTTCTTGTTTATTAATTTTACTTTGAAAAAAAAATCCTTGGTAAAGTTAATCAAAAATGTATTATTTACTAAATCAGATACATGTGAAAACACAGAGAGATTGGTAAGAAGGGACATGTTACTGGACAGCATTTCTTTTTTTTAATGTTTGGTCTGCATGTGGTGCAGAATAATGGGAGAAGAGTTTGATATCCGAAATGGAGACTTTAGTATCAAATCAAATCATTAGGAAAACCATTTAAATTAGTAATGGAACAGTCTTAAAAACTTCATTAACCTTAAAACTGAAATGATACAGTAATGATGCTTTACTGTGTTAGCTTTTCAGGTGATCCTAATTCTGATCTCCCTTGCAGCCAGTGTAAATAAGGAGTCACTCCACCAAAGTCAATGGAGCTCCATTCCATCTTTCAGCTCTATTGAAGTCAATGGAATTACGCTGCTGCAAAACTAGTGTGAGATCAGAGTCAAGCCCAATATTTTTGGCCTCACTCTTTTCAGGTATCTTCATGCCAGACCTCTTGTATCCTAAAATTCTCATATTTCAAAAAGTTACTTCTCTACTCTCACTGAAGAAGCTGAAAATATGAACGTAAAAATAAAGTAGATGAATTCATCTTGATTTTGATGTGAGTTTTAACAGCGTGAAATCTGTAGATTCCTTTTTTAAGTGGAAAAGCAAATAACATGAGTTTACTGGAAGGGTTTAGGGTGGAGAGGGATGATCTACTGAAAAACTTGGGAAGACTTTTCAAACCAAAATACGAAGTTGCCAGAAAAACAATATTACTTGAAAAAAAAGTCGGTATTAAAATTCATTCTTTGACTAACTGTCTTAAAGTCAGGTCTATACCCCAGGAATGAATCTGACCTAAAAAATATCTTAAAAGCATTTGTAATTGCAGACTTCCTCCAAAAAGAATTTTAAGCCAAGATTCTCAAAAATGACTAGTGGGTACATCACTTTTTGGGTTCCAACTTGTGACCCCTTAAAAGACCTGATTTTCTGAATGTGGGTGTTCAGCACTTTCTGAAAATTATGTCCCGATGTCTCACAAAAATCAAGGCAAGCAAAATCACTAGTCACTTCTGAAAATCTTATCCACATTTAAATGTATAAAGCCTAGTTACAACTCTTTGGTATGTCCCAACCTTCTACATGGTGCTTTTCAGCAGTAGAACTCAAAGCACTTCACAAGCTTTTAAATATATTACTCCTTACAACACCCCTGGGAGGTAGGGTGGTGCTATTATCCGCATTTTACAGATGGGGAACTGAGGTTCAGAGAGGCTAAGTGACTCTTCCAAGGTCATAGGGGAAGTCTGTGGCAGAGCAGGGAATTGACTCGGTGTGCCCCATGTCTTAGGCTAATGCCATAACTCTTTCATCATCTCCAGGGATCCTGGGCCTGATTCTCAGCTGGAGTAAATTGGTGTAGCTCCGTTGGCTTTAGTTTGGCTCCTTTGTTGTTCAAGCCAATGAAACTACACTAATTTAACATTTCCTACTTTTAAAGTCAGCTTTGACCAACTGCAAGTTTATTCTCCATGTCTTTGTCTGTCTGGTAGCCATTGACACCTGAACAAAATTCATGTAAAATGCCACCACTGGCATGAGTGCAGAATTCTGATTTGGGAGAGTTTACACCCGCTTGGCTATCCAAAATGTGAATCATAGACTATCAGGGTTGGAAGGGACCTCATGAGGTCATCTAGTCCAACCCTCTGCTCAGAGCAGGACCAATCCCCAACTAGGGGAAGCGATGGAGTATCATACCCTTCATCTGTGCTGCTTCCTGTGCTCTTTTGCCAGTCACTGCTGTATCCTGCTCTTGAGTCTCTCACGAATCAGAGTCACTGCTTTGGAGGTAAATAGCAGCAAAACAGTTGTTTGACATTTTTCTATCCGATGCCCCAGTTTGCCAAAAATTACAGTGCAAAAGCTGGTTTATCATGGCTCCCATACCTTTGTCGCTCATTGTGGAAGCTGGATATGTTTTTGCCAAACTAGATCACCGGAGCGATTGATGTTATTTAGTTAGTGCACTGCAGTCTGAAAGGGTGATCATAACTCTTACAGGCATAAATCTGGGGAAAGGACATGGACTGCCACCCTCTGAGTGTAAAAGGCTTTGCTGGTACATGTTCATCTCCTACCACTGCTTATGGAGTCCTCAGCTCTGGGGAAGCTGCTAATGTGATTGTGCTAATACCAGGGTGGACTGAATACTGCCTTCCACTTGCTTGAGGCCTTCTACTCACTTACTCAGTTGTCAATTAGGTACCCTTGGGGGTCGCCCCTTTTACAATCACTGATGTGTCTGGGGAAACCTTATATCAGTTTAACCCATTACCGGAAAAGGTATTTATAGAAAATATTTTAATGTTTGAGGCTGGGATTCTGAAAGGAGCCTGAGGGAATTATTATATATCCAAATACCACTGAAATTCAGGTGCCAGATTCTCTTAGGCTCCTTGGAAAATCCCAGCCCTAAATGTAACCAGGTATTTTAAAACATAGATCTCCGTATGGAAAAGTAATCTATTTGTAGTATTAAAATGTGGTTCTTTGTGAAAATGGCACTCTCTTTCTCAGCAAATCTGAACCCTCTGTGTATTCTGAGTCTCATTTGCTTGTTTTAGTGGGGAAAATGTAAGACTTTGATGGATTTTAATACTTCAGAATTAGTACATCTCTGGGAAAGTTATTTGGATTCTTTTCTGATGTGTGCATCATCAACAAAATTGTTAACTAAGGGTATTTCTACACTGCGAAATTAGGTCGATTTTATAGACTTTTATATGTCAATTTTTCAGAAGCGATTTTATACAGTTGATTGTGTGTGTCCCCACTAAGCACATTAAGTCGGTGGAATGCGTCCTCAGTAGCGCGGCTAGCATGGACTCGTGGAGTGGTACATGTGGGTAGCTATCCCACAGTCCCCACAGTCTCCACTGCCCACTGAAATTCTGGGATAAGCTTCCAGTGCCTGATGGGGCAAAAACATTGTTGCGGGTGGTTTTGATCCATTTGCAGAGCCATCCATTTAGCCCCATTGCCTTCAAATTGTGCCCTCAGTGGAGGAAATAAGATTGTGCCAGTGTAACAAAGTTGGGAATATGAGGAAAATGAACAATGAATGGTAACTGAGGACATAATCTTGGTCACTTGATCTTTGTTATTGGTGGTAGGTGAGCCATAAAGAATCCATCTTGGGACTCAGATCGTAGGCTAAGATTGCCACTTGTTATCTTTGCACATTTGATTTGGAGTCAGCAAGGAGCAATAAGTGTGTAACCCCACAATGGCATTTTTACAAAGTAACTTATCACAATAGAACTGCATGAAATGTCAGATCTTTGGCTGGTACCAACCATTGAAATCAATGAAATGACTGCTGTCTGCACCAGCTGAGGAACTGACCCTTATATACATTAGGTGTGATTAAAATAATCTGCTTTTCTATAAGGTCTATTTACCTCTCCGCAAAGACAGATGTCACCTTTTGTTCTCATATCTCTGACCCTCAGACTTTAACTGGGTGGGAGTCAACTCTTTATGCCATACATCTGCTTCCCAGTAATGAATTTCAGAGTTCTCCTGGAAAAGTGTGGCTGTTACACACTTTGCAAAAGAATCAGGGAAACCCTGACTAGGTAAGGAGAAGAAAGTGAAAACAAGAATTTCATTCAGTGTCTGTGTTCCCTGCCTTTTCTTACCTCTCAAATCATTTTAAGTATTTCAAAAGAACAGGTTTAGTTGCTTATTAATTGGAGTAGATCACTAACTTTTGTCTTGCCATTGACTAATCTTCAAATTGCTAAGCAAGTCTGATGTTTTCGCTTTTCAGCTCATTGTTTATTTTCCCCCATGAGAACATTTTAAAAGTCTAGTTTTTCAGAACAACAGATTGATTTCACGGTATGTACAATGTTTGCTACAATTGTAGTGTGACTTTGTTTTTAAATATTTGTTTTGGTACAGCCTTAAACTTCTAGAACTAAGATCATTTCAAAATTAAGCAACCGATAACGTCATTGATGTCTGTGATAAGTGCATGCTTTATTCACAATATTTTGTCTGTAATTGGGTATGGTGACCAATTCTCATTTATGTAATAAACTGTTTTCTGCAAAGGTGGCTACTTTCTTTAATCACATGAAACCAAGGTACCTGAAAATTTGAAGCACATTATAGGAAAGAACCCAATGCACTCACAAGCCTTTCAAGGATGGATATGCATACAGCTGTGCAATTCTTGTGAGCCTGTCATAGAATGATAAAACCTCAGAAAATCATCTAGTCCAACCCCCCTGCTCAGAGCAGGCCCAATCCCTATTTTTGCCCCATATTCCCAAATGGCCCCCTCAAGGATTGAACTCATACTGCTAGGTTTAAGCAGGCTATGCTCAAACCACTGAGCTATCCCTCCTCTCAAGTGTAAAGTATTCTGAGATGTAGCATGCAAACAAGCCCACCAAAAACTAGTTCCTGCCTGGCTCTATATAAATTTATTGACTTCACTGAGGCCCTGATTCAGGAAAGCCTTAGGCACATGCTTAAGTCCATCCTTATTCAGAAAAGCGCTTAAACATGTGCTTTGGATCACAGTGACTTCAATGGGATTGAAACCCATGCTTCAAGAGCCCTTCCTGAGGCTGGATTCGGTGAAGATGGGGGTATATTTTGGATCCAAGTGTCCCATTTGCTTTTAGAATTCCCATAACTGGGACTGCCCCTCTCACAAGAGAGCAACGTTTTCAATTGAAATGGAGATTTCCAAGCCCAAGGCAATGTCTGTGTTTTGTCCAACTAGCCAGCATGGTGACACGTTTTCCTCATGGCTAATCTGTGCGAGCGTGTGTGTGTGTGAGCAATTTTAAAAGTTCTTTAGGTAGTCAACAGAAATTACTTAAGGAAGGGTTTTAACTTAAACTTACAACAGAAGTAGACTCAGATTCAAGGCTGTAAACCTGGCACGACAGTCTCTTCTCAAGCCTGAACTTTCACTCTTCTAGAATACGGTATTAAAATGTAAGACAAATCTGAGTCACAAACTCCATAATTTTAACGATGTCAATAAAGCAAAATATCCCAAATTAAAAATCTGACAGCTGCAAGAGAAGCCCGCAAAGCAGCTGCTTGTATGATGACAGCAGTGTTTAGGGAAGAGATTATGAGACAATCTCAAGTGCTTCCAATAGAGGGCATGACAAAAAGATAGACATAAAACAACCAATGGCAATGGTTAACTAAGCAAAGGCAGCATGTTTGCTTGGGGAGAATAGGGCAGGCAAATGTGTGTGAGATGATTAAGTGGGGGCAAGGGAAGAGCCAGTGAGTTGTTTTCTCCATTTGTCTCAGCTTTGGACCCCAATAAATTGACAAACTCTGCTAAATGGGGAACCATGTTGCTGAGCAGTGGCAGTTTGTGGGGTCATTGTGATGTTCTTTTGTCCAAGCCCATGAAATCTCTTCTGAATCTTTTGAGATCTTGGGGTGCATTGAAGAACTGATTTGAAGTTAGTTTTAATGCTGGTTATCTTTAAAGCCTCTGCAGTGTCTCTAGCAGTAGGCAGAAAGAGGGACCAGGGGCAATTTATATCAGATCTCCGTACTCAGAACATCTCTGCTTCTGCCAACAGTGGAATGAGTGCAGGTTCCCTCCTCCCCCATCATGCACTTGGCTGACCATCCCTGGGACTGGTCAGCGTGATCTGCAGCCATTGTACATGGCCTTGTGGGACTTATACATGCCATGCAGCTGTGTAAATGCTGATCAGGACTGGGTGTTAAATGTTTGAGGAAGAAATATTGGCCAGAAACGGATCTTATAAGATTTGCTGTGTATCTCAGTTGTGCAACTAACATGTACCCCGTCTTTCTTTTACTGAAATTTCATAATCTTGACATTGTTTACAAATGACATGTTAAATATTTGAGGAAGAAATATTGGCCAGAAATGGATCTTATAAGATTTGCTGTGTATCTCAGCTGTGCAACTAACACATACCCTGTCTTTCTTTTACTGAAATTTCATAATCTCGACATTGTTTACAAATGGCATGTTAATTGATGTAGAAGTAGCTCAGGGATATTATGGCATGGTGCCTATTCAGATGTATTTAAGAGACAAGAGCTCAAAAATTAGTGAAGTAGGGTTTGAAATTAGTTTTAATTTTATTCCAAAAACAAGTGGAGCTTGGCGGCTGTTCCTGGAAGACATGTGAGATATCTCTTTAGAATAAGCCAGCGTTTGTCTGTGTTATGATGCTAGGTTTTGGCAATGTGAGTCATCGTGCAGCAGTCTGGGAGAATTCTTTGAAAAAAGAATGAGAGAGCGCTATGAAATTACCTCCTTTTTATGTAAACACTCTCTGTTTGTAGATCCAGATTCTGATAGGCACCTAATGGAAAATATGCAGGTAGGAGTGGGCATGTGAAGCAGAAACTGATCATCGTTATCCCTCAAAAACCCACGGAGAAACCACACCAAAGTCCCTTCATGAGATGAGCATTCCTGGGCAAGGACTGAAATAGTGGTAGCCGGGGTATTGTAACTCATTGCTTCTTCATTAAGCACACTTGTTTTGGCATAGACGTTTTGCTTTCTTTTCCATTCAAAACAACTCATAAGACACATGGTATTGAGGAAGATTCTGTGTTAGTCATTAACCTTTGGAAGGAGATTCCAGAATATCCAGCAAGCATGGAGCTGTCAGCTAAGAACACTTTTGGAAGTATCTCTCAATGCTTCATTGTGTTTGGGGAGTTGCATATGTCTGTTCTCCAAGAGAGAATAAAGGAAAGTGTGTCCTTGTTTGTTCAGACAGGCTTGCCCTGGAGAGTAATTTCAGATTACAGGATCAACTACCACTCTTGCTCTGCACACAGAGCACCCTGTTATGTCAGGGAGCAGTGGGCATTCTGACCAGTGAGCAGCTCACGGTATCATGCAGGCCTTCTTCCGGAGGAAAATTAAATTTTTTGGAAGTAGGAATGATGCTGAGATATTAAAATAAATCACATTTTCAGCCTCTCAATTTTGATGGTGTCTTATTAACCCACCTTGCAAATTTCTATGTCCTTGCTCACCTTAAATACAAAAAATATAACATCTTGCCCAAGGATAGTGCAGAGAGTATAGAGCTATCAAACCCATAGGGAAACTTAAAGTTCTGGTATATGGTAGACACACTACAGTGCTTGTTGGACAGACTTGGAGCAGGTACATATTTTTGACAGGGAGGAAATAATATCACTAGTTGTTTCTATCATAATCTTAATTGTAGAAGACTAGGGAGCAGATTTTGCACTGCATACATTTTCGCTATGATTTTGCAACTGTGCTTTAAAAAATATTGACATTGCAGGAGCACCTTAGAGAGTCAAATGAAAAGGGAACATTTTCACATGAGTCTGTCACTTGCCTCAGGCTTCACAGTGCTTTTGAAAATGGAACTTAGACAAGCACCTAAGTGACTTGAAAATGTAACCCGAAAAGTCTAACTTAGAGCTGACATCCACCCCGTGAGTTGTGTCTTGATGTTGTCAATGACTTCTATCCTTCATGTGCGCTACAATGTGTCCATACATAATTTTAAACAGAACTTGACTCCGCTGCAGCCTGATGACTAGGCATGATATAGTTTTGCAAGTGCATAAATACCCTGAAGTTAATGGGATTTTGGGATGATAAAAGCAAGGAGGATTTGGCACACACTACACAGACAAAAAATGCAAATGACTCTGTCTCCTGGTAGCCTTGAGCATCTCTGATTTAGGCCTGATTCTAAAAAGCACTTAAGCACATGCTTAATTGTAATGACTTTGTTGGGATTTACACATGTGTTTAAAGTTAAAAACATGCTTAAGTGTCTTGGGCTTGATCCATGGAAATCAATGGAAAGATTTCCATTGACTTTAATGGGCTTTGGATAGGCTCGTGATGAACAGGGATGAGAATGCTCACATACTTAAAATGAAGTGTGTGTGTGTGTGTGTGTGTGTGTGTGTGTGTGTGTGTGTGGTGTTGGATCAAGATCCTAGTCTTTTCCAATGCTGACTTTCTGTGTCAGATAGTACTGATTGCTAGAATTAGTGGATTAAACTGCTTTCTCCTGGAACACAGGAGATTAGAATGCAAATATAGAATATATTTACAACAAAAACAATCTGTTCTCCAGATAATTGAATATTTTTTGGCTCCTGTTCCCATACTTATCTGACACACTGATCCAGATGGCAACCTGTCTTCCTGGGTGCCATTTTATTACTTCAGTTTTGTTTTGTTAAAACTAATCTCTTTTTCTTTGTATACCTGTGCTACCCATGGTGATCATGGTAACTATCAATTTGTGAATCATCTAGTATGGTTCTTGAGCTTTAGTAATAACATAAGCTGGGTTGTATGGTATCTTCAATCAAAAGAAAAAGGTGGGAAAGAGTGGGGATTTGGTGTAGAATAAAAAAGTTATGAGGATTTTATATGATATTAGTAACATCTCACAAGTATATTGAATGTTTCATACCAAGTATTGCAAAACAGGTGTCGTCTTGTTCTGAGTTTGTTCAGTACTTAACGTGGTGGGGGCTGACTGGGGCTCTTAGTTGCTACTACAATACAAATAAATATGAATAAAATATTAGAAAAGAGCCTGAACCCAACTGTGACATCTTGAACACCATGGAACTTTGGAAAAATTTGAGTCCAGTACTTAACCACCAGGATGTAACCACTTCTCAGATTATATCCTGTACCTCAGAGACATCTGCTTTCTGCTGGGACTCAAGTGGTGAGGACTTCTGCAGTGTCTCAAAAATGTAGTCCACAATTTTCAAATCTGTTTGTCTAAAGTGAGACTCTTATGTGGATATTTTTATCCGGCTATTAGGAGTACAAGTCGCATTCATTTTAAGTGACACTGGTGCTCCTAAATCCTTTGGGCACTTTTGAAACTCTTCCCCCTAGATCCCATATTTAGGCTCATAACCAGAAGTGGCCTGGTTTTCAAAAGGACTGAGCGGTTGCTGCTCCCAGTGATAGCCCTTGGGCCAGCTGGCAGTGTGACAGGATCCTAGAAATGTAGGGCTGGCAGGCACCTCAAGGGGTCATCAAGTCCAGCTGGAGAATGTCTTCACAGAAGGCACTCTGGGAAAGCAGATGGGGACAGGTGGCTTGTACAGAAATTTGGCACGAAGTGGACACTGTTGATTAGGTGTGTTCAGCAATTGCCTTAGGCAAGTCGAAGGCATCAAATCCAGGGAAAGGGCTTGCCTGCGGGTTGCTAGAAGCAGGGGGCACAAAGCATCAAGGGACCTTTGCCTACTGTAGTCACTGAAAGCTGAGCTAACGCAATGGGGGACCCATCCAAGAAGAGCCACTGGAAGAGTGCAGCTGAGATGCCTTCTGTGCGTGACCTGAGACGTGATCAGTGCAGCTGAGGAGAGGGGGCTGAGGCTGGTCTGACAGCTGTTCTCATTTGCACTGATAGTGCAATGGGCGAGAGATGCCCCAGGCATGCTCTCCACACCAGCAGCTGGGACGGCATAGGAGCTACTACTGTGGTTCTAGATACTACTCAGGGATCCCCCTGCACTGGAAGAGAAGGCTCTAGTCGCTGGATCTCCTGACTATAGGGAGCAGTGCACAGCAGTGCCAACATGCCAGGGCATCAGGTCCTAGATCTGCACCAGTTAGAAATGAATCAATGTGGACGGTATCAAGCCTTGCGTGGAGATGAGCCAGTCATAGCAGTACTGGCACTGCTTGTGCAACATTAAGAAAGCTTCGATGTGTGAACGCAGAGTGTTTACAAGGTGAGCACGTATCTCCTCAATGGGCAGTGGCCACAGCTTAGTTCAGTACTGCAGGCAGACTTTCAGAGAGAAGACTGGTAGCTACCCATAACATTTCCAGCAGTAATCTGGATTTCTTTAGCTATCTCCTATCCAGCTACTGACCAGGGTCAGCCCACCTCACCTTGTGATATCATAACCCAAGGTGGCCAATGCTCCTGGCTCTTGACAAATGTTCTTCTGCAGCAATGTCACATGCAATAGAGAGAAAGTAACTAGGCAGCCAAACCTTGCAAAAATTTGATTGCAAACAGCGGAACATGGGAACATTGAGCCTTCCGAACTGTTTTCCGTGAACATTTTTGCTGATAGTGAATCTAGTGCTGCCTGAAAATTGCCTGTCCGATCAAAAGGAGGATAGTCAGCTGTCTTCAGAAGCCCTTTGTATGTTTATTTAATAGTCGTAGTATATAGAACATAAGAATGGCTGTACTGGATCAGATCAAAGGTCCATCCAGCCCAGTATCCTGTCTACTGACAGTGGTCAATGCCAGGTGCCCCAGAGTGAGTGAACCTAACAGGTTATGATCAAGTGATAGAAAGAGGGTAGTATCCCTTTAAATAGTTTGTAAGCACTGTAGGGACGCTTACCATGTTCTCTGTGTTCTAGAAGCTGCTAGAAACCAAGCTGAGCAACAGCATGTATATGTAGGTCGGCCTTGCGTACTGTTTATAGTCAGTAAATACAGTTATTTGTTCCCGGGTGATCATACCTTGTGCAAGAATAAAAGTCACAATCGTCTTACCCATAAAAATCCTCCAAAAGTTCACTGATTGTATAAAGGGTTTAAGGCTGGTTTGTCAGTTTTTGAGAACTCTTTAAGAGTACGTCTACACTGCAATAAAGGACCCGTGGTAGTAAGTCTGAGAGCCCAACTGGTCAATTAACATGGGTGCCAGGGCTAGAAGTAGGGGTGTAGACAGCCGGATGAGGCCGAAGGCCTGGTGTGAAACCCATTGAAGGGGGAGGGTCTCAGAGCCTGGACTGCAGCCCGAGCAACACAGCTATTTTTAGCCCTGTGAGCATGAGTCCATTGACCCAGGCACTGAGACGCGCTGGCACAGGTCCTTTATTGCAGTGCAGAGATTCCCGATGCGGCTGCAGATGCTGCATATTTTGCATTGCTCAGTGGCTTGGGCGTACCATTGACTTGACGGGAGTGGGGTTTGACCAGCACCAAGTGCTTTTGAAAACTGCAAGCCAAGAGCATGAAGAGTGTTCTCATGCCTAGTCTCGGGCCCAACAGCGTCCAAGACAGATGCTTAGATAGAGCCTGTAGGTTGGAGGGGGAACCACACTTTTACCTCCCTGCATAAAGCTTGCATGGCCTCCACCCCAACTACACACTGTTCCCAGGAGCGGAGTCACAGCACAGTTGCCATCTACAGTCATCAGACACTGTGAAATGATGGTGGGAAGACATTGGGCAACCAGCATCCCTTTAGGGCCAGGATCCTTCCTGGCTGACTTATAGGTGGGGAGAAAATGCATGGGGCATTGTGGAAGCAGAGATGAGGGTCCTCAGACTGCCCCATGAGAACTGGAGGGGAAAGCCCCTTAGCGACACCCCCTCTCCCTCATATGATAATCTCATTGTCATTTAAAGAGGCCGGGAACCTTCTCTCCCTCTCTCCTCCCACTCTGCTGGTGATATGCAGTGATTACCAGAACCGCAGAGCTGCAGTAACTTCTGCACCCTCTGTGGCTGCAACACTGGGGGCAGGGGACCTGGGGAGGTATATAGGGCTGCTTCTGAGGGAAGCCCCTTTCCGCGCATTCTCACATTGCTGGGGTTTGGCTCCCCTCCCCTTCATCTGCCACCCCGGCCGGCAGTTCTGCAGAGCAGCCAAGTGGGTGCACAGATGACTTAAGCAGCCTATTGGGGTTTACATGGCTTGGGCGGCCACATAAACGGGCTTCAGGCCCGTAAAAAGTACACTTAAATATAGTGGATGTAATAAAATTATAGTGGTATCATAAAAATGTATTACTCTTTCATAGGAGATAGTAAGGGCCTAAATATCCACAATAGGGTTCTTCATCAATCCACTCCATTCCCGCCTGTGCTGCTGTTTAAGACACGAGCACCGAGTGTCTTTACTGTAATCCTGGCCTCATATCAGCTCTGACAGCTGCCTCTGTTGGCTCCGCTACTTCTCTGGGCCTGATCCTGCACTGCTTTGTCCTGAGTGCAAAGAGGGTAGAAAGCCCCTTGGTGGGAGAGAGTGGAGCATTCCGGCTGAGCAGTGTTTCACATCCAGTTTGCCCATGTATGCCTGACTGCCCAACGCGCCAGGCAGTGCAGAATCAGGACCACTGTGCAATGGAGCATTTCTTTTTAACAGCTAAGATAGTTAATTAAGGCAAACCCTTGATGTTTCTTCCCACTGTTTTTTTCCTCTCATTACACCAGACTCCCTGACCCTGACTCCTAACCAACAGGTTCTGCATTGCTCCATCTATATCATTTACTGTATTTAGAAAAAAAAATGTAACGCTGGAGCAACCTCAAGAGGATCCCAAATTGATCCCATACTGGAAATACTATACCACATTCTAGAGTTCCAATGAAAGTGCATTAATAGCTTCATGGGACTTCGCCGTTTCAGTGACTTCATTTCTCAATATTTCTACTCGACCCATGTACACAATTCCAAGTTGCTCTAAACCTGATTAACTAAAGAGTCCAACATTGTTTTTTTATCTCTGTCTTTGTTTTCTAGCATACTCGACTAAACTCAACAAATTTCCTGTCTTTAATTTCAACGATGACCTGAAGTATCTGTGTATCAGTGCTGTGAGCCCAAATACCACAAAGGCTACTCTGTATGCTCTGAATGTGTGGAGATACTGGTGCATGACAAAAGGACTTAAAGACTACATGGATATCACTAAGGTAAGCACTGTTAAATCACTAGAACTGCTCCACTGGTCAAATCAAGCTGACCCACGAATGGGAGAGACACAGCTGGATAAAGGTGAGGATTTAAACCTTCTTTATGCTCCCATGGTCCCAGTATTAGCCAAGGACCAGCCCAGTCTCCAGAATAAGTCTGTAGTCTTCTCTCATTTGCACCTTCAGTAAGTCTGTAGTCTTCTCTAATTTGTACCTTCTTGCCTCCTGCCCTGTAGGGCTGTTCCAGAAGACAGGGACAAGCTATGTATGGGGAAGTTCTGGCCACATCCCCATTTTGCCCAGCCATGCCCCCTGTGCTGGCAGCCCAGAGATGGCAGAATATTCATAGCCTTGTCCAAAGAATACGTTTTTCATCTAAGCGGCCTTATTTCTCTCTCGGGGTCAGGCACTAAGGCCCTAGTCCAGCAAGCACTTAAGCATGTGCTTAACTTTAAGTCTGTAGTTCTAAGATGTTTCAAGTAAAGCATGTACTCTGCTAGAGTGGAGCCTAAGAATTTGTCTTGTCTGAAGTAAGGCAGAAAAAAGTAAAAATAACCTTGCAACAGTGATAAAAATCTGCTCTTTGACCAAAGCAGTAACAGGAACATTAGATACCAGCACTCAGCACACAAGGGTGCAGAGCTGAGACCTCTTTCCAACTGATGCAGTGGAGATCCTAGAAGCTGGGTGTATCAGGCAGCCTGCTGGTTCAGGGAAGGGTTTCTTGTGTTGTCGAGATTAATGACAGTGCATGCTGGTCAGCTGAGTCCCAAGGATGCGATACGACGTTAGAGTGCCAAGGACTGCTTGTCCCACTACGACTTGTAATGTCAGGAAGTATTTCTGTTTTCAGTTTTGAAGGTGTCCATTTTAAGAAGGCTGTTGCCCATTGGACTTGCATCTCTTTGCATAATTTACAGATGTGTTTGTAATCCAGGAGCAGAAATGAGAGCGCTGAAATAAACCTATGCAGGCAGGTTAATAAAGTCTGATTGCAGGGCGAGTATGACATACAAATGGCCCAGATAAGTGCTTGTGATTACAGACAAGGGGTCCCTGAATGCTTCTTAATTCTCAGACTCTAGGAATCAAAGGCGATATTGTCATCCATCCCTCCTGTTATCGCAAGCATCTCATTATAAGCAGCTTAATGCTTTCCTTTAATTATGAGATTTATAGAGGCTGTAAGTATATCTCAGTGAAAAGGAGGAATGGAAAGTTTCCATGGTTAGGGCTTAAAAGGGAAAGGTACAGAATATAAGGCATGCACTGTACTCCAAGCATGAGACTATATTCATAGTAGGTGAAATCCTGATCCCAGTGAAGTCAATGGCAAAACTCCCATTGACTTTAGTGGGGCCAGGATTCCACCCTTTATTTCTTCAAAGGTGGGGACTGGTGTTCTGGTGTTGTAGTGGAAGGGGCCCTATCCAAAACATCAGAACGTGTCATCTCTCTTGCCTTACACTAATCCTGGTCCCCTAATACCAGTGGGGTCCTCATCTCTGCAAAGCAGTGTCCTAGCAGGGGAGTGCTAAGGACCTCAACCCTTTTATTCCAGGCTGTCTCTTTAAATCCATGCAGCTACATTTTCCATTCCTGTCAGCTGAGCAGCCATACACATTGAATTCTCCTTGTAGTTACACAAATATGCACCGTTCTTATAGACTCATAGACTCTAAGGTCAGAAGGGACCATTATGATCATCTAGTTTGACCTCCTGCACAACGCACCCACCCATTCCTGCAATATACCTCTCACTTATATCTGAGCTATTGAAGTCCTCAAATCTTGGTTTAAGGACTTCAAGGTACAGAGAATCCTCCAGCAAGTGACCCATGCCTCCTGCTGCAGAGGAAGGCGAAAAACCTCCAGGGCCTCTGCCAATCTGCCCTGGAGGAAAGTTCCTTCCCAACCCCAAATATGGTGATCAGCTGAACCCTGAGCATGTGGGCAAGACTCACTTGCCAGATACCCAGGAAAGAATTCTCTGTAGTAACTTAGATCCCATCCCCTCCACCTTTCCATCATATACCACCAGGCCCATCTATTACCATAGTCAAAGATCAATTGCCAGAATGATGTAATCCCATCACACCATCTCCTCCATAAACTTATCAGGCTTCGTCTTGAAGCCAGATAAGTCTTTTGCCCCCACTGCCTTCTTCCAAAACTGCAAGGTTTCAACATTCTTTTTGGGAAGACAGGAGCATGTTACATCTTGCACCTTTCCTCTTTGTGGAGCATGAAAAAATCTGGAACTTGGGCCTTCCCACATAGTAGCATATTTCACTATCCACAAGCAAATTGATCTATGACAGCGATAGAATAGAAATGGACCTGAACCACAACCCTGGATCTGAAAAGTGCTACACTTTGGAGAAATTTGAAACTGAAGTTCACTGCTGGTCAATGTGTGTCATCAGACAGACCTAAGTACAAGATGTGAACATCACTGCTGTTTGGGAAAATTTGGTTCTAGATCCAAACTTGTCAGTGCAGGCTTGTTGCTAGGAAAGAATTTTATCCCATGCATGTAGTAACAATGACATTTGCATTTCTCTTGTTCCAGATTCCTGCCTCAAAGCTGAATGAACTCCTTGAAGACTTCTACATTACAGTGAAGAAAACAGATGGATCGGACTTCCTAGCCACGTCCTTGCATGCTATCCGCCGAGGCCTGGACCGGATTCTGAAGAACGCTGGGGTAGGATTTTCCATCACCAGCGGCACCTTCACCTCCTCCACCAAAAAGCTGAAGGAGAAACTCCGAGTGCTCAGCAAGGCTGGAATGTCTGGTGCTCGCTCTCGCAACATCGTCTACTTTTCCCTGTCCGACGAAGAAGAGATGTGGAGAACAGGATGCTTGGGTGATGAGAGTCCAGTAGCCCTGCTGTCCACTGTGGTGAAATATAACAGCCAGTACCTCAACATGAGGACTTTGCAGGAGCATGCAGACTTAATGTACGGGGACATCGAATTACTCAAAGATTCACAAAATAGGCCCTTTTTTGCCCGAACGGACAGCGTGAAACGAGAACACAGGGTGAGCTCTAACAAAGTGTGTTATGGCCAGATATACCATGAGCACTCCAAAGGACACAAGTTGTGTCCCTATTGCCTCCTTTATAAGTACATGTACATCCACCGGCCCCCAACCCAGATGGAAGCAAAGTCTCCTTTCTATCTGACTGCACGGAAGGAGATTAGCGGCATGGGCAATGTGTGGTATGAGGAACAAAGGATGGGTCTCCGCTCCCTGAGGGGAGTTGTCCCAAAGCTGGCTAAAAAAGTCAAACTTGACCACTGTGAAAACTTCACTTTTGTTTCATTCACTCAGGCTTCCCGAAAGTTTGGCTCTCTTAACTCCTATCAACAAGTCTGACATCCACGTTCTAACACCATCGTTTGTTCAGGCAGTAGTAACAAGAAGGGGGCATTGAACTAAAGGAGCTTATTTCAGTAGCCAGACCTCTATAAACAAGCAGAAAGATGATGGCCTGCTGACAACTCGCTTTGATCCTTATCGAAGCAGCTGCTACTGAGAAAAATGGAGCTCTTTTCCAAATGTGTGTTAATTATATTCTATTATTGAGACAATATATTGCTGCATATACAAGAATGCTACAAGAGTGAGGAAATCAGTTAATTACAGTGCCTTTTAGCACAGGTTTTTCTCAACAACTACCACATTAAACTGGTCCAGAAATAAAATTCCCAGTAGGTCAGTAGCTTTCGTACATTGTGGAGAAAGTAAGCTGCTATTAAATAATAATTTAAAAAATGGAAAGAGCAAAAGAGGCAGACACATTAAATATTTCCTGGGGAAAAATTGCACTTGACATTTTTCTGTTTGGTTGATGGATAATCGACCTCTGAAAAGCAAGCAGCATGACTTAATGGAAGATCCTGCAGCTTTCTTCTGTCACAATGTTTGGAAAACATGAATTTGGGTTATGGCAGCTGTCTGTAGTGGTTGTCACCTGCTTTCCATTGTCAACTGGGGCAATATTATGAAGCCAGATTCATGTACACACATACTTTTGAGAACTATATTTCCTACGCTATGGATGACCTGTGCTATCATGGATTTTTCTCCTTCAACAAGTAAGGCTTGGATTAAGGGAGCTATTATCAAAGACTGGTAATTCTTGAAGCAGAAGTGCCTATGTTTTCTTTCATAGTTACCATACAAAGGTTATTTTCTTGGAAACCATTCTTAGATTTTTCCCATCTGGGCAGTATATAATGAATATAGATATTTTTCCAATATACAGTAATTTACACTGGATCTGTAGATACTGCTAGAGGTAATTCCTGGATTTACCAGACAAACGTGGTTACAGCATCTTCGAAGGACAGCTTTTTAAATCATTAATTTCTAAAATTTAAGTCCAAATTTTTCAGAAAGTCCAACTAGTGATTTTGGGTGCCCCACTTTTGAGACACCTTAAAGAGTAGCATTGCCTGAAAGTCAGGTCCCTTTACAATGTTGCAAGTTTGGCACCCAAACACTGAGGCTCTCAAAATCACTAATCACTTTTGTAAAATCTTGGGGTATGTGTACACTACCTGTCAGAGCGGTGGGTAGTGATCAATCTATTGGGGATCAATTTATCACATCTAGTCTAGACGTGATAAATCGATCCCCGAGTGCTCTCCCCGTCGACCCTGGAACTCCACTGCCATGAGAGGCAGAAGGGGAGTCAATGTGTGGATGGCCAGGTAAGTCACCTAAGATACGCCAACTTCAGCTGTGCTATTCACGTAGCTGAAGTTGCGTGTCTTAGGTCACCCTCCCAAAGTGTAGACCAGGCCTTGGTCTAAACTCTTGGGGAGGGGGGAGGGAGGGGTGATCTAAGTCAGTCTAAGTTATGCAACTTCAGCTACAAAAATAGTGTAGCTGAAGTCGATGTACTTAGAGCTACTTACCGTGGTGTCTTCATTGTGGTAGGTCGACTGCTGCCACTCCCCCGTCGACTCCGCCTACGCTTCTCACTCCGGTGAAGTGCCGGAGTCGACAGGAGAGCGCTCAGCAGTCGATTTAAATCGACCCCCGCTGGCTAGAGGTAAGTGTAGACATGCTCTTAGGGTTCAATCCAGCTGCCATTAAAGTCAATGGGAAGACCCCTATTGACTGAAATGGGAGGTGTGTCAAGCCCTTAAGTCACAAGAAGATGTGTCATAGAAGACCTTTCACCTATTTTAGGGAAGTAGGAGTTTTACTATGCATGGCTCATTGTTCTAATACAAAGGACCTGGCTGCCATCTTCCAATATATCACAAAGCTGTGACATCAATATGGAATCTGGGGACACATCAAGCAAGTGACAGAATCATTTGTATACCAAGATTGTGTAACACCTTTAAATCACAGCTCAAGAGTTATGTGAATACAGTTATAGTTATGTGAATACAGATATATAGAAATAAAATCGGGCTTTATTTTTTGGAAGATTCACACACACATTGCTAGTGTACTTCTAGCAAGAACTTGATTTATAGTATCTATTTATTATCCATGAGTTCTAAAATATAGTTTTACTTCTGTCTTTTAATTGTGTGTGCACAGCATTAAATGTTACTTTAGTTTTAAGGAAGTCATTCACTGGACCAGGAAAGATAGAGCAGCATTAGCAAGGAAAATATCCATCATGAGCTACCAGCTAGACCTTTGTGCAGGCTGCGTACCTTATTTTCCTCCTTCTGTTTGTTTCCTAACTAAGGACCTGATCCTGTGGGGTCTGAGTACCCTCCATTCCCCTTGGACTGCAGGGCGAGTTGAAGATGCTTGTGCATATACATGATCAGACTCCTAGTAAATGTAGTGTGATAGCTGTGGAGTTAGGAACTTTGATTAAGCTGTATTTTTTTCAGAGAACTGTACAATGTAGCTTGATGTATATTTCTGAGTATTGTTGGTGCTGATGTCTGAAAGAAAACATACGTTTCTCTAAACACTGTACCTCTTCTTGGTTTACATTGGTTTCCTTTATTTGACTGACTCTGGTAAAGGAAATAGCTTGTTGAAATCATGTTTTGTTGGTTCTCTGAGGCTGATCTTCATGTAGGAGACTGGCGTGTAGGACACTGTATGTGCAGTACACTGTAGCATCACAAAGGCATTATAGCAAATAACTGGACCTTACTGAAAAAAGAAAACAAAAGCGATATTTATGTCATATGGTTAGTTTTCCTTTGAAAGAGGTTATTTCTTTCAGCTCTCATGTCTGCCTTGCACCTCTGTGCAATCATTTGCACCTCTGCAAAATCAGTGCAAAATGCTGACAGAATAGCAGCATATATTAGTAGTACACCTTTGCCCCAGTATAAATGGCAACCCAAAGGGCAGGGCTGTGAAGAATTTAGTCTTGGACATGTCAGTTTTAATGGCAAAATTTTTCAAACCTAGATACGTAAACTCAGGCTTTTAAATCCACAGTTGGCACCTAAATATGTGGCCTAATCTTCAGAGATCCTGAAGTTCTGCAGCTCCCTTGGGAGTTGATGTTGCTCAGCAATTTCCAGGATCAGGCATTGGGAGAGGGCATCACTATTAAAAGTATTAGGGGAGAGATTTCCAAATGCACAAAGGGGCACTAGGCACGGATCTAAATGTGACTGGTTATAGCAGAATTTGGCTAAAATTTCATTAATCCCCTTCTGAACTCTATTAGGACAGAACAATTGCATTTCAGTATTGTATTCCAGAACTCTCCCTATGAGGAGAAACTAATTCACAAGTATTATCTCATAAAACAGTATAAAATGAGGGAAAATCCTACTTCTTTGCTTTAAGAAGTGATTAGTGCTAATAAGATTTTTTTTTTGTGCTAGTATAGATTCCCTCCCACCTCCCACCTAACAATGTCATGTCATGAATAGCCATAATTTGAAGTAAATGGTGCCCCTCTGTCCTAATATGTGAATCTATATTTTCCAAGGAAAGCATTTATCCTATTCCTGATCTGCTAGAAGTGAAGGTGAGCTTTCCATGTTTTGCAAACATTTGTATTATCTGCATTTGAAGAGCAAATAGAGCACTGAAGGACAGACAAGCTCAGACGGGTATAGAATCAGCCAGCTTGTTATCCTGCATTTGGCCTATCAATCTGAAACTTTACAGGATACCCATAATGCACCTGTGGACCACTAAGCTTTTTCTCGGGATTGTGTGAGAAGACGCTACCCTATGAGCTGAAAAAAATAATACCTAATGCTTTTGTGAAGGAAAGTTTGTCTTGATACTGTTTAACAATGTCTTTTTTTAAATGTTCTTAAGTTAGATAATTTGGCTCCGTTCTGATTTATAATCAGTGTTTGCTCTGAAATAAAAGCAATATTCATCATTGCAAAATGTGAGAATTGATTAAATATTTCAGCATCTAATTTTTTTTGAAGTAGAGAGCAACATTTGATAGTTTAATGATCAATTTTTTAAAATTATTTGTTTATTCCCTAAACTTTCTCTGTGGTACGGTCAGTAAAAGATCTTCATTTTGTCTTTTAACTTTTTAGAATTAATGATACTGGAGCCACTGTTACTCATCTAAATAAATTTAATTTTTGAAAGCATCAAAGATGGGCTCAGGTTATTGTTCTTTGTATTATACTGGTATCTAGAGGCCTCATCAGAGATCAGGGCCACATTGTGCTGGGCAGCGCCCATACACAATCCATGTTGCAAATGACTTTCAGTTGAAATAGACAAGAAATGAGAAGTTAAAAAGGAATAGAGATCTGAACTGACTGCCCCAAGGTCACACAGCAAGTCAGGGGGAATAGCAGCCAGGTCTCCTGAATCCCAGTCTACTGCCCTATCCCCTGGGCCATACAGTCAATCTTGCATTCCCAATGTTACCATAGGCGTGTGCACGGGGTGTGCCAAGGCACACCCCAATGCAGGGGTGGGCAAGCTCGTCCTGCGTGGCCCTGCCAGGGAGGCTCCCCACGGCCCCACCCCTGCCGTCCCCCATCCCCTGTTGCCTCAGCATGTCAGGAGCTGCCCTGGACAGTGTTGCAGCGGTGTGGCTCCAGTGGGACCTGAGCTCCAGCTGCTCGGAGTGGCATGATAAGGGGGCGGGGCTGCGAGCTCCAGCCGACCGAGTGGCAGGAGCTCAGGTTCCGCTGGAGCCACACCGCTGCAACGCTGTCCAGGACAGCTCCTGGACAAGGCATGCTGAGGCACCGGGAGAGAGGGGAGGTGGGGGTAAGCAGCATGGTAAGGGGGTCAGGGGGGTTGGATAAGGGGCAGGGAGTCCCGGGGGCAGTCAGGGGACAGGGAGCAGGAGGAGGTTGGATGGGGCAGAAGTTCGGGCAAGGGTGGTCAGGGGACAGGGAACGGGGAGGGGGTTGGATAGGGAATGGGGTCCTAGGGGGCAGTTAGGGTGGGGGGTGTCTCAGGAGGGGGTAGTCAGGAGATAAGGAGCAGGGAGGCTTAGACAGGGTGTGGGGTCGTGCAGGGCAGTTAGGAGCAGGAGTCCCAGGAGGGGGCAGTCAGGGGACAAGGAGCAGGGGGATTGGGGGTTTTGAGGGGGGCAGTCGGGGGGGGAAGTGGGAAGGAGTGAATGGGGGTGGGGCAAGGGCCGGGTCCCTGGGTGCACACCCTAATGAAATGTGCTGTGCACGCCTATGAATGTTACGTTTTCCAACAGACCTTCAGTGGGAGTCCTGAGTGTAGCAGGAAGGTAGCATCATTCTAGACCAGAAGAAGTAATGAATTGAAAAGTATAGGGATGTTACTTGGGGAGCTTGTATCTCTGTTTATTTAAATGTGTAGCCAAGCTCATCTTAGATGGTGACAAGCTGCATTTGTGCATCATCTGTTTGGTGTTCATGCAAGATCCAAAGTTGAGAGTTTTGCCAAAGCAAGGACTGCAGAGCAGGCCACGAGTGGAGTTACCACCGCATTAGTTTGAGACTGTGGTGCTGCTCCTGAGCTGCTCCTGAAAAGCACTTGGTGGAACAACATTGGCTTTATACTACTTTTTTTTTTTTTTTGCACTCCTGCAATCCTGAGGCTGCCTGGAGGCCGGCCCAGTCCCTGGTACTGACTAGTATGGCCTGAAGCCCCTCCAATTTATATTTCCTATTGAGAGTCCCAACTGGCCCTTCCAGCAGCCGTCATGGGGCAGAGTGGCACCCTGACCATGCCCACTTTCCCATGGCCAACTCCCAGAGCACTTCTGGGGGCTGGGGGAAACCCAGTGGCCTGCTAAACCAGCTTTAGGTCAGCTTTGTGCTGCCACAACACATGGGAGAATCAGACCCTGTGTTTTATGTTTCCAAAGGGCTCGTGCACATACATCTTGGGTTCTGCTCTGTCCCTGTTCAGAACGCTGTTAGTGTAGACAGCCTTCAGAAAAATTCCAGTATAAATACTATAAATGTATATTTCTTGTGAGTCCATGTAGAGGGGTTCCATTAAAATTCTTCTTATATCACTGTATTTTAATACTTGTCAAAGGCTGACTTTTGAACAATGGCCACTGCACTATTTACTATGCTGTGCTTTAAAAAAGGAAAATTTCAAAGATCTTTTCCCCCACACATTTTCCCTTTCCCAGATCAATTGTTTCCATTACTTAAGGATCGTATCTTTATCTTGATGTGCTGGGCAGCATGGTCAAGGTTTTCAAAGGTCAATAGCAGGACCCTGCTAAATTCACAGCAGTGAAAAAAGTGTCATGGACCATGAAATCTGGTCTCCCAACATGAAATCTGGTCTTTTTTGTACTTTTACCCTATACTATACAGATTTCATTGGGGAGACCACGGTTTCTCAAATGAGGGGCCCTGACCCAAAAGGGGTTGGAGGGGTTGCAGGGGGGCGGGTTACAGTATTGCTACCCTTGCTTTTGAGCTGCCTTCAGAGCTGGGCTCTCAGCCAGCAGCCGCTCCTCTTCGGCTACCCAGCTCTGAAGGCAGCGCCGCCACCAGTAGCAGTACAGAAGTAAGGGTGGCAATACCGAGACATCCGCTACAATAACTTTGTGACCCCCCAACTCCTTTGCGTCAGGACCCCTACAGTTACAACACATGAAATTTCAGTTGTAAATATCTAAGATAATGAAATTTATGATTTTAAAAATCCTATGAAATTGACCAAAATGGACTGTGAATGTCATAGGTCCCTAATCAATAGTGACTAGTGAAAGCCCTGGGTTTTGGGGGATCATCTTGACACATCCACAGAGGCCGGATTTTCAGACGGTGGGTATTCAGGGCCCTTTCAAATGTCTTAAGTTGACTGAGGTACTCTAATACTGAGGTATCCAAACTCCCTATTTACTTTTTTAAATCTTGCCAAGGCTAGGAACTCCTCCCATTTGCATTAATGGGAGTTATGTGTATTAATCACCTTGTCAAGGTGGAACTAAGACCTAAGTGCTTTACAGTAACAGATCTGGGTTTATTAGCTTAACTTCCTTTGCAACAGCATGTTCGGAAGTCCCGAATCTTGATCACAACGTACACCATCCTTAATGCAGGGACTCTTAAACTCCTCAGCGGCAAGGCATTAAGTCAACATTTATGTTATATAGAGTTGAGCACTATCTCTATTCCAAATGTGTGTTTGTCTCTTCGCCGTGTTTTCATTTTGAAGAGTGTCCTTTTGATGGTTGGCTATGCAAGGGCATGATGCCAGGAAAGCATGTGGTCCACTGTAGTGAATCCCCTGTGTTTAAGTTGAAAAGAACCAGTGTTTTTAGTTTTGTGCCAGCAAATTGTTTTTTCAAGCTAATTTAAGAAATCTAGTTCATTTAATGAAGTAAAGCTTTCTGTTCTTTGGCAGCCTTTCAGACACACAGGATGCTAATTTCAGCCCTTCCTGTTTATTATTCAGTTGCAGTGGTGTCCTAGCCATGCTGATCCCAGGATAGGAGAGAGACAAGGTAGCTTAAGTAATATCTTTCATTGGCTCAACTTCTGTTGGTTAACAGGACAACTTTTCAAGCTTCATGGAGCACTCTGGATATCTTCTCCAGGTCTAAAGAAAAGCTCTATGAAACTCAAAATCTTGTCCCTTCCACCAAGAGCAATTGGCTCCAATAAAAGATATTACCTGACCCACTCTGTCTCTATTATTATTTAGTAAGATTCTCTGAAAAATACTCTGCTGTTCAAATCCTTCTGTGTGGCCATGAGTCTCATACAAGCTATTAATATACCATGGCCCTAGCCATGTGGCAGTATGCGTGCAGTGAGTACATTCACTCACACATATGTACATACGTTCGTATCACCAGGAACCAGAAGTAACAGCTTCTAAATTCATTGCATACAATCAGTATAATGGAGTAAATACTGTTCTGTGTAAACAGAACAAAGTGAATTTGGAGCAGGTTGGGAGTATAGCAAATGTGGGGAAGGAGATGATTGACTGAATCTCTCTGTCACCCACAGCTGCAGAGGGAATCAGTTAGCAAAATATTCTATATGAACAACATCTTTCAAATATTCATGACCAGGAGTCTTGGCCTTACCCGCTGATTGCAAATTAAAGTTACAGGAAGAGTTTAACGTATATTTTATTTTCACTCAACCAGTTCCTTCTAATCTAGTAATAAAACATTGAGTAGTTTATCTTTTTCTTTCTGAAGCACATTTATCCTTTTTTTTCAGAGTTATTCCATGATATAAGGAAGAATTTCCATGCACAAATCCCCCCACCCCCTAGTACTTGCTTTCTGTGTCATTCATTCTCTCTCTCTCTCTCTCTCTCACTCAAAAGAATGTAAGAACCAAGGTGGTAGGTGGCCTCAAATATTGTAGTTACTAACAGTGATTTTGTTAAGGAATTTTGTTAAATGTTTAATAAAGGGAGTTTTTTCTTAAACAGCCTCAGCATATTGACCAAGAATAGTCTGTCACTTTCTACATTATTTTGTAAAATACATGCAGAGCAAATAAAAGCATTATAATTATTGCTTTCCTTTTTAATGCACTGGACATCTTCCCAGTCCTCCTTTAGAGTACAACAGGCAATCATTTAACATCAAGAATGATTTTCTTGTATTTCTTTGATCTTTCTCCTCTGCACATATACAGACTTTTGATGTGTGTACGAATGTATCATCATATCTACAACCTATTTCTGCACAGTCTCTAGGTAAGCAGGTTTGCAAGAAGGTATGTTTCAGTTCTGGTAAATGATACTTAATCACTTTATTAAGAGTGATGAAAAATAAAATAATAAAAAGTTTTTTAGTGGACTTATGGTGCGGGAATCATCCAAGCTACTGGGTTAAAGCATGGGTCATTGCTTGTCTGTCTATACAAGGACTGTGAACCAGATTTTGCCTTTGGATTTGTCCATGGGAGTGTGCTATATGAGCATGCCAAGGTATAACTTAGCTCTGCAAACACATAAGAGTACATATTTCCAAGTTAAATTTAGCTCTCACTTTAAATTAATAAATGATGAATAGGTATATTAATAAAGGATTAATCAATTGTTATAGAGCCCAACAGGTCGATAGGTTGCTTATTACAATGGCATATAGCCATTTCTACACCTTCTACTGATATGCTTATAACAATCTATAATACATATTGTCATTCTGTAACTCTCCAAAAACATCTGTTAATCATATGTATTTACTTTTTGTAAACAGAACCGTAATATAAAGTGACCAAAATCCAAGTTCTGTCAAAAAGTTGTTTATCCTCACATTTCTGACGAGTATTTTGAAACAGACATCTGCCTCTCTTGGCAGAAGCACCCACTAAAACATGGGTTAAGGAAAGGATTAATGACAGGTTAACTTTTCTCTTTTGAAAGAAATGTCTGATATAAAATCAGGACTATCCGTCGCCTCACCAGTGACTTACAAACCTTCCTGCCAAAGAAAAAGTTAACATACCAGAGGTAAGTGACTGAAGTCACTAGGTCAGATTCAACTCCCTCATTTTGTTTGTAATAATCTTTTCCTTATTTTTCCCCATGCAAAACAACTAAAACACACTGATAAGAAAAAAACAAGCAAGGGGAAAATGAAGGATCTATTTCACCACTGCAGTGTATTCCCATTGATTTCACTTCCGTTGATGCGGTGGGGGATTACTTCAGGAGAATGGACCCCTTTGTGTGGAAAGCAGTAAAAGAATGTGCTATCAAGCACAGTAGTGTGGAACAGCCATCTTTTTATCTAACATACTGGTACAGCAACGGCTAGAGAGAAGCTGAGCCAAACTGAACCAGGTTTGTCCCAGGATGGAGTCAACTCTAATTCTGGGCATCTAAAACAGCCAAAAGAAATCAAAGCAGGCTCTGACAAAAGGAGAGGAACTGAACCTAACTACGTTAGGTGGGAAAGGGTGAATGTGGGGCCGTCAGGAGAGGAGGCCTGCCTGTCCACGGGCCAGCCTCCATCCCCAGACACTCACCCCTCTGGGTTTCTACGCCTGATTCGCGCTCACACAGATGCTTGCGCTGTGGATTAGGGATCCTGTCACATAGGCTATATGTAGTACCATATCCCCCCATCACTGATACTAACATACACTGAAAGGGGTTTAGCTAGATGTTAGGGGTACTATGTGGTGTAATGTAATGGTTCTATGTGGTTTGGGATACATCTGCTGCTTTAAACCATTCACAGGTTATCTATATATTCCCAGAGTGCCTCAGGAGGAAAAGTCAGCCTCGGCGTGGGGTGGAGGTGCGGGTGGTAATTAGTGACCGAATTCTGCTCTTGCTGAAAGGCAGTCAAGAGTTTTAACCACTAGGATTCTCCTGTATCCTTGTACAAAACGTACACACCCATCCTCTGTTTTCCCACACTTTAAACTTCAACCCTTGGGCCTGTCTTTGAGTCTGCTGTCCTTCTGATGGAGAGGGGCTGGGCTCCTAAGTCAGCCAGAGCTTGGTTGATGCACGGCATGAGCTGCAGACATATAAAGTGGGGGTTTAGTCAGTGAGTGGGTTCACTGGAGTTCTTTTCCTGTCGAGCTACAAGCTATGCCAACTCCAGAGTCTACTGTTTGATGTTCTCATCTGTGTCACTACAGTATACTGCAGTGCACCGACACAGGATTCAATTTAACCTGGCTTGTGTACAGGGGAATCCAGCAGTGATGCTGGAGAGGTCAGGTTGATGACTGGGCACTGCTGCCTTGG
This sequence comes from Dermatemys mawii, assembly GCA_007922305.1. Classification (NCBI taxonomy): domain Eukaryota; kingdom Metazoa; phylum Chordata; order Testudines; family Dermatemydidae; genus Dermatemys; species Dermatemys mawii. Next base: position 1,323,660 of record ML677392.1, on the reverse strand, counting down.
ATCACAAATATTTTCTGGGTTTCTACGCCTGATTCGTGCTCACACAAGTGTGCCGTGGATTAGGGATGCTGTACCACCATTACCTGGGGATATGTTGACTGATAGCCAATGGTTACTGACTTCTGACAGGTGAGGATTCCAAATCTGTGTATTGATTGTGCAGGGAGAGAACCAAGCGATGGGGATGTGGCTGGAATGTGAAAAGGAGCAGAAGAAGGTTTCTGGAGCAGGGCCTGAGGTAGCAGGAAGGAATGGGTGTAAGGGCTCTGGGGCTAGGATGAGAAGGAGGATCAGCAGGTGAGAGAAGGTGGTGGGGAATCCAGAGCCAAGGTTGTGACAGAGGGAGAGAAGAGAATGGAGGGGTAAGAGTGATGAGGGAGGCATAGGTGGCAAGAATACAGCCTCAGAGAGAGGCTATCAGTAGTGTCAGTCTTAGAGCTGAGGTTGGGAGAAAGTTGCACATATGACAGCCAGCAGGGGCTGGCGGGATTTGGGTGATACTTTGAATGACTGCTGCCATGTAGTGTCAGCCATTTTAACTGTGGGTTGAATTGGGCCAGCTCACACTGACTCGGCACACCAGTGCTTTTCCCTTGGTGCTTCAGCTTGTGTGCCAGAATCTGTTTGCATTTTAGAAAAAGCTAGTCTCTAGTGCTAAAGGTTGCAAAGAGTGCCCAACAAAGCAGCTGTGGCTGCCTGAGTCTGCAGGCAGCCTGAAAGAGTAGCTCTGAAAGGCATGAACTGATAGTATTCAGCTAAGTAGGATGTTGATTCTGAAGCCAAATGATAAGTCAACTATTTTGCTGCTGATTAAAACATATCAAAGAGCAGAGGGGCGTTTCTATTATGAAGATCTGGACAATTTAATTTAAGTTGCAATTGCTTTGGCACTGTGTGTGAGTAGACCAGTGGGTTGTCATCAAAATTCAGAAAAGTATCCCCCCTTTTCAGTTTTTTCCTTTTCTCTGATCCCTGATCTTTCAGGAGGGACAACCGAGAACCAAAACCTCAGATCTAAACGCTGGGGAAGCTTGCACCCAAATCTGAACTTCTGTGGCTTGGGTCCGTGCAATGCTTAATTTGTAATTTGCAATGAGGTGCTGGGGCCTCAAGCAATTTTTTTTTAATTTTCATAACTGACATGACAAGCCCAGACGTGCCGGGGCTATGAACTGCCAAGTCTAGAGCTGCTGGGGTCAGCCCTGGCACAAATTAAACATTGGGTCTGTGACCATCTATAACTCCAGAATATGATATGCAACCTTTTTGTTATGAGGAAGTGCTCTGAAAGAAATCAAACCAGAGATCAACATTCATTGTGACCTCAACACAGATGGTGAGTCCAGAGCATGGTCCCTATTAAAGTCATGTTGCTACAGTTAACAAAAATTTGTATGTAATTTACCCCAAAACAGAAAAGCTGCTGAGTAATAATAACTGGCAGAAAACAAATGACAGCGCATGTAAGTGGCCTTAGTATTTGCTTGTTAATCAAATGTCAAGGGAGATTTTTCTCCAGTAAAGGTAATCAGTGGGGCGGAATGGTGAATAACTCTTGTTTAATGGAAGCTGGCATCTCTTTCACTTCTCAGAAGCAAGGATTTATGGGAAAAGAATGCTCAAAGGTGGAATACAGGTCTTCATTTCCTGCTCCCTCCCCCCGTCACATGATATGTTTATTCTTTAGCAGCTAATAACGTCTCTGAAATCTATACAGGGAGCTGCATTCCTCACACTGCGGTGTGTTGTCTAGGCCTTGTCTACACAAGCTTTCTTTCCCTAATGTTTCTTGCCAATAGCAGCTGCAGTGGGAGCACTAGTGTAGACTTAGTGTTAGCAGCCACTGGTGTTCTAACCACCCAGCTGGTCTAGACTTGCTTTGAGCAGCTTTACATGAAACAACAGTTAAACTGGCACCAGCACCTTTTCTACACTAGACCTCAGTTGGTAACAATGGTGGGAAACTTTAAAGAGAGTAAAGTTTAGTGTAGACATGGTCCTGTGGTAACAAACACTGTTACCTTTGCTCACTCCTCAACAGATGAGCGCAAGGGGAACTGGGGTCCAGATATTTTGCTTCAAAGGGTATATAGCTCTAAATGCTGGGCTGATGTATGTGGCCTGTTAATTCCTTAGACGTCTGAACTGGCAAAGCCAGCCATCACCGATCCCTAACCAGTGCTTGCTAGGGGAATGCTTTCTGCCCATTTGGAGATGTCATATGGCATGAAGAGCAACATTTTCCAAACGCTTTTTCTGACAGTCAGCAGCAGATATCCTGTCTGCTCCTAAAGCCTGACACTTACGTCTGAGTGATTGATTCTGCTCTACTGGGACATCCCATGTGGGGTCAGTGACCCTGATAACATCTGCCCTCTGGAACAAGGAATTGTGGCTATATCGTTCTAGTTGCTGAGGTGGTCCTTATTCCGGCACTTTCTTCCTCATCAGCTTTGGAAGACTTTTCGGTTTGTGCTCGAGAAGTCACGCCACTTTCTCGCACTAGTGAAAAGCAGTCAGGATTCTGCTGCACACACCAGCCTGCTCCACAGAGCTGCCTTCCCAGCTCCAGGCAGAATAATGGAAGTGTGTGAGACTTTGCTGTTCCCCGCTTGCAGCAAAATGATTTAACCTGTTGGTTGCAGGGAGCCTGTCTGTGTCCTCAGATTCTCCCTGCATTGTGGGAGAAGCAGTGGAACTGCACGTTTATGGCCACCAGAATGAGCAGCAGCAGAATTCTAGGAAGCAGAAGATGGATTTGCAGCAGCACTAAGAAGGGAGATAATCTCTGGAAGAAGCCAGCAGGCCCTCCCAGGCTGCATTGACAGGTAGCAGGATCAGGCCCCATTTGTTGCATATTTAATAAGCTAAACAGGAAGAGTTTCTCCAACTCTATAACCAGCCTCAACACAGGGAATTGGTAAAAGGTCTTCTCCTGACCTGTAGGTGGCAGTATTGGTGCATCACAAATGGTGACAATCCGCCATGACTTGACCCATGCAGAAAATCCGTGGCAAATATTGGGGAAATGGGCATGCAATGAAGAGAGAAGGGAACAGGCTTGTTAGTCTCACAAGGGATTATGCTCTTCCTCGTCTACCCCCTGCACTCATTGATTTATGAGTCTGCATTTGCAGTAGTCTAAGAGGCAGCCAGATGTCTGCATTCCAAGCTAAGGGGCGAGGCACAAGCTCAGAAGCTGCAGACAGATGCTCTTCTTTGCCCTAAACCCATTTTACATTTAAAATGCAAGGTGTGAAAATCCACAGGTTCCCTTGACTCAACCTTCTCCCCAATCACTGGCATTCAGAGGCAGAGTTCTTGGCCTGAGCTGTTTGTGGCCCAGAGAGGGGTGAGTTCTGTAACTCAGAGGAAAGCACCAATAAATAAGGAGCAGGAAATCATCCCTTCATCTCCTCACTCTGGCAGGTTTACAGTGCTGTATATGAGAGCACACTCAGTGGCAGAGGGTATGTAACATTTAATTTTCTAGCCAGCAAGACAGAAATACCTTGTACTTGCCTGAAATTTCAGCTCCTTCAGGGTCAAAGGCTTGATCCTGCATTCCTAGTACACCCATCCCCCACTGACTTCAGTAGGATATTTAGATGAGATGGGGTATTTTGATGCGGGATTAGGTCCCAAGTGAGAGTAGAAAAAAGGTGCTGTTAATATTTGCAATTGGATGTGCAGCAAAGGGACAGACTGTTGAATGTCACAATTAGGGGACCAGATGTCCTGATTTTACAGGGACAGTTCCAATTTCTGGGACTTTTTCTTATACAGGCTCCTATTAACCTCCTGTCCTGATTTTTCACACTTGCTCTCTGGTCACAATAAAACACTATGGCTACCACAACAGCAAATGCTGCAGCTGTTTAATATACCTGTCAAAGAAGGAGATATATTTTAAATAATATGATCCTGATTTGCAAGAGGACTTTGATCCATTTTGTGTGGGTATGTCTCTAAAATTTTTTTTTAATGGATATCTGTAATTATGCAGCTAACTAAGCACTAACAGTTTCAGTACAGTGTTCGGATAGAAATACAAAAATCTCTGAATATGACCTAAAATAGATTTTCTATATCTAAAAAAGTCACATCCTTAAACTCTCTTATGTCATGGCCTTGCAGGGCTAGAGGTTGGCTAAATTTTTCAGGGCACTGAAACTATTAGCAATTTCAGGTCAAATTCGCAAATAGTGTGTCCAGAAAAGACATTTTTGTTTTGGCCATTTTCATTTCAAAAGAGTATTTTGTTTCAAAATGTAGCTGTGTGGAAAAAAAACCCAAAAAAGCGCTTGAGCATTTGCAGAACTATAAGTACATGACTGGTCCCACTGATTGCAGTGAGACTACTTCTGGGCTTAACCCAGAACTGAGAGTGTTTAGCACTTTGAATGAGTCTCAAAGCAAGAAAGGAGCTCTTACAGATTTGAAGTGCCTACGCTTCCTGTTCTTGTTCACAATGATATATAGCCCAATTGTGGGCTATTTGAGGCTCAGCCTTCTCTGACTGTTAATGACAGTGAAATATTACATTTTGATTTACATGGAATGGGAATATGTAAATCACAAAATCATGGCTCATGCCTCGTCTGAGTTTTCAGTTCTTTTTCACTTTGAAATTCTTTACCTGGATCTGAATACAAAAGAATTAAAGACACAGTTACAATCCTGTACGTGAAACACCACTATAATCTGATACAGAAGAGTTAATGTTTATGGTTAAATAAAGTATTCTAGTCCAGACAGAGAAGATGCAACGGGGGCTCACGTTGTGGGCTTTGTTCCTCACAAAAACGTTCTTGGTTTTGAAAAGCTGACCTATTTACTGTGGGACTGTAGGATGCCTTTTGCAACTCAGTAATTATTATTTACAGCGATATTTCTGAAGTCGGTGTGGCTGTCAGATTAAGGACTACAATTTACACTACACAGCATGCATTAGGAACTCCCTGAGGTATATTCCCTTCTGCCACTTGGAATCAATACAGCAGGAAATAGATCACAGGAAATAATTTTTTAAAAAAAGTGTCAGGGGAGAAAGAAGGATGGGGGATAGGTTTCCATTCTTAAGGTTATTTAAGAAAAGAGAGAGAGAAAATATTCCCCTTAGTGTTTGCATCCTAGTGATGGATCTTTATAAGGACATAAATACAGTGTGTACTGAATAGACACAGAGGAAGTGGCATATAGTGAACTATGAAATAATGCAACTCTGCTTCTCCTGGTGGAGGGTTGAAAGTCCTGAACTGGTTCCATGCTTAGCAATGTTCACTTGGCAATTTGTGGGTGAAATTCACCCCTCCTTGCACAGAGCTGGCATTATCAGGCTTGGTGAGGGGCACACTGTGGGGTAAGAGGGCTGAAGTTCACAGCCCTTCTGGGCAATGGGGTGAGGATGCCCGTATGTTGCCTTGCTCAGTCTATGAGATAGAGGAGCAGTGCTGCCTCTGCCACACCACCTCGCACCTTGTGGGTTCACGGGATCTATGTAAGCATAGATCCTGTGGCCACTAGCCCACTTTACCCCAGCTCTGCCCGTCATCCCTTCGTTGCAGTGGCACACACAAGAGTGGGGCCAGTGGACCCATTAGTACATGAATTCACTATCAATTGCCTTCCACTGAGTTGGGGAATGGGAATGAGTCACAACAGCTACTGGAGCACTAGGAAAAAGAACGAGGAGACCTTGTGGCACCTTAGAGAATAACAAATTTATTTGGGCATAAGCTTTCGTGAGCTAAAACCCACTTCATCAGATGCATGGAGTGGAAAATATAGTAGGAAGATATACATATATAATATAGAGATGTAAGCAGAGTCAGAATGGGCTCTACCCTGACATCTGGTGGTGAGTGGTGGAAAAGGACTTTGGGACTAATCTTATTTGCATGGGCTCACCCTCCCCTCCTAGCATGATGAGACTGTTTGCCCAAATGATTGCTTTGGCTGCTGTGGGATCCCCAGTCTCTTTGTTATTGGGGCAGGATGAATGAAGTGTTGTTATCCTGGTTATGTGAATCATGGGCAGTAGAACTATACCTAGCATTTTATGACAGAGGACTACTTGCCCTCAACTACATAGCATTTGCTAGACAAGGGGCATGGGTTCCAAAACCCAATAAATTGAGAAAAGTAATGGCTAGATATTTGTATTGTGTGTTATGGGCCTGAAATGCCCCCCCACCCCCATATATGCCCTTGTCTCTGTTCTGCAGAATATCAGTGAATTTTGATTTTCATTAAGAGTCTGGTTATAGGCTGCAGAGCTAAACTCATTTTGGGCCAATGGTGCACCAGCACTAAGGGTCCCTGCTGCTACTACAAGCTGAAATCACTAAAGAGATGAAATTAATGAGTGCTGTGTTAAATGCAGGGGAGCCTCAAGATATATTGTGGAGTGGCTCATGGAACAGTTCATGGAGCAGTTCACAGGACAGCTGGTGGAGTGACATGTGGGATGGCTGGTGGAGCAGAGCGGAGCGGAGTGGCTCGTGGTGAAGGCTGCAGCAGAATCCCACAGAGAGGTGGGGTGGTCAGCCTTGGACCATGTAAGTTGCCCCGTAACCTCCCCGCCCATTTCTGCCCATTCTGGGGGGTATGTATAAAACTCTGCAGATGAACTTTTGACTTCTGGGGCTGCACTGACTAGGACAGAGACGTATAGGTTGTTGGACTGTTGGGACTTTGGGTGAGTTTTGGGGTTGCTGGACAAAAAACCAAAGGGAAAGGACACAGCCCAACCTGCTTGGGGGAATGGGTCTTCTGGTTCATGGTTTGTTTTATGAATCCTGTTTGTTTGTGTTTCCCCAACATAAAACAGCAGTGTTTCTCTATGTTATTAAAAGGTTTTTGGTACACGCAGACTCTGTGCTTGCGAGAGGGGAAGTATTGCCTCTTAGAGGCGCCCAGAGTGGTAGTATATTGGTGTCCCATGTCACTGGGTAGGGGCTTGAGCTGGTTTTGCATTGTGTTATTGGAATGGAACCCCTAGATACTGAACCCTTGTCGCTGCCATCTCTGATGGGCAGAAGGGTTACATATATACAGAGAACATGAAAAGATGCGGGTTGCCTTTCCAACTCTAATGAGACAAATCAATTAAGGTGGGCTATTATCAGCAGGAGGAAAAGTCACTTTTATATTGGTAATCAGGATAGCCCATTTCAAACAGTTGACAAGAAGGTGTGAGTAACAATAAGGGGGAAATAGTTTTAGTTTGTGTAATGACCTATCCACCCCCAGTCTTTATTCAAGCCTAATTTGATGGTGTCAAGTTTGCAAATTAATTCCAGTTCTGCAGTTTCTCGTTGGAATCTGTTTTTGAAGTTTTTTGTTGAAGAAGTGCCACTTTTAGGTCTGTAATTGAGTGTCCAGGGAGGTTGACGTGTTCTCCGACTGGTTTTTGAATGTTATGATTCCTGATGTCTGATTTGTGTCCATTTATTCTTTTGCAGAGAGACTGTTCAATTGGGCCAATATACATGGCAGAGGGGCACTGCTGGCACAAGTTGGCATATATCATATTGGTAGATCTGCAAGTGAACGAGCCCTTGATGGTGTGGCTGATGTGATTAGGTCCCATCATGGTGTCCCTTGAATAGATATGTGGACAGAGTTGGCAATGGGGTTTGTTGCAAGGATAGGCTCCTGGGTTAGTGTTTTTGTTGTGTGGTGTGTGGTTGCTAGTGAGTATTGGCTTCAGACTGGAGGTGCCATCTGTAAGTGAGGACTGGCCTGTCTCCCAGGGTTGCAGTAAGGACCAGGGAACAGCTTCTTCATGCTCCATAACCTGTGGAGAAGGATTCCTCCTCACAACCAGCACAGAATTCTACGTGCCAAGCCCAATAACTCATGCTCTGTGTAGGAAAAAAGGCAGGACTTGGGATCATCATGCATAGAATAACTATTCCTACAAGAGACCATGCCTTAGTAATGAACGGAGGCGTTGTAGCTTTTACAGTTGATTCTGGTTTATGGGAGTCTTTCTACTGACTTCAGAGGTCTTTGGATCAGGCTCTATAAGAATCAGTCTCCATCTCCTTTTTCCTTGCTTTGCCAGGGTTTAGACACTCAAATATAAAAACCTAACTGTTCATGCTGAGCACTGCCAAAGACTAAGTCTGCATCAGCAGCACAGCTAAGTGCATTAAGAATCTGGTGAGTTACCTTCCCGATTGTGTCATGAAATATTTCTGTAGCTGATCGTACTTTAAATGTTCCCAAAAGGAAATTTCCTCTCCTCTCTGATCCTTGTCTTGACTATATTTCCTGAAATATATACGTGATCTCATTTATTGCTGTAATAGATCTTGTTTAATGCTCCTGGCATTTGTCATTGGTGTCACAAATCAGCAAAAGTGGGAGTAATAAAAGAGTGAGACCAAGGTGAGAATGAAGAAGTAGAACTGAAAGAGAAATAAAGAATCACCTATATGGCTCCTGCCTAAAGCTGCGCCCGTTAAGGTCTGTCAAGGTCTCCAACTCCAAAGCAGAGCAGCGTTAATAAAATGTGCACGAAATTGCTGCACTAGGAAGTTGTACCCTGGAAAGCTTGGAGAAAGGTCTAAAATAGACTATAAAATTAGAGCTAAAAGTACAAGAGAAATAGGTTAGCTAGGAGGGGGAAGGGAACTAGACACATGACATTTGTAAGGGAGAGCTGAGCAATAAGCCCATGCAAGACTGAGAAACAGGTCAAGAGACTTTTTGTTTTCATTGAGACCCCAATTCTGCAGTGCATCCATAGTCAGGACAGTGCACAAGCACACAATTAAGTGCCTTGCTAAATAAGGACTGACCACAAGCATGTTAAGATTTGCTGAAATGGGGCACGAGTGAATGAACAAGGAGTCATTAGACATGAGATCTCCCATTTTCATATGGATTAATTCCTTGATGAGTCCTAAACCTATGTGAATAGATTATATGGTCTTGTGTTTCATCCCATTTCCCAAACCTATGATGAATAGACTGTTCCTTGTCTGCACACTGAAACTCTAGCTAAGTAATGCCAATCTTCTTGTAATGTAGTTTAGAGGAGAAATTCTGCTCTGAAGTGATTGAAATCTATTACTTGATTTGCTCTATGAACTGCTGTGTTAGGAGTCTTCTGCAGATCCAAATTCTGTCAGACACAAGCCCGGACACTTTCTCTGTTGTGTCGTCTTCGTCTGAATTACATAATCCATCTTCCTCTCATTTTCTCAGATAAAATGGAACATGCCAAGGGGGACTGTACCACAGCGAGCCAATGGAGCTGAGTGTTCAGCTTCTCTGGAAACCAGGCCACCTTTTAACTTAAGTGCTTGCAGGGCCGGCCCCAGGCGCCAATGGAGGAAGCAAGTGCTTGGGATAGGACATGCTAAGGAGTGGCATTCTGGCCACTCCTGGGGTGGCAGCAGTCTGAGGGGTTGGGGTTTTTTGGTTTGGTTTGGTTTTTTTGCTTGGGACCGGAAAAATGGTAAAGCCAACCCTGGGTGCTTGGACAGGGTACGTAACTTTAGGCACCTACTCTGTCCAAGCACCCAGGGCTGGCTCTACCTAACTTTAGGCACCTTAACTTTGAACATTTTGCCTTCTTTTGGCTTGCCCAAGGTTGCACAGTGAGTCAGTGAGGCAATTGAATAGGGAAATGGAACCCAGGAGTCCTGAGGCTCTGCTCCATTCCCCAACTATTAGACAAACGCTCCCTTTATAATTGGAAGGGAGAACAAGGTACAAACATGCTAAACCCAAATTGAACACAGCTGAGCGATCCTGGTGGCATGTTCTCACTCTCCATTGTTGTTTGTATTGCAATAGAGACAGGAGCCCCATCATATGAGGCACTGTACACACACATAACAAAACAAGAGTCTCCATCCTAAAGAGTTTGCAATCCAAGTACAAGACAAAGAGATGGAGGGAGAACAAGGTAGCAGTGAGACATTCACAATCACTGTGATTAAAATCTATGCTATGGCTCCATGAGATCTCATTTGATGACAAACACTAATACATGTCAGGCTAGAGGCATTACTATTATTATTCATAATTTGTATTTCTGGAATGACAGTGATTCCCATTATACTAGGTATCATGCAACCACAGAACTAAATGATTCCTGCCCTAATGAGCTCAGAAATTATACTTCAGTACAGCCAGGTTCCAGGCTTTAAACAGACAGTCAATTAGAACTGCAACAATGTTGAATAGTAGGGAGAAGTGTGTGGAGCAATGCCCAGTGGGACAGCAGAGCAGCAGAGCATTCAAAAACGAGTCTGAAGAGAGCAGGGAAATGATTGATGGCCCTCGTTGTTGTATGTAGAGATATTTTGCTGACAGCCAGAACCGGACAATATGTCTTAATCTGGATAAGATGACAACCACCTGGTGCTTGCAGAGGATGCCAAGAGCTCTTAATTCAGCAACATGTGTCAGCTGGTTGTGCAGAGTTCAGATCATGGTCATTCTGGTTCCCCGGGGCTGACATACCATCTGTTAGGGCAGAATTTGAGACCTGTTTACCCTAACTGCATCCGCTTCATGCGGACTGTGATGATCCATGGTGGCAAACACACAGGTCCTACAATCCCCAGCTGGCTGATAATGGCTCTCACTGGCATGTGGAACAGAGGGCAGCTCCAACTACACAGGCTCTGACCCACCTAGTAGTAGCTCTAGCAGTTCACCCACACGTGGTCACCTGAAGGTCTGACATGATCCAACCAAGAGAGGGCACCCGTGCGCTGCTACCTAACACATTAGGAGCTAGGCAGACAAAATTTTGCAGCCAGATCATCTCAGCTGTGCTGGCATTACAGAGGTGTCTTCATGCAGAGTCCTCCCAGTACCAGCATGGATGGGGTATTTGTGGCACCAACCTCCCTAGCCCACACCTCAACCATAAAAGTCCTGAGCTCTGCTCCTTGCTTTCAGCAACCTGGGCAAAAATGTAACTACTCCAGTCAGAGCCAAGTGAGCAACTCCTGGAAACAGAGTTAAGAAGCAGAGAAATCAAAGAACCCTCAAGTTTTCTAGCCTGTTGCGGGAAGGTGACACCTTGAACATAAAATGGAATTAAAGGAAGAGCTAGTGGCTGAAGGATGCTGCGATCTAATAACCCAAATGCTGATATCAGAACCAACAGCTCCTGGGTTCTAATCCCGTCTCTCCTACTGACTTGCTGTGATCTTGCTCTTTGCTTCCTTTTTTGTAAAATGGGGATAAGGTAGTTACTTACTTGTCTCACATAGTTGTAATGAGATTCTCTGAAGCGGCTATATAAATGACAGGTATTATATTTTTTAATTTATTATATTCTTTATTATTAATGATGGCAAAGCATTTCTGTGGCAGGAATGTGTCCCTCTCTCCATTGGCTGTTAACCCATATGTAGGTTCACTGGTCTTTACTTTACACTTTATAAAATAAATTAATATAACCCTTGGATGAGATCAGGCAAGCTTCAAACAACTGATTTTTACATATAAAGCCGGAGTCTACAAAAACTCCATGCCAACAGCAGCATCTACTGTCTCAAAAGCATCCAGATTACCGACCTTAATGATAACAGATAGAACTCCAGGTAGCTGCCTTGCATAACTGAATGCCTGGGTGAGCATGGCTAGGAGGAGTAACTGATGAGGGAGGGTAGAATCGGTGGCTGATCAGCAGCCTGGCATTGTATTTCAGACTTCCACCGCAGCAATGATTTTTCACCACAGAGTGACTGAAACTCTTTCCCCTGCTCTCATTCACACTCCGTGCATTAAAGGAAAGCATAGAAATCATTCCCCCGGGGACAATTAACATCTGCTGGAAGGGGCTTCCTTGACCGACAATAGGAACAACGTACCGAGGACAAAGTGCCATCTACAGTATCCTGTAGTATGCTGTGTAAATCCAGCCATGGTGCAGACGCTCCTAAGTAGGTGGCTTATTTCCTGGCCGTGTGTGAAATCTGCTTAGTCTAGTAGTCTTCAAATTGCACTGGTTGTTACGGAAAGCTCTATAAAATACCCTTCGGCCCTGAGGATTTCCCATTGCCTACGAGAGTGTTTCACAACTTATTAGTTCGCCAACCTTACAGACACGATGGGTGTACTAGCAGTGTTGAGAGGATTTTCAACCAGCCTTTAGGGGAACTTGTCTCAGGCGTGTTGATTTATTCTGAGCTCTGGATGGCTGAGATTTTCCAGCTGAGTGAGGGCATTCCTCACCTCAGTGTCCCCAAATTAGCACCTCTGCATCCACCACAACAACAAAGGAGTGGGGCTTCCCATCCCTCATTTAGCTTTTGCCCCTATGAGCCATGGACCCACTCCGTTTCTGCATCTGTACTGGGCTAAGGGAATTCTCTTCAGCAGAAACAGAGCTACCCACACAGTGAGCATGCTCAAGCTACTGCCCTCTGGGAAGCACTATAGGAAAGCTGGTTGAGGAGCAATTATAAAGTCCATGACCTTGGCCTTCAGTGCTTCCAGCTGTTTGTCTTGTGTGGCCTTGTTTAGCATGGGATCTCTCTGGAGAATGCAGATTCTACCCTCTGTCTCCACCACTCTCAATATAGCCCCTGTGACAGTCCCAGGCAGAGTCCCAACAGTACTGTTAATGGCAGAAGTAGTCTCCAACAGTACTTTTCAGAGTGTTCAGCACACACAGCCTCCCTGAGCTCTCATCCTTTGGTAGAGTCACCAGTGCCCTCTGGGGTTTTTTAAGGAGATGCAGCATTTGCCAGTGAGGAAGACCATCTCGTGGGCATGAAAGCTAATTTTAGCATATGGTTCTTTCTTGGTGGGAATGTCACAGTTGTGTACAGCCACCAAAAGTGAGAGTGGAGCACAGCTACGGTTCCACTGCCTCTGTTGCTGCCCTGTGGCTTCACGTTTCACTATTCTAGAGCGACTGGCCTTTCGTGAGTAATTGCCTTTGGTGCATGATGTAGTGCAGAAGCTAAGGAAAGCAAGGACCTAGAAAGCTGGGCTTTGTCTGTGATTAGCATTCCAAAACATCCCTACTTGTGCAAGCTTTTCCATAAGTGCTGACTTGGTTTCCTCTAGCATCTGGTCTATTGTCAATATCTTCCTTAGCTTTGTTCTTTTACGTCAGGGGGTGAAAGCCTTGCCTCACTGAAGTCAATGGTAAAGTTGACTTTGGTAGAGGCAGGCTTTCAAGCATGAGTCGCCCATGGGATATTTGCCTCATGTATTGGGTCTGTTTCAAACACCATGGTCATGCAATGTTTAATTGAATCTCTGGTAGCACCAGCTGTAAGTGATTTTCAAAGTTCAAACAATTTCTATTTAATTTTTTTTACATTGCTGAAAACTCAGACTCTCAGAACTAACTGGAAGCAAACAAAAGCTGCTTTTTCGTAGCTTTACCACTCTAAGTTCTTCATACTCTCCTTTAACAGAACACTAGCTATCAAAACTTAGTCTTCAGCATATGTTCACTTGACAATTCTGATATTTTCTTGAGCGAGATGCTGAAGGTTGCAAGGGACTCAACTGTTACTGAGAACAGCCTTCAAATACAATCAGTATCAACTTCAGCTGAACACTTCAGACCAGGGTGGCCAACCTGAGCCAGAATTTACCAATATGCATTGCCAAAGAGCCACATAATAGATGAAAAACATGGCTTGTATTCATGAGTACATAGGTGAGCACAGTAACGGATATCAGCAGAAGTCTGACCACTAGATTTTTCCTCCTGTATAAAGGCACCTTATGAAGAAACCCAAGCATGTGATGTTGGACGGGGTGATTATAATTGTTAATCATCTGAATTTGAACATACAATTTTAGTAGGAGACTGCTGCTTAGATGACTGTATAGGTGATGTATGAATTAGTTTAATGATGATTAATAATGGAAAAGAAAAGGTAAGCATGGTAAGACAAATTGAGGTATATGACACTAATTGTTAGACTCTGGTTTCACAGACAGAAGCTTCCACGTACACTATTTGTATCATTGACAGTTAATTATACCTAGATGTATTACCAAGTCCCTTGCAATTACACAGAACAGTTATAAGCATTATAGCTTAAAAATACCCTTCCAGCTGCTCCACATTATATTTTTAAAATTCTTCCACCTCTGAGCCTACGTCCTCTTCCTCCTATTGCAAACCCTTCTGTACCTAGCTGAATGCAGTGTTATCGCTCAACATGTTGGGCCTGAGCCCCAGCTAGCGTAAATGGGCATAGTTCCATCTTCTTCACTAGACCTATGCTAATTTAGACAAGGTGAGGGTCTTGCCTGTTTTGGTGCTTGTACCACTTATAATTGCAACCTGTAAGAAACTCCTACATTTTTTTATTTCATTTCTTTTCTATTGAGAAACTGGGGCAGGCCAATCCTTCCCCTCCTCTACAAAAATCCCCCTCCACGTTTTATATTCCTAAATCCTAGACATGTGCATGTGGATTCCACTTTTTGAGAAATTTGTGGTGAAATATCTGCTCTTCTGCAAACTGAGATTCATGCATGTCAAATTTTCCAAACTACCCACAGCCATTTGGCACATGTTGTAGAACAGGAGCTGGAAGTTTCAATTTGTAAAATAAAGCAAGCTTTAAAGATATAGAATCACCTAATAGCCATCACCAGGAATGAAATGGTTGGGAGGTGGGATATTCTTCTAAGTTTTGCCCTCAAAATAAGTCCTCAAAGTAGATTGTGCAGGTTGTCAAAATATGACTGTATAGCAGAATGCCACTAGGCTTCTTGACCATGGCTTCCCTTTGCTGGGACTTCAGTATGCCCACTGGTTATGCCAGCTTCCCGGCTAGGCTCCTTGACAGAGATAAATGAAAAATGGTGTAGGGTGCCAGAAGAAATTGTAACGGTGGGCAGCTAGGCGCGCTCTCCCCCCACCCAACTCCAGGGAAAGAAAGGGTATTAATGGTCACAATTCTGTTATCGGATGCTGTTTTTTATTACATACTTTGCATACCGGTGCTCTCCAGTTTTCAATGTCTGCTCGCCTTGTGCAATACTACTGAGACACATGCTTGCATTATGTAATACTAATAAGACAAAAAAAAGGTATTAGTTATTCATGAGGTATACATGAGATGCAAATGTTCCTGTTATTTCTCTGCCTGTGTTCCCACGCGTGGTGGGCTTCACCCCGAGCATTGCTCCGGTGCGTCGGGCTTTCCCCGTCTCAGTGGCAGCAACGAAGGGCGTCCCCGTTGCGGGTGTGCCACTTTTGCCTTCAATAAACTCACTACTTCTATTCAGCAGCTGTGTGTGTGCCTCATTCCTATGGGACCCCGAGTACCCTGTAACATTTAGCACAGCGAGCGGGGTCCCGTGGAACGATGCCCCTTTGGCCGAAGGCTGGGGAAGCAGGGAAGTTGTCGCTGTCCCTGCAGTGCATAGCGGGATGGCTCCCGCTGGAGTAATGTGGGCCGGTTGCACAGGTGGTTGCCGGCTGGGCGGTCCCACTGGATTGGCCTGAATACCACCAGGTTGCTGGGGTCATGCTGGTGCAGCTCATAGGGGGGCTGCACTGGTTGCGGGTCAGCCGGTGGTCTGGGACAGAGCGACACGCTATGGGTGAGTTGGCGTGGCTGTTTCTAACTGCACTCCAGGCCCAGGACGATGAGCTTCTGCGTCTGCAGAGGCTTGTAGAAGGTAAAACGCATGAGTGTTTGGCGCAAGCAGAGGCGTGGGCGGTAGCACAGGAGATGGTGACCTCGCAGGTGGAGAGGGCTCAAGCCCTCACGTGCCACTGTGAAGCACTCGTAGCGTATATTGCCAATAAGCAACGGGTGAAACAAGGGCGAAAGCCCGTCACAGTCGCCCAGGTCAGGGTGGTCACAGCAGCCCCTTTGTGGGACCCTGAGACCTGGGATGGCAACATTAGGAGTTCCTCCTCAGCGTCGGAGAGTGAGGAGGCTAACCGCCCCCTACAGGGGCACCCAGTGCGAGACCTATGAGTGGAGGGTGGTTCACTTCAGGAGGTTGTCCGTGCCTTCAAAATGAGTGAGCTACAGGAAATTGTGAAAATTTTTTGTCAGGAACCAGGGGAGGAGAGAGGAGCAGAAGCTGGCGCGCCCGGTGGAACCGAGCGCGCCAGTACACTGGAGTCTTCCACGTGCCTTGTGACGGGGAGGCGGGTCCCCCGTCCGGTGCGCGGCAATGCGCCCACCCTGAGAGGCGGGGGACCACCGCCACTTCGTCCCGCTCACGATCCAGTAGCCATATGGAGGAACCCAGCACGTCCTGGCCTTGCTGGACACGGGAGCCAAAATCACCATCCTCCACTCCACGCAGGCGGTGGGGCGCTCGACTGTGGTACGGGGCCCAGGTGGCTCGGAGACGCGGGCGTTTGCCCTGTCACTCTCACCCTGGGTAAGGCGCTGCCCTCCCCCACAACAGTGCTAGTGGCACCCAGCGGTGAGTACATTTTGGGTATTGACGTTCCACGGCGGCGACAAGTGGAGACGCAGCATGGCCTCTTTGTTTTTGGCCTGCAGGCCTCCCCTGGCATGCAGTCATTGATTTTGCTAATGCTTTTTTTTTTTCCCCCCCCTCTGATTGCTATTGCTTCCGAAAGTTAGGATCAGTTTGCATTCACCTGGCAAACGTGCCAGTAACAGCGGAGATGAAACGCTGGGTGCTGCGACCTGTGGGAACCAGACTGATGCCTCCCTCCACTGGGAAGCGGGGACCGCTCTCTGTGACCAGTGTCTGCTCTCCCCATTTTTCACAGGTGCAAGGCGAAGCAACGACCACGGAGGGCACCCCCGCAGGCCAGTGTCTGGTGAACTAAACCTGAGAAGGAAGCTAAGGCCGTGACCATCCTTGCCCCAGGAGAGGGCTGGGCTGTTGTGTTGCCGGAGCAGGAGGACTACCCCAAGACAGCCTCATGGCACTGCCTAACCAAGCGCTTTTTAAAATGTGTTTGCAGGGTTTCCTGTATGTTGCCAACAGCATGACTGAGAACACATGGGTAACTCTGGCCCAGAGTGTCCTTAATGCTACTGCTTTTTGCCCCTGTTATTTGTTTTCCTCTACCCTTTCAGTGGAGTCTCTTGAGAGAGCACGGGGTGTGTGTGTGTGGGGGGGGGGGGGGGGGGACGGAAAATTAGGAAGCCAGAACAAATTGCAACGGTGGGCAGCTAGGAGTGCTCTGCCCTCCCCGACTCCAGGGAAAGAAAGGGTATTACCGGTCACAATTCTGTTATCGGGTCCTGCTTTTTGATAAATACTTTGCATACCAGTGCTCTCCGGTTTTCAGTGTCTGCTCGCCTTGTGCAATACTAACAAGACACATGCTTGCATTATGTAATACTAATAACACAAAAACAAGGTATAGTTATTCATGAGGTATGCATGAGATGCAAATGTTCCTGTGATTTCTCTGTCTGTGTTCTCACGCGTGGTGGGCTTCACCCCAAGCATTGCTCTGGTGCGTCGGGCTTTCCCCGTCTCAGTGGCAGCAACGAAGGGCGCCCCCGTTGTGGGTGTGCCACTTTTGCCTTCAATAAACTCACTACTTCTATTCAGCAGCTGTGCGTGTGCCTCGTTCCTACGGGACCCCGAGTACCTTGTAACAAATGGTATTTCTTAGACTCCACCTTCTTGTGGCACAAATTCGACGCAGCACTCACTGCAAACTGTGCAGATCACTAACTTTGCCTCTTGTCTCAGACATGAAAAATGAAACTTAACTCACATTTAAATTATCCTCATTGGGGCACTTGAGTTAACCCCTAACGGAGATGAATAGGGCAATTCTAAGCTATTGGTTCTGGCCCTCTGCATGCTCTTCTCCACATTATTTATACTCAGTTCACACTTCTGCTGTCTTCTTTATAACCACAATAGCTAGTAACTTTCATTTAAGAAAAAAAAAAAAAAAAAAAAAAAAAAAAAAAAAAAAAAAAAAAAAAAAGAAAGCAAGCTGAGATTTTGGAAAATAAGATAGGTACCAGTACAGTGTATGGAACTTCACTACTTTCTCTTATTTTTTTAGCTCCTTAGCACCAATATCCCAAGGGCTGGTCTACATGGGAAAACTGACCAGCAGAACTATGGCAGTATAACTATACAATAAAGCTACACCAGTATTGTACAGACTCTATTCCAAAATAAGTGACTTTATTCCAGTATTATTATTCTGCTTCCAAAATAATGTATCCATCCAATAAACTACATATGCCAAACTTCAGCCTGATGCTGAAAGGGGATGCCAGAACTGAAATAATCCTGGAAAAGGATTTACCAAAACAGAATCCAAACTTTGACTTGAGCAGCACAAACGCTTACAAAGTCACTGAAATAACAACAGAATCCAAAAGTGTGACATTTGAAACTTTTATGGGCAACATTTTCAAAAGTGCTTAAGTAACTTATGATCCTAAGTTTTATGGGACTTAAATGCTTTGGGAATTTTTATGCCATGTCACTAGAAAAGATGAGGATAATTGGACACAAACAAGATTTGTTGGCAAGGTGAGTTAGGTTTTATATATTCTAAAACAGACAATGGCATATAGTATCTCCAGTTACCAGGATACTGTTACATAAAAACCATTACAGTGCACTAATAATGTTCCTGCACAGAGTGAATGAAAGTGACTAATGTATCTACTGAATCCATGTCTGTCTTAGTCATCTTTGTCTATCCTGTCTGCTTTCATTAAGGCCAGGTACAGTACATAGATACTATGACAGATACTTTAGAAATGCAGATTAGAACAAGCGTCTCTTAAGTTCTGGGTGGGGCATCCTTCCAACTAAAGGAAATCAGAAAAATAAAATGTATACGTGATATGTCAGGCAAATAGTCTTAACCTGAGCTGACAAAAGAAATTAAGTAAAGAAGAATACTGTCAGTTCCATAATAATCTACAGCACCCCTTCTCAGGTGAAGCCACACTCAACCATGGAAGACAAGCATATGAATCCAGAATGAAACAGGCTTTTTTTTTTTTTTTTAAAATAAAAAGGTCAAACATTTAAAAAACCCTCAGTTTTTTAAACCACTCACATAATCTGTTTTCACAAATCATGTAAAATAGTTCTGAAAGATGGCAGCTTTGACAACGAACATAATATCCATCTCCTTCATTCTGAGAAATAACAGCCCTCATTCCGACTCTAGTCGAGGTAAGACCGGAAGAATAAGATTTCCAAAGGCAGAGTCTTGGGTTATGAAATATCCTGAAGAATGTGCATGTGCATGCTGGAAAGAGGGAAAAAAAAAAAAACAAAAAAACCTCTTGTTTAAATCATTAACCCCCAAAATAATTCAGGGTTTAAACTTCCTGTTTTGCATTTATTTTTCATTTGTCTGAGCATGCTCTCCAGCTTTGGTATCCAACTTCCAAACTGATGAATAATTAGTCCGCTTGTAATATCCCACTGGGATTCCAATTAGGAGCCCACTCCCGCTCCCACTGATCTGGGACCTCTAATGGTCTGCGGGAACCAAATGAGTCATAAACCATATGCCAAGAGCTGTCAGTATAGATCCCCACTCTTGATTGTGCTTGTTCTATATGTGATATTTCACTTAATAAATCTTTATGAAAATATGCTTATATGACATGACATAAAATGTACTTTATACAAGATGGGTCTTGTAAGATATCACTGGAAAAGTTACTGAATGGGATTATCCAATGTGTATGCCTGTATCATTTCTGTATCTGACGTTAGAAATATTGACTTACGTATTTCAACAATGCTACTTTGGGTGACGCCCACTGTTAACACTTCAGGTGCAACAAAGGAAAAACCAGACAGGGACAATGGCCAATCAGCAAAGACAATGGACTATGAAAAGGCATGACCTTCCTGCAGATGCTCCATACTGCCACCAACTTATGGATGTGTTGTACTACAAAGTCAAGTGATCTTGTCACCTGATACTAAACATTACCTGAGACTTCTTGTAACTTTCCACGGGAAGAGAAGGGGAAGGGCGGGGGTCAAGTTTGGGAAACAAAGGATTCCCGCCTTATCTAAATCCTATTTAAGGGTGGGAAGGAAGGCCTCTCCATAGCCCTTCTGTGTAAGAAGACAGACTGCTAAAGCCACTTGAAGGGAAGGCAAGGAGGGAATCCAGACTGAGACATGGGTCCAGTCTGAAAAGGAGTATAACCAACTCTGAACCACAAACTTTGCAACCCGCCTAAAACAACATTTAGGGTGAGAATTTACATTTTGTAACCTGTTTCTTAAGTACATTGAGCTTAGCTTGCGTATTTTGCTTTATTTGGTCAGTAATCTGCTTTGTTCTCTTGTATTCACTTAAAATTCACCTTTTCTAGTTGATAAACTTATTTATAACATAACCCAGTTTATATAATTTCTAACTGGGTGGGCAAGAAGTTGTGCATATCTCCCTCCACACTGAGTGGACACCAGAGTGTTGGGGCGAGCCCCTACGGCTGAATCTTTCCAGACTGGATCTCTGTCTCTCCATGGGCAGCTAGTATGGCCCTGCCTGTGTGCTTGTCTGGAAGAGGCATGTGAGCTTAACCCAGAAAGGGACCCACGCTGGCAGAATAGGCTGACTCAGGGGTATCCCAGCACATCAGGTGACACCCCAAAGGGTCCAAACCCATCTGTACTTAAATCAGAGCTAGCTAAAAAAGCTGCAGGCATAGGCCACCATGTGTATGCTTTCTTGCAGTACCAAGTGTTCCTATAAGGTCAGGTTAGTCAAAGCCCCAAGCCCCCTTGTACTTCCTACTACCAAAGTGATGAGGCCAGAGATTTCTAACTTCTCTCCACCTCTGCTTTTTTATTGTGATGCCAGCTATACTTCTGCCTCTAGAGTTCATTTGTGCTGCTAGCATTTGGGGCTTTTGAAATTGTTGTTTTACAACAATGTAATAGTGTAACAGCAATTTGGTAGTGCAAACCAACCTACTGATATTGTATCATGGAAATAAGGAATTGGAGTCATGGTGGAGAGGTTGGAATTTAATTATTGTTGCCAAATATAGGAAA
Source organism: Dermatemys mawii (assembly GCA_007922305.1). NCBI lineage: Eukaryota > Metazoa > Chordata > Testudines > Dermatemydidae > Dermatemys > Dermatemys mawii. Next base: position 1,302,684 of record ML677392.1, on the reverse strand, counting down.
GGATGATGCATGCCTTCTACGGATACTTTAGCTAAGCTCCATAGGTGCTAGGTTGTTCTCTGCTTGGGTTACAACACAGAAGTAAAACCAAATGAAGGAGGATCATACCGCTCACCTGTAATGCTGCTTTTTGCTGTGCTGCTATATGCTGCTGCTCAGCATGATCACGGAAGTCCTTGTTAAGGGACGATCTTGCAAGTGCAATGCTGGAATAAAGACGAGAAAAGTATCATTGATTATCCATAAGAAGAGCTGCATTTTTGTCATGTTGGGTCATGGGTATAATGGATTCCATGAGTTTCTATGGATTTGGGGTTTTGTTTTGTTTTTAATTCCATGACATGACACTTCGGAATTTTTTTTATATGCAAGTGAGAAAATGCAGTAGCAATAGCTGAACCGTTTCGCTGAGAATACCAAATGTCGCCACACTAAACTTAGAAGCCTAATAGATTTGGAGCCTGATTCTGATCTCACTTTTTTAAGTGTAATTCTGACATCAATCGAAATCCACGAGTCTCATAGCAGAGTCATGTTACATTCTGTTTCTTAAATATAGCTTTTGCCCTTTTCACCACTGCCACCCAGTGACTTTCCTAAAATAGTATTTGTGATGAAACAATAGGTGATAAAACAATAGCACTAACCATGGATCCATATTCTTCATGATGGGAAGATCAGATGTTTGGCAGAATGGCTGCAGAACTCTGCATATAGGAAAAGGGTTTCCTATTGATACAGGACTCAGATGAAGGCCCTTTTTTGCTAATGTGTTAATAAACTACAGAATATAAAATGATTGCTTAGATATCTGTGGGCAACAAATAGTATTTTAGGTTTCAATTTGAAAAAATAATCATTGAGACCTGAGTCCAAACAAAATATTACCTTTAACTGTTTTGTAATATAGAGCCCAATCCAGCTCACACTGATTTTGATGGGAATGGGATAGGCCCTTTAATGTCTAAAGTGCCTAATTTTAAAACAAAACACTCATCACCCAACCACAAGAGAGCTCCTGTGTCCTTAAACATGAAGCTCACGTATGCCAAGAGTAGAAACCTGCAACATGCCCACACAGAACAGCTAGAATGGAAGCCAAGTACTTTTTTGTACTCCTAAATATTCCAAACTGCCTATAGTTGTTTTGCTATCTAGATTTAAAAGGGTACATTTTGAAGCACAAGAAATAGCATGTTGGCTAAATAAATGAGAATTTTCTGGGAGCATGCTCCTTTAAAAGGGCTTGCTTAGCAGTCATGAAGCACCCTTATTTCTCTCTCTCAAGTGGAAAGTATGCAGGTCAAGATTCAAAATCCACAAATAAATATCATCATTCTTGCATGGGTTACTGGGGACATGCAGCAAACAATCCTAATATGTATTTTGTTTAGATCTACACATAATTACCTGTAAGGAAAGAACATATTTGATTTTCTTTGATGTACAAATATTGTCCAAACAGGTATATGAACATAAAATACCTGGCTCCAGGGTGATTTGTGGAAGACTGGTTTTGCATAAGTAATTTTCTCTTCTCCTTGTCTAGTTCTGCCAAGATTGCAACCCTATTTTTATTCTGAAAACCTGGTAAGAATCAGAAAAATATTAGATTTTCCTTTTTACATGGGGCACCTATAACCTTATAGAATTAAAGTCACTGCACAGAATGACATGATGATGAATATACTAATCTTCAAAGCTTTGTACCAATCTGAAAGGCTATTAATAAATAGGTTTTATTTTTCCTCTCCTCATTTTGCACCATGAAATGGCTTCTTAAAGATAACATGCATACTAATATAATTTAAAATATACTGGCTATCATCTCTACTTAGGCTTTTTCCAGAAACCAGTTTTACAGCTATAGCCAAGGTGTGTATCTGTTAAATATTTGGCTTTTTGATAGTGTCAGAAGAAAAATTAAATTGATCAGATTTTATTTTTAGTGAATGGACATGCAATTTAAAGCATGACAAGAATGAATGGATGCATTCATAGGGCATGATTCTTTATACCTGAGTCAGGGAGAATTCATGAACCATAATGAGAGTTTTGCTTGAATAATGAGTAAACGATCAGGCCTATTTGCAAGAAAATTAGACACGACAAAATTCTCCTTTCTGATCCATCTAATCTATCACAGACCCAAGTATTCTGCTTTTTCTACACCGCCATAACCTCTCACAGAAGTCACAGTTCTGGTGTGACTGGTAATCAGAGTACTGCAGTTAAGTTCTACTGTACAGAGCTAAAAAAGTTTTGCCCTTACTTGGTTCATTGAATGTTCTTAGGGAGCAGAAAGAAATCTTTGGTGCAAGGGAAGGTTTCAGGAGGCAGAATGAGTAAGGAGGTAAACTGGGACACACTTAAAATGGCTGCCATTAGGGACACATTTTTAATCAGTATTTTTAGCTAAAATTTACATTATACTGGTTCTATAAATTCATGGAATCCCAGAACCATAGAGACTGGAAGGGACCTGGAGAGGTCATCTAGTCCAGTCCCCTGTATTTACATCAGGAATAAGTATTATCTAAACCATTCCTGACAGGTGTTTGTCCAGCCTGCTCTTAAAAATCTCCAATAATGGAGATTGCACAACCTCCCTAGGCAATTTATTTCAGTGCTTAACCACCTGACAGTTAGGAAGTTTTTCCTAATGTCCAACCTAAACCTCCTTTGCTGCAATTTAAGCCTATTGCTTCTTGTCCTACTCTCAGAGGTTAAAGAACAATTCTTCTCCCTCCTCCTTGTAACAACCTTTTATGTACTTGAAAACTGTTATCAGATCCCCTTGGTCTTCTCTTTTCCAGACTGAACAAACCCAATATTTTTCAGTCTTTCCTCATAGGTCATGTTTTCCGGACCTTTAATCATTTTTGTTGCTCGTCTCTGAACTTTCTCCAATTTGTCCTAAAATTTGGCACCCACAACTAGACACAATACTCCAGCTGAGGCCTAATCAGCGCAGAGTAGATCAGAAGAATTACTTCTCAAGTCTTGCTTGCAACACTCCTGCTAATACATCCCAGAATGATGTTTGTTTTGTTTTTTGCAACAGTGTTACACTGTTGACTTATACTTAGCTTGTGGTCCACTATGACCCCCACATCCCTTCCTGCAGTACTCCTTCCTAGACAGTCATTTCCCATTTTGTATGTGTGCAACTGATTGTTCCTTCCTAAGTGGAATACAGTGGGACCATGCAATACGGCGACGATCGGGATCCAAAAAAAAAAAAAAAAAAAAAAAAAAAAAAAAAAAAAAAAATCGATCGCGATAATGGCGGGGTCGCAGTATTGCGGGGTTCCGCTGCATCAAAGCAGCGGCCGCCGCCATCGGGAGCCAGCCACGCACCACGCTATAAACGGATTTGCGCTATAGCGGGGCCCCACTGTACTTTGCATTTGTCCTTATTGAATTTCATCCTATTTACTTCAGACCATTTTTCCAGTTTGTCCAGATCATTTTGAAATTTTAATCCTATCCCTCAAAGCACTTGCAACCCCTCCCAGCTTGGTATCATCCGCAAACTTTGTAAGTATACTCTCTCTACTGTTATCTAAATCTCTGAAGATATTTAACAGAACCAGACCCAGAATTGATCCCTGCATAACCCCACTTGTTATGCCCTTCCAGCATGACTGCAAACCACTGATAACTAGTCTTTGGGAATGGTTTTCCAAACAGTTTTGCACCCCCAATTATTCTTTTTCATCATGAAACCAGTTCTATGCTTCAGTAATTTTAGAGATGTAGGATAAAAATAAGCTATTTTAAACTGCAATGCAAATGTCTGAAAAGGATTATGAATTAAGCCACAGTGGAAGGTAAGGTTATATACTGGAAGCTCTACACGGGAACAGCAGGGATCTTTGTCCTTCTACTACCTCTTCTCTTCCCCATCTCCCCAGTGCTAAATCGTAAAGTGACTGTTTGCTCTGAAATTATATAGTCAGGCCCAGCAAAAAGGGAGGAATAAAGCATTGGCACGGCTGCTGTCCATTAAGCAATTTGATTCAGTAATTATAATTTTAACAGTAAGTAATCTGATTAACAGTATTCATGTAATTGTAATTGAAAAGTGTTCTGTGGGGGAAAATACCCAAACATTTATATAGAATCACAGGGGGAAAAGTCCTATTTCGATGGAAACTGGTGTCTTCAGTATATTCATTCTTATCAAATCTGGCAACACTTGAAAGGAAGATAGTCTTGCTTAAAAGCACTTCATTAAAGACAACAAGTAAAGAAGCTACAAAAATCCCATGCTGCAATTGTAATGCAACAATTTTGCTACACTATTTTAATTCCTCTGGTCTGCCTTTATACAATTTCCTATTCCAAAATGTGGTTATACAAAGAAGCGTATTACCACTGTCACTAAGGGCCTGATTTAAACATACAAATGCAAAAAGCTTTAGACTAAGGGTATGTCTATACTACCCGCCGGATCGGTGAGTAGTGTTCGATGTATCGGGGATCAATTTATCACATCTCGTCTAGATGCGATAATATTCCCCGAATGCAACTCCATCTCTGCAAGAGGAGGAAGCGGAGCCGACGGGGGAGTGGCAGCGGTCGACTCACCGCCGAGAGGATGGCCAGGTAAGTTGACCTAAGAGGGTGGCAGTTGGAAATAGTTGGCAGTAGGAAGAAGCTTTTTACTTGTAACCTGAGCACATGTGAACTGAGAAACAATGAAACTCATAATGCCACCTTTTTTACCACTTTTCAGGACAGAGCCACATCTTCTACCCAGATGTAGATACATACTGTACACTGCATCTCAGTGCATTTAAAAATATGCCACCACCACGTTCCTTGTTCTTTCTGCTCAATTCAGAATACTTTTCAAAGTAATATCAATACAAATTTATTACAATAATGGTGGTCTTCATTCTATGAGGAATTATCTGAAATAGCAGAATCATATTTTGAGTTTCTAGGTAATCTAAGTAATTACTCCACCATTTTTCATATGGTAATTGTGCAATCACAAAATACAATATAGTAGACTATTCCGTAATATTTTGGTGGTAATTTACATTCTGCGGCCTCGTGTTCTGCAGCAATTAAGCAAAATGAATATTAGTAACTCATTAAATTACACTTGAATTATTAAAGGACTATTAATATTTTATCTGTCCCTCATGACTATGACCCCATATACAGATGAATATAAATTTGTTCATTAGGTTATGGATGCAAAGTCCTCCAGGGAATGTCAAATCTACTAATGCCCTCAAGAGCGAGGTTTTGCATTTGGATCTCTGAAGAGTTGTACAATTGCTAGATGACTCTTCCTTGATTACATCATCCAAAACAAGAGTACAGTTTTCTTCTTTACACTGTATTGTGGCTTAAGTTGGATTAATGATTCACCAGTTTCATAAGACTGCACTTGGCTAACACACATTTTTAAACCAATACTTGCAACCTCTAGGTGTGGCTTTGTCAGCATGAAAAAAACATTTAACCAAAAATCGGTACTACTTAAAGTGAATAAACAGCAGCTTGAAGAGATCCAAGAGCACCCAACAGAGAGAAAACAACAGCACAATTTATTTTATGTTAAAATGCAGAGGTCTGTTGTGCAGGTCAGTGGGCAAAATGTAGCCCTTTAACAAAATTCAACATATTTTTTCCATTTCTCTGAAGTGGGGCCTAGAGGAAGAGTACTTTCTCAGAACATAACTATTGTGTTGCTACCATCACTCTAATGCTTACAGGAACGTCACGTGTAGAATAAAACCTATGATGCTGTCACACAAGACAGATACCTTCTTTGTTCCCAGCTTTGTGCATGAGTGTATCATCATTATCAGCACCAGTCCTATTAATACAGGTAACAAATGGTTAAGAATTGCTTGGCAATAAATGGCAATACCTCAGTTTATTGCTTGCTTTAAAAGCTTATTTTCAAAATGCACCACAGCGGTCAGTAAACACTTCCTGAGGACACTGTACACCACACTAAAAGCTTTTCCTTTTCTTTATCAGAGGAAATTTATAAGTGGTCCATGGTATAAAAGCCCCAAAGTAAGGCTTTTATTCAGAGTTCTATTTGGCTCTGCAGTCCTCCTACACATCTCACCTTTGGAATGCTAATAAAGGAGTGTTTTGTAATGTATTCCAATGAAACAAAAATAAACCTGTTTAGCAAAACCTTAACACTTGTACTTTGAGATCACAGCTGTAAGGACATGGAGTTACACTGTTGATAAAATACCTTTAAAAAATTTTTCCCCCTCAATTGCTTGGAGCAAAAATATACAAAATGTTTACTTATATAACAAGTGTGTGTGTGTGTGTGTTTTTCTTTTGATAAGTCTGAATAAGTTACTGGTTTACACCCATTCCGCTTAATTTTTGAAGTGAAATCCTTAACCTTGTGCTTTTGATTAGGAAGTAAGGCATCAAAGAATAAATTCCCTAAATAGCACCAATATTTGTGCTATTCAGCAAGCCTAATAGACGCACTTGGCTCATGCATCACTTGTTATCAGTCTGCACCTAGGTTAATACTCTTTGGCCAGGCAGAACTAGGAGATCACTGCTGATCCTTCTGACTCCCCATTTCTTCTTTTTGTCTTGTCCCCTTTTGCCTATTTACCTTTTGGTTCTTTAAAGCTTAGAGTTTTTTGAATACTTTGGTTAATATTTATAAAAATATTATATATTATATATAATATAAAATATATTTATAATGAAACAAATATTCACTCTTTTAAGTGATTCCTGGGGAGTACTCAAGAAATAAAATTAAATAATTGTAGTTTTCCTTTCTAAGTTATAAGGTACCTAAACTTTGGGGGAGGAAGAAGAAATGATGTGAGTCAGACTTGTAAATTTATATTCAAATCTTTAGAAGTGAAACTCTAAATTCAGTCTTGGAATATTTGTTAGTCTCTGTAATGACGGAGTTAAACTGATTTTTATAACAAAAACAAAAAAAAAAACAACAACACACACACACCCCAAAGCTTATCATGTAAAAGGGATGGTGTTTAAGGCCAAATCCTGCAAAGGTATGCCCACGCTGAATCCCATTTGAAGTCAACAGGGCTATACCTCCATCAGAATGCCACAAAGCTTTTTATAAATACTTTTTTCTGCAAATCACCCCATCTGCCCTCCCATCCCAAATCTCTTTCTTTCATGTCCAATATTGGTCTGGGCTTATAAACAAGTCCTATATTCCACTTGAGAGGTGGATGTACTTCAGTGACAGGTGAAGCAACTTCTATATTTAGAAGTTTGGTACTGCAAACACTTATGTGGGAGAGTAGCCCCATTGCATTTAGGTGTACAGTTACTTGTGTGCTAGGGTTTACAGGCTTGGGAGCACAGGCCAGTAGCCCGGAAGACATTCAGTGCAGAGGTCTGTTCATAGGGCTCTGCCCACACAGGACAACTTGGAATTGCAGTCATACTTTATAAACCACATTGGGATCACTGTGTTCAAACCACCAGTATTTCCCAATAATCAAGCATACTATTTTTTGCCTCCTGTTGCTGTTCCTTTAAATTTCAATTTTTGCCATGGTAACATGTTAAAATAAGCCAGATTTTTTTTAAAGTTCCATTAAGAGTTTTTTGGGTACTAAATTGGCACTTAAATTTAAATGTACAACAACTGTCATAATGTAAACAACCTTTAAAAAATAGTTGGGATTATTCTGTTTTGTGTTTCTTTGTGGTTTTGAGCTCTTGTTATCTATTCTTGATGGTCAATATCTCCTCATCTTTTGTTCTCACTTGCAGAACTGTGCCTCTTTGGACCTTCAGTAGGTCAGATGCACAGCTTGGCAACCAAGAGCCAAATTCAGTGTACAACAGTCGCTGAGAACAGCAAAATAACTTTAAAAGAATACTAGATCACTGTATAGTCTGTTGTTTTCTTTTGGGATTTGAGTTAGAAAGACATGCACTAACTCTGTGCTCCTAGTATAATTAGTTTTGTATTTCTCCTACCCCTCCCCCTCCCTTAAAAAAAGTTAAAACAAGAAAGGGAATCTAGTCCTATTGAGATCTTGCTTGTTTTCTAATCTACAGTCTTGGAAACTGGATTCCTGCCTCAAAAAATGGCAGAAATTGTTTCTCCTTAAAATATACTTGCAGGAGGAAATCCTGGACCAAATGACTTCAACGGGACCAGAATGCCACCTCTAATTTTTCTCCCTAAACAGACCTGAACAATGAATGAATAAAACAAAAGCAAAGTGGATGCAGCTGAATAGATATAAACAAAGAATACCTAGTTTAAAAATTACCTTGGCCTGGAGGGTTTGCTGCCATCTTACTTTCAGTAGTACAGTAATTACCCAATTACAGTTAGAACTCTCAACTTAATGTAAATCTGCAAAAATGGACAAAACATAAAATATTTACATATTCTCTGAAATTAAATCCTAGCTCTCATTCAATGTGAGTTATGAAAGAGACAGTACATTTAGCAACTGTTACAATGTGTGACTCTGATTCAGTATAACAGTTGATCAGACTATTGAATTCCCTATTCTTGTATTGTTGGCTGAGTGTTATTTTGAAATCTGAGTTTTTACAAGACAGTCTTTTGTGACAGGAACCAACAGTGTCTAGTATCTGTGATTTTGTTTCTCCTACTCCCATCATCTAGAGGTTTACACCAAGAACATCTTTAGATTTATTAAATGGGGCATTAAGTTTCACTTATACACTTTTCTATTATTAACTCATTTAGAAAGATTCCAAAGTGTCATTAGCTGGACATTTGAGTTGCGAATCAATGCATCATATCCCTAAGACAGACAGGACCACTTTCTGACTCAGTCATGAGAGACTTGATTTTGCTCCCAGTGAGTTCCATGATGAGACTTGCATAGACTTCAGGATCTGATCCATACTTTAAAGTCTGCTGTAGTACCTCCGCTGCATGCAGAAATTAATTTAAGAACTTATACTATGTGATTTATTACTGTAAGTTATTTATACAGCACGCACTTTATATTTATGATTATTTAGATAGGGATGGCCTAGGCAACACAATATGCACTGATCTCTCACACATAAAATCCCTATCCTAAAACATTTTACTATCTAAGGTGCTCATTCTTCAAACCCTTATTGCTGGGTTTAATGCTTATTACTTTTAGGGTAATGCTGAGGTACTAGCGCTACACCTGGCAGCAAGTATTTGCAGCAGCAAGCCATAAAGCTGTCTTATTAGACTTTATTCCCTAACACTGATGCCACTGGTGCAGCTCCACCAAGGACTGCTAGCACAGGCTGAGCCCTAGGACTTGATCCATGGTGTTTAATCGTGCTCAGAGCATGACTAGCTGTTAAGGACCCAGCAGTCACCTGATCTCACTCTGGTTGGTAAAGGTGAGGGTAGCAATAGTGGGTTGTTTTAAGGGGAAATACTAATGCCAACAATGCCTAAGGGAAGGTATCTAGTAGAGAGGTAGCAGTGTTAGTCTGGATCTGCAAAAGCGACAGAGACTCTTGTAGCACCTTATAAACTAACAGATTTTAGAGATCATGAAATTTTAAGACCCACTTCATCAGATGAAGGGAAGGTAAATACAAACAGGGAATAGAGGGGCAGCTCAAGCTGCGGCAGTAAGATCAGGTAGTTGCTTTGCTTATCTGGGCATGTAGGGGGAGAGTAATGTAGGCTTGTTCTGGTCTGGCTCAGAGGGGAAGTGTCTAGTAGAGAGAGGGACCTGGGGACTCCAGGTGTAGGAGGGATTGAGGAAATGGGGTAGTCCTGGCCTGGAGATGTCAGGCAGGTACACAGAAGCTTCCTCCTTTTGACACAGCACCGGCTCCTGGCGGTCACAGAACCAGGCCAGGCCTGCCTATGGCTCATATCTTCACAGAAGGCCAGTGAGTTCAGGGGCACCTACCCCCAGGGCCAGTCACAGCACGTCCAGACACCCACACCTCATCGCCCTGCCCACTGAGCCGAGTCACACCCACCCGCAGTGATACTGCCGAGGGACAGCCCCCCAGGCTGAGACCGTGCTAATGCAGACTTGGACTCTTCCTCTCCACCCCCAGCTCTACATCACCCTGCTCTACCCCCAGCCCCCGCTTCAGGGTCGGACTCTTCTCTTCCCTCCTCGCCCCACCCGCCCGGGCTGCACGCTTAGACTCTTCCTCCTCCCCCCTCCTTCCCAACACGCCCCTCAAAGTTGGGCGCACCCTGCGCTGCAGGGTGGGACTACCCCCCCTCCCTCCGCTGCACGGTTGGACTCCCCCAAAGAAGATGAACTCACCGCACACCCCCGTTCATGACGTTGAGCACGGGCGACACTCACATCCGGCTCTCTTTTGTTCCCCGGGCGATACTGAAATACGTCACCGCTCCCGTGGGCGGTATCAAGGTTGGTTTGACGGGCAGTTTTTGGTGGCCAATCACCTTGGGCGATGTGAGGAGGCGTTCAAGTGACGATTCCGTTGCGCAGCGCCACCTTGCGAGCGCGTGGGGAGCTGGAGGGCGGGGGCCTCTGTCTTGGCAACGAGAAGGGGGCGGAGAGACCATGCATCTTCGCGTCAGTGCTGGGGCTTCGCTTGATGCGAGAAATTTCGGCCGCCAATAGGGCGGGGCGGCGCTTTGGGGGGCGGTGCCTGAGAGGGAGGCTTCTTGGGGAGCACCCCGAGGGGAAGGGGTTCACTGAGGGGGCAGCTTGGGGTGGGGCTTCTGGGGGAGCACCCGGAGGGGGTTTACTGAGGGGGGCAGCCTGGGGTGAGGCTTCTTGGGGAGTCCCTGGGGGAGGGGTTTCACTGAGGGGCAGCCTGGGGTGGGGCTTCTTGGTGAGTCCCTGGGGGAGGGGATTCACTGAGGGGCAGCCTGGGGTGGGGCTTCTTGGGGAGTGCCCAGCGGGAGGGGGGTCACTGAGGGGGTAGCCTGGGGTGGGGGACTGGGCCATAGAGCCTGGGGGTCACCCTGATAGGGGGGAAATCACATTACAGTAGGAGGCAGCTGCTGGGGGTAGAGCCCAGGCAGAGGCACACCAGATAAGAGTTAATACCTTTCATAGGCATTTAGCATTTTACAGTAGGTAACTTTGCTCTTCTTTGGTGAGATACATAGTTCAGAACAAACATTTTACAACTATATAGAAGATACTCAAGTACTACCTTATAGCACAGGTTATGGGTACTATACACAGGATTAACAGATGTAGCAATTTACAAGCATAAAATGTAAACACATTATTATAAGTTCACTACCCATCTTAACACACAGGTATGCTGGATTGGTTTTCAGCAATGAATTTGTCAGTGCTTGGGAGAGGCCTAAAGCCTTCGCAAGAGTTGGCACTTAGTTTGCCAGTGTCACACTCTGTAGAGCCATTAAAATAAATAAATAAATAAATGTGTATAAGTGTAAGCCAAGAAAACATTGACCCTCATCTAAGTAAATGTTAAATAAAACCTCTGTCCAGCAAAGGATTTAAGCAGTAGTCCCATTGACTTCAGCGGGTATAATCACTTTACAAATTAAGCACATGCTCAAGTGCTGTGCTAAATTAGGGTCTAGTTTTGTAGCTCATTAATGTATATTCCTCTATATATTTTTCTGGGGCTTTGTATTATTATTTGCAAAATCAGAATAGTAATTATTTCACTTCAAGACCTTTGTGTGCCTTCTAGGAAAAACAAGCAAACAACAAGCCACTTACATTCTCAGTTTGAATTTATGAAATCATTGCAATACCTTTAAACAATGATTCATAATGTCTGTAGTGCTGCCTTTTGTTTGTCCTAGGATTCTGCCCCATATTCTGTGGGGTTCACACAGGCACAGAACCATACAAAGCACATTGCAGGACAGGGGCTCTAGATCCTCACATTTCTTTTTCAGTTACAGGGAAATCTGTATCCAAAATGTTTTGACAACATCAGATATGTTAGATTTAAACAGGGGGAAGGTAAGGATTAAAAGAAGTTTAGTGTGTAGGGTCAATAAAATCAAAGACTGAATTTTGAAAGAAGGAAATAAAAATAGCTGATATGAAAAATTTTCATCTCTTTGCTGTTTGCACTCTCACAGGGCGGGAGCTATGAAACAGAAGCAGGGATTCCCCAAGATCAGCCTGGGTTAGCCCTAAAAGACATTCAGTGGTGACAGATTACTACAACTCTGTCACCTTTAGGAACCGCAGAATGTAACTCATTTGGGTATATATGTTTGCCTGGTTTAACCTGTGAATAATTTTCTCATTTCTTTTTCCTAATTAATAAATGCTTAGTTAGTTTACAGGCACTGTCTTTGGTGTAAGTTCTGAGGTGCAAACTGACCTGGGGTAAGTGACTGGGCTCTTGGGACTGGAAGCAGCCTGAATCTTTTGTGATCGTTGGTTTATGGCAACCAACGATCGCTAAGTCCAGCTTGCTTGGGTGGCAAGATATACTGAAATGGCCAAGGGGACTGTCTGTGACTCCATGGTAAGACTGTTACAGTGCTTCAGGAATTCACATTTGTTACTGGGTTGGTGAAATCTAATTATAGAACATACAACCTGTTTGGGGTGTCTGCCCTGCTTTGTGACAGTCTGCTCTATGGTTGACATGCATGGTGGTGACCAACTCCAGGCAGTGTAATACAGAGCTTAAAGCATTAAAAAAGATTTTGAATGGTTCACATGTGACTCACGAATATGGATGCAGAAACAATTTATGGCAAAGTGCAAAGATCACAAATTCTGAGGGTATTTGAGGCATGCTGCTCGTAGTTAATTTTAAATGGAAAACATTTGGTCAAGAATTGAACAGACCTGTTTAATTTTTAATGATGGCCATGGATTCTAGAAAGACTATCTTGCACGAATTCCAGAAGAGTTTGTATACCATTTAGAGCCTTGTGAAGCTGGCCGGCTGCCTGCTAAGTCAACAAGTGTCTTTGCTGGCAAGATTTTCTCAGCCTTGAGATGTAATTCCTATCTAGCAAGATTAGGAAAGTTTAGAAAGTAGCTAACTGCAGCTGTAACTTCGTTTCTAACCTTCAAAGTTAGCAAGTAAAGAGTCCTTTGTAGTTGCTGGTGAGAAAATCACACATGCGCACTGTGTATTTCTTTGTTTGCTCAAGGCTATATAACGCTTGGCTCACACTCAGTAAAGTGTCACTCCCATCCAGCTTGGAATGTGGATTTGACCTTTTGCACAAAGTAAGTGTGTGAGAGTGTTTTCTTTCCTGGGGGCTTGCTGGGTCTCATCGGCTCCGCACCCTGCTCGGGTGGAAAGGCTTGGGAGGACAGCCTGAGGCTTACAAGCTGGGGGCTCGTCCGGGATGACAGTGCGGCACCACCCGTGCTGCCCGACGCTTTCCTCACCGGAACTCTCGACAGCTGGCACCGAGTGAGTTCACTCCGGGACTTCCCAAGAGGAGGGGGCCGGATGACCGGGTGGTGTAAGTACTAGTCGGAGACCTCCCTCAGGAAAGATGGGACAGGGGACAAGCATTCTGAGTGAAAGCCCCCTGGGTTTAATGTGTGGTTTGTGGAATTCCGGGAACTTACCGGTGCAGCCGGGTATACGCAAAAAGAAAATGATTAAATTGTGCACAAGGGACTGGCCTGGGTATACCGCAATCCTGGAAGATAGGGAAGAGCGGTGGAGCCAGTGGGGATCTTTTGGCCCGAAGCCGCTGGGTGGCATTCGTGGGCAAATTGAGATTAATTTTCCTGGGCAGATGGATTACTGGTATCTCTGGGCAGATGTGGCTGCCCGAAAGTATCGCTCTATGATCATGGTCTCCTCGCCTACAAGCGATCCGGAGGGGCCGGCGGCGGGGGATGGGTCTCCCCCTTCGTATTTCCAACAGTCAGATGTACGGAGGAGGGTGATTCCCACTGCACCGCCGGTCCCAGAGTTGCGGGAACACCCTGAACGTGTTTCGGGTTCCCCAAGGACTTCCCATTTGGAAGAGAAGGGAGGGGAGCTACTTAAAGGTCTCCCGGATCCGGGAGCCACTGGGTCGGGGACTACTGATCCGCCAGGCACTTATAATTTACGAGATAGGAATTGTATTCGGCCCCCCGATTTGTATTCTTCGGGGCCAAGTATGGATGCTGCTAAAGATCATGGAGCCCGGATGTTTCCCCTCCTGGTCACACGTCAGCCATATATAGGGACTGACGGGGCACTCCAGCATGCTCCACGGCTGAACATAGACTGTATGTTTGTGTGGGACAAAGAAAAGGAAAAGTTAAAAAAGAGAGAGCATAAGGAGGACATAAAATTGATGGCTTTAGTAGCACATGAAGTGACGGGCGTAGCTCGGGGCCGAGGTGGTGGAATCAGGGGCAGGGGTAGAGGAAGAGGGAACTGGTGCGGCGGTGGGGAGCCTCTGGGCCAAGGAGGAGCCTGCTTTAGCTGCGGTCAGCATGGCCATTTCAAGCGTGAGGGGCCAGTCTGGAAATCAGCTCGGCAGGGGTGACCCTTTTGATCCAGACTACTGCAGCGACCAAGTGCACCAACCCCCTCGAGTGCCAGTCGACCAACGAGAGCAGCTGTGACGGTGCCCCAGGGACGAAGGTTTGGAGGTTGCTGGGTTGTTTTCCCAGATGACTCTCGCAGGGACCCTTTTAAAAACCCCTGACCCTACATTGACTGTCTTAATAGAAAATAGACCCTATCAGATGCTTGTTGATTCAGGAGCTACTTATTCCTTGCTCACAAGTGTTTCTCCCCAATGGATGTCGGATGTAGACCAGTATACAGTGGGTGTGGGGGGAAAACCTTTAACCCTTACTTTCACCCTTCCCTTACAGGTTACTTTTGAACACAAAATCCTCCAACATCCTTTCCTTGTTTATACTGATGCTCCAGTGTGCTTAATGGGGTGGGATCTTCTGTGTAAACTTGAGGCCACCCTCACTTGCTCTCCGCAGGGGATGGGGCTGTTGCTAGCTTTGTTAGAGGGAAAGGCAGACAGCAAGGTATCAGAGGAGGGAACTTCAGATTTGGATCCTTCCCTCCCAGAGGATCTGTTAGACATTCCTGCGGCCCTGTGGGGGAAGGAACAGACAGATGTTGGGCTTTTAAAGTCTGCTACCCCAGTGAGAATCCAAGTTAAACCCGGCCTTAAGCCACCTTCGATCCCTCAGTATCCCTTGTCCCATGAGGCACAAGAAGGGATACAGCCTATCATCGAAGGCTTCATACAAGCAGGATTAGTAAAAGCACAGCCCACCCTGTTCAACACCCCAATACTCCCGGTGAGAAAGCCTTGCAAACAGCCGGGAGATCCTGTAAAATGGCGTTCCTTTCAAGACCTTCGTGCCATCAACTCCTATGTTGTTCCCCTGCATCCGGTGGTGCCAGATCCAGCTACTGTAGTGGCTCAGATACCCTGGGATGCCAAATATTTCACTGTTATTGACTTAAAATCTGCATATTTTCAGTATCTCTCTCCATCCAGACTCTCAACACCTTTTTGGGTTTACCTGGAAGGGACAGAGCTACATGTGGACACGTCTACCTCAGGGGTTCAGGGACTCACCCATTTTATTTTCACAGATCCTCAAAGCAGATCTGGATGCTTTTTCTCCTTCTAATGGGTCCACCCTGCTTTTGTACGTGGATGATCTTCTCCTGGCACATTCTGATCAGTCATCCCTCCGAAAAGATGGCAAGCTCCTCCTTCTATTTCTCCTCAAGAGGGGCCATAAGGTGGATCCCGCTAAAATCCAATGGGCCTTACCTGAAGTTTGGTACCTGGGTTTCATTCTGACACCAGATGGCCGCAAAATCGACCCCAAGCGAAGCCAGACCATCGTGAATTGTCCGCTACCCCAAACAAAAAAGCAACTACGAGGGTTTCTGGGAATGATTGGGTTCTGCCGCCTGTGGCTCCCCTCGTGTGGAGAGCTGTCCAAGCCATTGCACACCATGACTGCGAAGACAGCCCCTGATCCTCTGGAATGGACACTTGAGACCCGTCAGGCCTTCATCCACCTGCGTGAGAGTGTTTCCACAGCAATGGCATTGAGGCCTCCTAATTATTCCAAACTCTTTCACCTCTTTGTTCATGAGCAAGCAGGGATTGCCAGCGGCGTGCTCACCCAACGCAGTGGACTGTTTCACTTCCCAGTGTCCTTTTATTCCCAGCAGCTGGATGCAGTCTCACAGGGCATGCCAGGGTGCACCCGCGCCCTGGCTGCAGCTTCTCTGCTCCTCACCAAAGTCAAGCCTCTCTACTCTCTGACCCAAATTTGTACAGTATTTCCCTATACTTACTGTAGGAAATACCTTGAATATATCGAATACCGAGGTTATCTAATTGCATATACTTATTTAATTAAGGTACAGGGCAAGTTTTCAAGGTCCACCACTTATAACCAGCTGTAGAAAACAATGAAAATCTACATATTTCTTGGTGCACAAATATCCTATCAACAATAAAAAGTGAAGTACATTTTTCAAACAAAATGCAGTCCAGTCCATCCCAATTTAAAATATTCAAAGTGTCATATGCATTCCGACTGGGTGAGAGGAGAATATCCTATTAACCAAAGATGCCCTCTGCCAGTGACATTAGTACATACTTTTCAAAACTTCAGTAAGCTTTAAAACTGGACAAGTTCCTCACTACTGATTCATAACTTTCAGGTTTATAATTAGATCACACAACCAAAACCAACACCTGAACAGCAAATAAACATCTGGCAAATTTAGAGTTGCCTTGCTGTTTGTTTTAGGACAGTTTAAAAGTTATGCTAGTAACTTTCTACTATTGAAAGTAAATGGCTGGCAGTACTATGGCTTTCTATTATTTTCAGCTCTTTTCTATGACTGTTCAAATCCTCTTAAGGTCAATGGAAAGACTCCCATAATCTGGGGAGCTGGATCAGTCCTGAAGGCAACAAGCTGATAATTTTTATGCTCCTCTCACTTGTGCATCAGGAAGGGGAACAACATTGTATTGGTGATTGTTAAAAAACGGCAACAGGGAGAGTGGCATTAGGAGGGAAATGGTGGCTACATGGCATGTCTCTTTCATGCTCTTCTGTGTAACTACTGACAGCTCCCCTGCGCCAACAAGATACGATGGAGTTCAGTGCATACCCAGAGGCAGATGTAGATGAAATCAGGGGAATATCTCTGCAAGTGTCATGTTCCCATAGGAAAGTACTATTACATACAGAGTGAATTGGCAGAATAAATTGATGCTGAAAGTTTAAACATTAACTACTTCTGCAAATTTCATGTGCATGAGAAGGAAAGGGAAAACCTAGATGGAAGAGCAACTGAAAGGCAAAAGTAGGGGCAGATATTATTCATGGCTGTAATGAGATCTCTCTCTGGTTTGGCCCACATTTCCTTGCAGATCCTTTAGTCTAGGCTAATATACTTCCAGTCACTGACTGTGGCACATTTTCACTGCAAGGACTGCTCTCCTCTGTTTTCCTCTTCTAAACAAGTGTTATTTTAGCAATTTGTCATCTCTTCCCTCATTTGTCAGTGCAATAGTTTGCTTTTCCTGAGGTTATCAGGTGCTAACTTGACGAAGAGTCTTGTAGCACCTTGAAGACTAATGGATGTTTTGGAACACAAGCTTTCGTGGGTGAAGACCCACTTAGGTGCTTACTTGTTACTTTTGCTTTTGATTATTATTATGTTACTCTGTTACCTATATCCAGTGATCTAGATCAAAGTGTTTTTTTTTTTTTTTTTTATAAAGGTAATGAACATCACCTACAATTGTAACACTGGGTATCTGGTTTTAAAGAAGACCCTATGACTTCAATTAAAGTTACCCTTCAGCATTAAAAATATTTCTGTTATTACTGAATCATGTGATGTATAAGCATAAAAGAATTTTGCTTCAAAAGTACTATTTAGATAAAATTTTAATATTAGATTCCTTAAAGGTTTGTATTGATATTTGTCATATTTCATGCACTGAGAGCTTATATTTTAACTATATTATAAGAAGGTATAGATAATTTTTCTAATTTTCTATAAGTTTTACAAAAATTCATGACAACATCTTGACTTAGAAACATATTGAAACTCAGCTAACCAATCTGACCATGCTTTCTGCCCACCTGCTCTACCTATCTATTTGTAAAACTTCTGTCACCACAGTATTGAAGCAGTATATCTCACTGCATAAACAAACCAAAAGGAATTAATTGGAGACCAGAAATGCGACACTCAAAGCTAATGAGCTACAGCCTTTCAGGATGTATTTGGCCAGTAGCATAATCCTATTATCCACTAAAGGCTGCTTGTGGCTGAAGAAGTTGAGATGCAGTTTAGGATAATTTTACATCAACAATGTACAGATTGCTTGGCATATGTGTAAATGATATATGATGGCTCACTAGGCTGTAAAGGCTTAGCAGGAGTTTTGGGATGGATCACTTCCTCATGAGTGACAAATCTGTCAGTGAGTTATGTGGGTCACTGCAAAGACACTCTCTTGTATTTTGTATTTGCCATGTATATTACAAAACAAACAAACAAAAACTACTCTAGGAGTGTTTTAGTGCGTTTTTCAACATCTTATTAAAGGTATTTTATATCCCTTTGCCTGTAAAGCCAGATGCTTTAGTTACTATGAATTCAACTGTGCAAGTTAAAGGCACATACTTAATTCATTTCTTGCTTGACTGCATTTTATCACAAGCTTCCATAATTTTTCATGTGCTTATTACCTACAGAGAAGTGCATGTATTACCTCCACAGCTTTAAAGGCTTTGACTCGGCAAAGATTCACAAACAGCATTACATGCTTAACTTTATATGTTCATGACTAGCCTCACTGACTTCAATGGGATTTCTCCCATGTATAAAGTTAAGCATATATGGCAATCGTTTTAGTGAGGGGAGGGAAGCAAAACTTTATCCTGCAGCACTGCAGGGCAAGAAGCAGGAGCTTCGTGCTTTTGGGAAGGAGAGAGTCTGTGCTTCCGAAAGAGACATATGAAGTCATTGTACCTTATATTCATGAGTCATGTATTATATATTTCATGATAATTTTATACAGGCATATACATGTGTGTGTGTAGTACCTACATAGATACTATGCCTCTGTGCAAATAGAACAAAAAGAAAAATGTTGAATAAGGAAGCAGATAAGGGAGAGAGTCAAGGGAGGAGCATCAAAAAAAGGGGAGAGTTATCATTTGAAGACATGACCAGCTGGCTAGACTTTGATACGTTTTGGACACACTCCAACTTATCTTATCTACAGTACCTCTGCTATAGGAAGCAGGGTGGATTTGATTTAAGTCATTAGTCAGGAAGACTGTGTAAACATGGATTTCTACATAGAAGCAAATTCTTATTGATTGTTATAATCTTAATATATATTCTTCAAAACTCAGAGAGGTAGGTTTCATTTTTAGAAGGTACACATTACACATTTTTAATGATTTATTTAGAAGACTTTTCAGATTTGTTTGACAGCTATATCAGAAAATGATATGTCAGCTAGGTCAACATGAGAAACTTAAAATATTGGCTTCTGCAGCTAACTCAGTTGTCTTCCCCTTCATTTTCCTGCTTGTTCATAATCTGAAAAAGAAAAATAAGCTTTCCTGCTTTTTCAGGTCCCAAACAATTTCACAATTTGGAATGAATTAGTTGTAAGGAAGAAGATCATAGGTGTGCGCACAGGGTGTGCCGGGTGTGCCCAGGCACACCCTAATGCAGGGGTGGGCAAGCTCGTCCTGCCTGGTGCGCCTGCGCTGCCGGCCAGGGAGACTCCTCCTGGCCCTGTCCCCACCTTTCCCCATCCTCCAGAGCCTCAGCGCCCCGCATCCAGGAGCAGCCCCAGACAGCGCCGCAGCGGCGTGGCTCCAGCGGGCCCTTAGCTCCTGCTGCTCGAAGCCACGTGGTAAGTGGGCAGGACTGTGGGCTCTGGCGGGCTGAGTGGGAGGAGCTCAGGCCTCGCTGGAGCAACGTTGCTGCAGTGCTGTCCAGGGCCGTTCCTGAACATGGGGTTCTGAGGCTCGGGGAGAGGAGGGAGGTGGGGGTAAGTGGTATGGTAAAGGGACTGGGGAGGGTGTTGGATAAGGGGCAGGGAGCCCCAGGGACAAACGGGACAGGGAGCAGGGGGGTGGATGGGGCAGAGGTTCTGGGAGGGCAGTCAGGGAACTGTGGGGTTGGATAGGACGTGGGAGTCCCGGGGGTCTGTCAGGAGGTGGTGGGGTGGATAGGGGTCGGGGCAGTCAGGGTACAGGGAGCAGGGTGGGTGGATAGGGGTGGGATCCTGGGGTGGTGGTTAGGGGCAGGGGTCTTTGGAGAGGGCAGTCAGGGAGCAGGAGAGTTAGATGGGGCGTGGGAGTCCTGGGGGGGTCTGTCAGGGGGCAGGGGGGTGGATAGGGGTTGGGGCAGTCAGGGGACAGGGAGCAGGGTGAGTTGGATAGGGAGTGGGGTCTTGAGGTGGTGGTTAGGGGTGAGGGTTTTCTGGAAGGGGCAGTCAGGGGACAAGATCAGGGGGAGTTGAATAGGGTGGGAGTGCTGGGGGGGCCTGTCAGGAGGTGGGGGTGTGGAGAGGGGTTGAGGCAGGCAGGTATCTGGGTGGGGGTTGGGAGTTCCAGGGGTCTGTCTGGGGGTGGGGGTGTGTATTAGGGTCGGGGCAGTCAGGGGACAGGTAGGGGATAGGATCCTAGGGAGCAGTTAGGGTGGGAGGGTCTCAGGAGGGGCAGTCAGGGGACAAGGACTAGGGGGGTTAGGAGTTTTGAGGGGGGCATTCAGGGGGTAGGAAGTGGGAGGAAGTGGATGGGGCTAGGGCAGGGCTCCCTGGGTGCACACCCTAATGAAATCTGATGCACACGTCTATGAAGAAAATATTCTTTCTACACTGGCAGAAGAAGCTACTGTTGAAGTGATAATCACACTTTTAACAGCAATCTCTGAATCCAAGTGCTTAAGTGACTTCAACCAGTTGACTAGTGTGACTTTCTTTAAAACATCATCAGCAAACATATTTCTTGAATGGTTCTTATTCCCAAACTGAGTCTCTTTTACCGCCTGCTACTATTATAGGTTTTCCCATCTAGTGAGAGAATGGAATGGTAAATCTTAAATCAATGAAGGCTACACTCAGAAAGACCTCAAGACTTCTGAAATATGCTGCTCAGACAGTTTCATTTCTGTTTCTACTGCCTGTCCCTCCCTTCTCCCATTTATCTTCTGACTTCTTCTCCTTGTCCATATCTTTTCCGTCCCCAACAATCTTCTATTCATTGAACTTTTTGAAACTTTGCATTTTTAGAGAGAGGAAAGGGATTGACTCTGTGTACACAAATTTGCAGAGGGACAATAGGATTGAGGTCTGTTATTTCTCATCTCTATATATTATTTATTTAAAAACATTTTTGCTGTTAACCAGCATGTTATTCTGAAGACACAAATCCACAATCTGAGAACTGCAAAACGAAGAGTCTCTGTTGGGATGTCCTAGACCATTGGTTCTCAGACTTTGGGGGTGCGTGACCCCTTTTCAGCTCCCCACGGCCCGCCGCAACCCCTGCATGTGCGCCGAGAAGCCACCGAAGTGAAAGTTTCCACTTTCGGCAGCTTTTCAGTGGACACGCTGTGCGCTTCACAGTGTCCACCGAAAAACCGCCAAAACCAGAAACTTTCACTTCGGTGGCTTTTTGGAGAACACTCTGAAGCGCACAGTGTGTCCACCGAAAAGCCATCAACGGCGGAAGCGGTCGTCTCGGCGGCACACAGAGCTCACGACCCCCCCGGGAATCGCCCTGCGACCCCCCAGGGTTGTCGGAACCTCCAGTTTGAGAATCACTGTCCTAGACTGAGCACTGAGTCCCATGGGGTAGACAAAAAGATTAACCTAAATAATCTATACAGAAGCCCCTGGAACCACATAAGATTGGGTCCCTAATCCATGAACTATTGGAACTCATTTACAAAATTTTTCTTAAACATTACATGAATTGTCTCATACTATAGAATTAGAATTTATAATCCCTATTCCATGATGAGCTATCTTTGTTTTAATTAAGATACGTTATAGCTCAATCTTTAGATAAAATGTTTTTTGAGGAAAAAACCTATCAAAAAATCTGATTTAAATTAAAAAAATGCATTTAAAAAAATCATCGCTTTTTATCCACCCCGGTAGGAAGTATGCACTGGAGTAGGCTCCTAAACAGTTACATGTTAATAACATACTAAACAATAAGAAGTAGGGCTATGGCAACTCCTGTAGAGTAACAGCTGTTCTGGAAAGTAAATTCTTCCTCAGTCATTCCTCTCCCCAGTCTCTTCCTCTACAGTCACTATAAGCCCAGGTGCCATTTTACACATTATCTTCCAAACAAGGTAAAGATAAAGGCAAAGATACATAATCAAAAGAGTTCTTATGATTTATTGTAAGCTAACTGAGGGACTCCTTGTCTCCCGCACTGAGCAACTGTGATGCCATCTGCCACGGTAAATACATACTTGGAATAAATACCTGATTGTCTACAACTCCAGGGACAAAATAGCAGTTTTGCACCAATGTCGGTGTATGCTGCCTACCCTTGGATCTGTAAATGGGCTATCATGCAGGTATTATCCAATTGCTCAGTAAGAAGATTAATAGCAATTGCCACAATTCCTGCTATGAATAAAAGCACTTTGTTACCTAAATGTTGTATTTGTTAGTGCTGGCACTTGTTGCTGTTTTTATTCAGTCCTCTTTTCTCCTCCAACATATTTTAAAATTGTAATTATATATAGATATAAAAATGTGTAAACCTATTAGGGATTTTGACTGGCAGTAAATGAAAGACCAAATTCTGCCCTGCAGATCTGTACAGACAGCTGCTACCAAAGCTCCCTGTGTATCTGAGGGTGGAGTTTGTCTATATTAAGATTTTTGCATATAAATTCCCACTCTTGCTAATGTTGGCCCATTTCCAACTATGGTAGTTAGCAACCATGGGAGCTGTGGTAAAGAGGAGTCTTCTATGGCTGTCAGTTTTTAACAGTGTGGTTTAGACCGCCTCTGAGGAGGTTAAGACAATATAGCATTAAACACCAAAAGCAGCACTTCCTTGTCTACACTAGTGCTCCCACAATTGTTGTCACCAGTTGAAGACCAAGAATGGGACTTTTTTCCCCCCAGAAAGATCCCTAGTGTAGACACTAGCATATCCGAGTAAGGCAAGATTTCCAAGAGTGCATTTTAGGCATGTAGTTGGGGCAATGATGTCCACAGGCAAAGGATCAGAATTATGTTCAGGAGTTAATTGAATCTTGTGCTGCAAATGTAGGCTATAATCTGACCTGGTTCATGCATTGATCCTACAACCACCCACATGAAGAGCTCCTAAGGGAGGCAAATGGAGTGGGTGTGGGGTCAGGGCCAGGCTCCTAGCAGTCTGAAGAGTTTCTCAGATTTTCAACAAATGCCAAGAAAAATGTAAGTGCCCCCCACTGGACACCTGTCCATACCCACTTGCTCATTAACATAGGGCTCCATTCAGCTTGTGCTCTTATTTGAACTGCATGTCAGATGGTGACATTTAGCCACACGGCTGAATAGAGGTAGTGCAGAGTTGAGCTGCTCCAAGGAGCTCATAGCTCTTTGAACACTGGCCAGGCCACTATGTCCACGCAGTATCTGTGATAGATGGTGCAATATCCAGGCCAGTGTGTGCACCATCTGGGGCAGTCTAGTGGAAAGAGTCCTAGCCCTAGATTCTCCTTGCTCCCTTAGGGTCACCCTGAGAGGCAATCCTGATGCTCTCCTCAAGCACAGAACCTACAGTTGGGTGAGGTTCTTTGCTCCCTCCCTCCTCATGCATTCCTGTAAAGCCCTAGCCCTGCTCAGACCTCTTCTATTAGATCCTTTCCCCTCCTCATTTAATCAAACAATCCTTTTATTGAAGAAAAAAAAGTAGCATGTGAAAATTTATGTGAAGTGATGCAAAGATGAAAGGTTTTCTTGCAGAATAGTCATTGTAGTTAGCACGACTTATATGATATCTGAAATTCTTGATCCCCTGAACCAGCTCAAAAACTAACCCTTTGCCTATTTACCCAA
This sequence comes from Dermatemys mawii, assembly GCA_007922305.1. Classification (NCBI taxonomy): domain Eukaryota; kingdom Metazoa; phylum Chordata; order Testudines; family Dermatemydidae; genus Dermatemys; species Dermatemys mawii. Next base: position 1,278,674 of record ML677392.1, on the reverse strand, counting down.
TTATAGCAGCATAAAAATGTCCTCTGTTCTGTTTTGTTGTTTTTCGGTAGGTATGATGGAAGAATGAAGAATTGTTAGGATTTTGCTTCGCATGTTTGTCAGCTTTTCGTTTGGAATGAGAGAAAGAAATTGAATTTGAGCCTCTCTTGAATAAGTTATTTGGCTTGTTAATTACTAAATTTTCATCTCACATGCTGTATTTTGATAGAGTTGGTTCTTTGACAGCTGATTTTCAAATGTGCTAACACCCTAATTCAAAACAAATTAAAAATAAAAAGAGCAATGAAAACATTTTCTATAGATCACAATCAGATTCATAGCATGGTAATTTGACCTATACAGAACAGAACATTGCAAACAGTACTTTTGAATCACAATTTCTTAAGTATGAGATCCCTAGACAAAATGTAGGAGCCTATTTCTGTACTCCTAACTATGTAAAAATACACTTTTCTTCTTCAAGACTTAGCTGTCACTCCCTTAGATCTGCTTGCATATGGCCAGATATTGCAACTGAATCTTTATGTGAAGATCCATGAATCCCAGTCTGTGATGTAATAGGAGTGCTGTGTGGGTTGAAGGATCCACCTGGATTCAGGACCTGGCTGTATTTTTTGTCCTTTTATTTAATGCGCAATAGGTTTTGGGCTTCTCAATGCTCCCTGTTGAAAAATGTTGAAGCCCACACAAGTGCTTCCAATCAAGCTTATAACAGAGTGTTGCCAACTCTTGTGAGTTTAACACAAGTCTCATGGTATTGTGGGTTTTTCCTCAAAGCAACAGCTACTGGAATCAAGTGATTACATGACAAGCTCAGCACCTTTTAAAAAAGAAATTAAGTTTCTATCTGTTGCAGTACAGGAGAAAGCTGGAAAATGTGACTTGAGTATATCCCAAAGGCTCTGAGACCAGAAAGCAAAGAAAAAGAACCTAAGTGTTATTGTTATTTTTAAGAAGTCCCATGATTTCTAAGCTAATTTAATGAATTTTTGAGGCCTGACTCCTGATTTTTGAACTTTTGGGTTGGCAGTGCTATGTTTGTACTTGCAACTGAACTGGCTATACAAACATCATTGGAAGTTAGGAGCCTAAATATCTTTGAGATCTTAATCTTCACCTTTAAGAGACTCACATTAATACAAGTCAGTACAAAATTGTGGCTATTTAGGGTTTTGCAGAATGCAAGTTATTAAGAAAAAAAGTTATTTGGCAAAGGTTCAAAGTTAAATAGACCATGAATGCTGCAGCAAAGAGAACTACTGTACAATTAAATTTCTTAGCATTACAGTAATCTGCAGAAAAATAAGGAATGTGTAAGTGAAACATGACAATAATTTCTGCCCCTCTTTACTATTGGACATTACGAACATACTATAAAAAGCAATTTGTGATTCATATAAATCAGAGACTTATATGAAGACTTACAGCCTTCAATTTGGCAAAATTACTTGTGGTTTAAATGTGGTGTTTTTGTTTGTTTTTCTTAGTATGAACTGCAGGATCAAGTATAAAGTTATCTAAAATTTTAACTTTGCATTTGATCTTTTCTAACAAACCCAGTACACTGCGTGATTTTCACAATATGTAAATTTAACTACGCATATTTATAGAAATCACAGAACTGGAAGGAACTTTGTAACCGTGCCTTAGTGGGTCATAACTGAGAATGCCAAATTCAGGACGAACTCAGGAGATATAGGGCAAACACAACCCCAAACTGGTGGCTATTTTTTTTATAAGATATACCAAACCAGCCACAAAATTAAATTCCTCTTTCACTACACTGGCTAACAACACATAAAGGCAGTTTCCTCAGGCATTCCAGTTCTTATATCACCACCAAAAACACTGGATTCAGAGAGGAGTGGTTCTTTACAACCAGTTTACCTAAAAATCAAGCTGGTGCCAATCTTTTAGTTAATAACTAAAATCTAAAGGTTTATTCATAAATAGAAAGGTGAGAGTTAAAATTGGTTAAAGGAATCAATTACATACAGTAATAGCAAAGTTCTAGGTTTAGGCATATTGCAGTGATGGACTAAACAGCTGGCTTAAGTCAAGTCTCTGGAGTACATCCACAGTTTGGATGGGTCATTCAGTCCATTGTTCAGCTCTTCAGTTTGTAGCAAAATTGCTCCAGAGGTAAGAAGCAGGATTGGAGACAAAATGGAGAAGATGCAGCTGCCTTTTATAGCTTTTGCCGTGTGGTGGGCATCCCATTGTTCTTACTGTGGAAAATTATGCCCTTCCAGCATGACTGTGAATCACTGATAACTACTCTCTGGGAACAATTATCCAACCAGTTATGGACCCACTTTAGCTCCATCGAGGTTGCATTTCCCTAGTTTGTTTATGAGGTTGTGAGAAACAGTATCAAAATCCTTACTAAAGTCAAGATATACCACATCTACCTCTTCCCCGCAACCCACCTTGTTACTCTGTCAAAGAAAGCTATCAGGTTGGTTTGACATGATTTGTTCTTGACAAATCCATGCTAACTGTTATTTATCACCTATTATATTCTACGTGTTTGCAAATTGATTGCTTAATTGTTCGCTCCATTATCTTTCCAGGTACAGAAGTTAAGCTGACTGGTCTGTAATTCCCTGGGTTATCTTTATTTCCCTTTTTATAGATGGGCACTATATTTGCCCTTTTGTAGTCTTCTGGAATGTCTCCCATCTTCCATGACTTTTCAAAAATAATTGCTAATGGCTCAGATATCTCCTCAGTCAGCTCCTTGAGTGTTCTAGGATGCATTTCATCGAGTCCTGGTGATTTGAAGACATCTAACTTGTCTAAGTAATTTTTGATTTGTTCTTTCCCTATTTTCGACTCTGATCCTACCTCATTTTCACTGGTATTCACTATTTTAGATGTCCAATCGCCACCAGTCTTCTTGGTGAAAACTATAACAAAGAAGTCATTAAGCACCTCTGACATTTCCATATTTTCTGTTATTGTCTCCCCTCCACCCACTGAATAATGGGCCTATTCTCTCCTTGTTCTTCCTCTTGCTTCTAATGTTTTTGTAGAATGTTTTCTTGTTTCCTTTTATGTCCCTAGCTAGTTTGATCTCCTTTTGTGCCTTGGCTTTTCTAATTTTGTCCCACATATTTCTGTTATTCATTTATATTCATCCTTTGTAATTTGTTTCCACTTTCTGTAGGACTGTTTTTTTACTTTTAGATCACTGAAGATCTCCTGGTTAACCCAGGTTGTCTCTTGCCATACTTTCTATCTTTCCTATGCAGTGGGATAGTTTGCTTTTTTGACCTTAATAATGTCTCGTTGAAAAACTGCCAACTGTTTTCACTTGTTTTTTCCCTTAGACTTGCTTCCCATGGAATTTTACTACCGACTGAATTTGCTATATTCTCTTAGGCAAATAAAACTACCTGTCTCTTATGTCAAGAGCACCCAATACTAAACTCCAAGCATTGGAAAGAGAGGAAGAGAAACAAATATGGCACAAATAGAAAGAACAATTGATTTAATTATACAACAGATGCAGAATGGTCCTACAACTGAGCCTTACTATAGCTGGGGTTGCCTGTTTGTCTGAGTCAGGGAGGCCCATGTTAAGTGCCTTTGCATTTCTTCCAAGAAGACTTCAGTCTGTTTGTATCGTGGAGTTCATAAATCTTCTTGCAGTTTGCATCTAGTGAGACAATTTATTATTTTAAAAATTGGTTTGGATCTAAAAGACGCTTTTTCCTCAGTAGTTAGTGTCAGATAGGAGGATAAGGATGACATGTATCAGATCCAGTAAGACACAGTCCAGGCAACTTACAGAAATGAGATTAGTAGGCAGAGAGGAAGAAAAATACATTGCTTGCACATACTACATTCTCAGTGAACTAAACCAATAAATAAATCATTGTGACAGAGCTCTGAGTTTTAACCATGTGTTGGGGAATTATACTATGTAGTAACCTCACAACATCATTCTAGAAACCAGTTGCTCAGGCATAGTTGTGGCATGTGATATTAAAATATGCCTAGATAGATGGGTATAAATGAGAACAGAATTTCTACCTACGCAATGGGTTTCTGGTATAGTTGAGAGCAGAATTATGCTCCAGAGAGGCAAGTTCTGAAATCACTACATGTATGCTTCATTTGGAGATTTGGGCTGGAGCTGGTAACTCTACTCAGGGACTGTGGTTGAAGGAATGGATGAGAATAACTACTGCTAACTGGTAAGTCTCTGGTAAAAGAGGTATGGAATTCAAGGTTGCACAAATCCTCCTCTGAGGTCACTTGGGAAACATTCCCAAAAAGCATGCCAGATGAGAAAACCTGCCTAATGGGTGATCACAGTGGTTTCCACATCATCTGTGTAGATTTTAGATACATTGGAAAATTATTTAGAAAGTCTATTCAGATATGTCGTGAGATGATTCCTGATGTTCCGTATTGTTTTTCTTTCTGAAACAGTTGTTTAAAAAATATAGCCAGCAAGATATATAGCACAACACACACAGCATAATTGCAAATTGATTCTGACTGGGGCCTTTGAGTGCTATCACAACAAAAATAGTAAATAATAGTAAGTTATTTATAGTCAGAATTCAATTTCATAGCTTTTCCTTCACAAAAGAGCACTTCCTTGTGTAATGAATGTGCATTGTGCTCCTATTCCTATATTTATACCCCTGCAATATTTATGTGGGCCCAAATCTGTAAGCACTCACATGCTTAAATTTACACAGTCAGTATGTACTACTCACATCCAAGAAATTACACACCTGCATAAACGCTTGCAGGATCCGGATCCTAGGCTGTAATGTTTTAAAGGGATTATAATCAAAAGAGTTTTGCTTAATAGTGATCCTCTCTCCATAACATACTACTCTAGAACATAAGAATGGCTATAATGAGTCAGATCAAAGGTCCATCAAGCCCAGTATCCTGCCCTTTGCAGTGGCCAATGGGAGGCACCCCAAAGGGAATGAACAGACAGGTTATCATCAAGTGATCCATGCTGTCACCCAATCCCAGCTTCTGGCAAATAGAGGCTAGGAAACCATTCCTGCCCATCCTGGCTAACAGCCATTGATGGACCTATCTTATGTGAATCTATCAAGCTCCCTTTTGAACCCCATTATGGTATTGGCCTTCACAATACACTCTATTACATCTAATTAGTGCAGAATAAATAGTTTTCAAATAATTTATCCAACAAATGTAGCTTCTTTCTGAAAATAGACTGCAATTTCCTCCTTTATTAATTATTCAAAAGCTTTCAGCACATTTTTAACTCTATGAATTGATGGCTAAATTCTCTCTGAGTTTTTGACACATGCAATCCAAACTGTGTTGGTTAGTTATGAAAGTTCACACAAATCGCTCATGGGTAAAGGTGCATAGGTGGATAAAAAATGCTGAGTAAAATAGTCCTAATTTAAATTTGTTCTAAAAAGAATTTTTTTTACAAAAACTAATATGAATGAAAAATGTAAAATATATCTTCTTTAACACTGCAAATTAAGAAAAAGGTAACTTTTCCTTTGCAGGGAAGTCAAATGCATTACCTGATGGTGAAACTGACTAGTCGTGCCAGAGCAGCTGAGTGATAGAGCTTGACAAGACTCCCATGCTGAGGCCTAACTGGTCAGGAGATGTGCCTATTACTAGGACAGAATAGGGTTTGAGCTAATTAGCCAAGTAACAGGCAAGTGGTTTAAAAAGAGCACAGGAAGGAGGTGAGTGAGGAAAAAGGGGAAAGTGAAAGAAGTAACAGAGTCTGACAAGGGATGTGCTTTGGTAAAGGCCTCAGCAAAGGTGTGCTGATCTGTATTGGTGAGGGGAATGAGACACTGTAAATAAAGTACATATGGGTGTTTTCAAGCAAAATGATCTCACAGCCATTTGTGTTCATGGAAGAGCCGGGGCATAGTGGATGTACCCTGTCATGCTAATCTAGTATCAATGTTCAAGTGAAGTGAAAGTAAACAAAGGAGAAATATTGAAAAGGGCATTATTTTACTTATTATAGAAACACCTAGTGATTCCATTGTACAGAGCCTTGCAGAAAACACACATCTCAGTGTTAGATACTCTGCAGCAGGGGTGGGCAAACTTTTTGGCCTGAGGGCCACATTGGGGTTCAAAATTATGTGGAGGGCCAAGGAGAGAAGGCGGTGACTCCCCAAACAGCCTGGCCCTACCTCTTATTCGACCCCCGCCCACTTTCCACTCCCTGACTGCCCCCCTCAAAACCCCTGACCCATCCAACCCCCTCCAGCTCCTTGTTCCCTGATCTCCCCCTCTGGAGACCCTCTAATCTTACTTTCCACCCAGGACCTACCCCCTAGCTAAGCCCCTTGCTCCTTGTCTCCTGACTGCCCCCTCCCGAAACTCCCCCACCCTAACCACCACCCTCAGGGCCCCACCCCCTATATAAGGCCCCCTCCTACCCCCCATTGCTTGCTGTGCTCGGCCCAGCGCAGCGGGGCCCGCGTCTCGCCACGGTGCTCCAGGCCAGGACAGCGGGGCCCACAGCTCGCTGCGCTCGGCCTGGCGCCCTGGCCCGGGAGAACAGGGCCCGCAGCTTGCTGTGCTCGGCCCTGCGCCACTGGCTCCGCTCCCCTGGCTGGAGCTTGCGAGCCAGATAAAAACGGCCTGCAGGCTGTATGCGGCCCGTGGGCTATAGTTTGCCCATCCCTGATCTACAGATACAGAGCTGGTTACAACAATTCAAAATTTGGAAGTTTCAGTGAAAAAAGGTGAAAGAAACATTTTCCTTGTTTTCAGTACCAGCTTCTTTTATAGTCTAAGGCCCAGATACTGTATTTCAATGGAGCTGCCTACAATGCATAAAGTTAAGCACATAGGTAAGTCTTTACAGAATCAGAGGTTAAATAAAAAGATGGAGAAAGGAAAATTGAGGAGTGAAGTGACTTGCCTGAGATATTACAGCAACTCAGAGGCAGACTCCAGGAGTGAAATCCTGGACACACTGAAGTCAATGGAAGGCCAGGATGTCACCCAGGTCTCCTGAGTCCCTGAGGAGGACCACATTACCTGAAAGGGGACTTATTACTACTCCCATTAAACTGCATGGGGTTTTTGTTGAGCAGAATTGAGTCCAGGGTATCATATATTTGTTATGTTTAAGGAATTTGAAGTTTTATCCAAAATACAGAAAGGGTATTTGTTAACTATACGATTTTTACCTTCATAGTGTCTCTTTTACAATTACTGATGACTTCTGAAATTCAGATCCCCCTTACAAAAGATTTATGCACATCCAACATTTACTATGAGTATTCCCACTGACATTTTGAAAATACTTATTTACATAATGGTCCTGACACGGGCTCCAATGGCACAACGATTTATCTTTAAGTATGTGAATTGTCCCAAATTAAGCCCAGGTGAAAATTTTTGCTAGATTGGGGCCCTAACCAGGCAGGCAGCAAAGACTGGCTTCAAAAGTGCTTTTTTGATTTCATCATTCTTATTTGTATGAAGGCAACACCTCAGAGGTCCCAACCAGGAATGAGGATGACCCACTGTGCTAGGCGCTGTACAAATAAAGAGCAACACTTAGTTCCTCCCCCCAGTCTAAGCACCTGACCCTGGGATTATGTCCAGGGCCAGCTCTACCATTTTTTCTTCCCCAAGCAAAGCAAAACAAAACACATTACACCGGAGCCATCTCCCCCCGCTGGGTAGTGTTTGCCTTTCCGCAGGGGTCATGCAACAGAGAGGGGAAAAAGCAGACAAAGGTGCTTGAGGGCTGCTCAGAGCTTCACTTAGCGAGGCCCCTGACGGGGGCATTAGCACTGGGTTGTTTTTACTCCCAGCAACTTTCCGCGCTGCTCCAGAAGGTAAATGAGTCTCGCCCCAGGGAATCGAACTCGCCACCCTGGGTTTAGCAAATCACCACCCAGCTCCTTCGCTGGCTGGACTCTGACCAGAGCAGGGCGCTCACCCACCACCCGACCCTGGGTTTATACCCTACCTCCCGCACAGCCTCCGCAATCTGACCACCCCCGCTCGCTCCGGAGCCGTGGCGGGTGCAGCGCCGCCCCCGGCCACGCCCGGCCGGTGCGGGCGGAGGCCCCGAGCGGGCAGCGCCAGGCGGAGGAGGCGGAGCTTCTGGGCGGGCTCCCCGGACTCCCCGCCCCCGCTGCCGCGGCGGCTACATTGTATCTTCCGTGTCGGCCGCGGCGCTGCCCGCTCCCTGCGCGGCGGCCGGGCGTGGAGCGAGCGAGCGAGCGGCTGGGCGGCGCACGGGCTCTGGCCTCGCTCCGCCGGGCTGCAGCGGGCGGGGGCGGCCTCTCGCGGCTGCTTTGGCCCGGGGTCCTTGCCTGCCTGCGACTGCCGCCGCCCAGCGCAGCCATGTCGGCCGGGGGCGGCGGGCTGGGGACCCCCCGGGCCCTGCCCTCCTCCGGGCCCCGGGCTCTGCGGGACATGCCGCACCCGCTGGCCGCTTCCAGCAGCGAGGAGGGGGTCTCCGAGCTCACCCCGAGCCCGGACCTGCTGCTGCCCCGCAGCTTCGCCGACAAGGTACGGTACGGACAGAGGGTGCGGGGTACTGCGGGGAGCAGGTGGGTGTAAATCGCGGGGCTTATTTCCCGGCTGGCTACAGCCCTGGTATCCCGGTGCCGGCTCCGCGTGCAAGGGATCCCCCCGCGCACCCCACCGCACCGGCGATGCTAATGACACCTCAGCAGGAACACTGGGCTGCTCTGCTCTCCCGGGAGTGCTGCTTTCCCCCTCCCGCCGCCGCCTACACACCCGCGTGGGGTCGGTTCGCGCCCGGGAGCGTGGTCGGAAAGACTCGAGTAGCAGGCGAACCCCCCCCCCCCCCCCCCACCTCGGTCTCTTGTCGTCGTGGCTGCGGGCTAAACGGGCAGGATGTGATGATCAGTGTCCTCTTCTGTTCAGTGTTGGGCCTTGATTGCCATTGATGGATGGTGTATAGATCCCTGCCTCGCCAGGTGTAGCCTGTAGCCCAAGGGGGAGAGCTCTGTGCTGCTGCTCTTCTGGCTTACCCTTAGGCTTGCCATCCATTTGAATGCGATCCTCTCCTCCGAAGCTGCTTTCCCTGCCGCTTTCCCTTCTCTCCACAATAACATGGCAGGGAGGCTGTGCTGTCTCCACATCCCTGCTCTTTCTAGGCACGTGTGTGCGCCTACTACATGAGTCTAGGTGTCTTGAGAAGTGCTACACTTCTAAATACCTTGTGACTCTCTCCACTCTCTCGAGGGAACTTGGTGCATCGTTGATCGCTTTCCTGGGCAGACCTTGCATTACACCGGTGTTGCTCATTCCCGCAGTGGTTCGGTATTTCTTATTGTGTATGCATGCAGGCTTTATTTATTCATTTTTTTTTAATTGTAGCTGAATAAAGAAATCTGGTCAGGTTGGACAGTTGTGCTTTGGGTAGCTTGTGTGGGTGGGCCTGAAGCTTTCTCAAAATAAATTGCATCCGGTAAATAGGTAAATACTGTATAGGGCCTGGGTCTGCAAGGTGCTCAGGGCCGGCACCAGCACTCCAAGCGCCCGCCTGGGGCGGCAACCTGTAGAAGCAGCAGCTGCAGTGAATTCGGCAGCATTTCGGCGGTGGGGACGACGAGGCTGTGGACCCATGGACCTACCGCAGAAATGCCGCTGACTCTGTGATACACTGGACCACTCGCAGGCGCCCCTGAAGGTGCTGCAGGCTTCCTGAACTCTGAAAGGCATCCCCTGCTCTCATTGACATGTGCAGGATGGGGCTATGTGTCAACAGTTACAAATCTGCTATCCTTTGTTCTAGATCTAGAGACTTTGTGGCTGCACCTAGCTTTGTCCAAATCCACATGGGTCGAGCTCTCTCCAGGGAAGATAGAAGTGATGTGAAGCCCTAGGCATACCCTTTTTGCTCTGCCATGCTTCTCACTGGGGTGGCAGAGGCCCTCCCTCCCCATACAAGAGCTGTCTCATGTCACTGCTCCTCTCTGAAGATGGGGCTTCTCCCTTATGCCTGGTCCACTATTTCTTGTCTCTGAGGGGGATGGTGCCTTGCCTGGAGGAGCGGAGGCTTGCGCAAGTGAGCTGAAGACTCTGTGTGGTGCCCTTCTGTGACTTGATCAGCAGGCAAATAGCTGACATGTAAGTTATCAACATTAGGCTTTGGGTTGGCACCCCTTTAAGATGGCATGGGACAGCTCACACCCCAGTAGTAGATTGTCAGTGCACTGAGGTGGACATTACTGCCCTGAATAAAACAAGGAAGACTTGTAGCACCTTAGAGACTAATCAGTTTATTTCAGTATAAGCTTTCGTGGGCTATAGCCCACTTCATGAGATGCATAGAATGGAAACCATTTGTTTTGTTCCATTCTATGCATCCGATGAAGGGGCTGTAGCCCATGAAAGCTTATGCTGAAATAAAATGGTTAGTCTCTAAGGTGCTACAAGTATTCCTCCTTTTACTTAAAGATACAGACTAACACGGCTGCTATTCTTATTATTGCCATGGTTTACCTAACGTGTTAGTTCCCTATTTGACCTTTGCATCCGTAAGGGCTGGAGGCTCCAGCCTTGTCTCCACCAAGGAGATCTGCATGAAAGTTACTACAGTGGTGCAAACTCAATGTGCTGCATCAGAATCGCCTCTCCCGGTATGTTACTGGTGTAAATTCTGCTCGGAGATATAACTACACTGGTGTGAATTTCCCTAGTGTAAACTTACTCCTTCAATGAAAACTTAAATTCTGGAGTGCAAGCCGGTGCAAATCTCTTTTTAGGAGGCATCTGAGAGTCAGGAGAGCTTCCTCACCCTGATCAATTTTGCGGGGAGGCGGGGAGAGAGAAGGAGGAGAGCGCTCTGCCCAACAATAGCCTCAGGCCAGCAGACATTATGCTTGTAGGAAGCAGTGTAGGTGAATCCTCCTGTGCTGCTGGAGTCATTTTGCAGGATGGAGATGAATGCTAGCAGGGAAAAACGCTGTGTGAGAGCAATGGGGGAATAGATTCTCACAGTAACTGGCCTTATTCAAAGCTTGTCTCGGAGTAAAAGATTCTGACACCGAAGCAGTGGAGAGCAGCAGACTCAATTAGTGCTCTACCTGGAGGCTGTATCTTTGGTATAATCTCTCAAATAAAAAGGGACTCCCTGGGCCTAAAAACCAGTAGGACAGATGTGAGAAAAGAGCTGAGATGCTCCAGCGCTCCAATACCTGGAGAAGTATTTGGCAGTAAAATCCAGAAGATGGTGAATCTGAGAGCATCTCTTTGGGGTGTTCTGCCTTTCTGTCCCAGAGCACTCCCTTCTCTATTTAATGTTCACAGGACTGGCAGGAAAAACCTGCAGTTTCTTCTTCTTTCTCTCTGTTTTCTCTCCACTTCCCTATTTGGGGTTGATGACTTCTGTAGCTGTCGTCCAAAACTCAAACTGTGTGCCTGGCTGTTGTGCAAATTGGTCTCTGTAAGAGCTGCTGCTATCTGTTCCATATATCAAGTCTTTGGGCTCTCCCTTGGTTTTCTTCCATCCATGATCATAGCAAGGGCCATCTTACCAATATAACTCTCAGGTTTCTGCAGGACATGTCCATACCAATGCGGTTTAGCCTTCCTCAACTTGTCTTTGCCTGGGGGCATGCCTCATTAAGCTCCCCACAACTTCATTTCATTTCCTTATCACAGAGCATCTAACCATTTGACCATCTCAAGGTCTCTTTTCTCATGACTGGCCAAATCTCTGTTCCATATGGTAGATGGGACAGTTACAGTTTTATGCGCTATGCCTTTTAACTCCGTTGGCCTATTCGTATCACAGAGAATTGGGGTCAGCTCCCGCTATTTGCACCTGAAGAAGCTTTGGTATGATGTCGTGCATCACTCAGTAGGGCACCATTGTCAGCACCCACTGATGCTAGGTGTGTAAATTCTTTCACTCTAGTAAGCTCTCTGCCTATAAGAGCCTTTATGGTAGGTGGACCTCTTTCCCCCGTCAAGCCTGGTTTCAGCTTATGTGTTCTTAGTGCCTTCTTGGCTTCTCATTCAGCACTCTTTCAAAATTATCAAACCAGGCTTTGTTTGATTCACCATTCATTTGTCATATACCCTTTTCATTTCTAATAGTAGCAAACTCATTCACATCCCTCATTATTTTCTTTTGCCTTGGTGAGTTTGTAGATGGTCTCTTCTCCCTCATATCCTCCTAGCTCGTTATGTCGCCCATCACAGGACAAATTTTTAGCTGTTGCAACATTTGGCTGTTTTTCTCCTCCATATTCTTCCTCTTATTCTTGCTCAAGCCACTGGCCTGCTATTTGTTGACCTTGTTCTTCTCGATTAAAGAGTACACCACCAAGTCTCCTTTCTTATCCTTTTCATCCCCAGTTTAATCACTCTTAGGGTGTCATGTACCATTTCCAGTTATGTTAAGTTGTGAATCCACAGGTGCCATTCAATAATGTAACCATGTAGCTTGTAAGAATAGAGCCTAGCTAGCCATGGCTGAAAGTCTTCATGAGCCTCTCACACTTTATGCTGCTTAGCATCTTCTCTGCAGGTTTGCAGTAGCTTAAAACAAGCTTAGTTTTGAAATATCTTGAGCAATGTTGGAACAGGGTTGCAGAATTGGTTCCCTACAGCCTCCAATGCCTGTCTTGTTGGCACAGTTCCTTCATTCTGACTTGTATAGGGAAAAATAATCTTGGCCCTTAAAATAACGACTGTTAATCTCTGCAGTTTCTACAGTCTTGGCAGTGAGTATACATTTTCCTTTGTATGCTGCTGCCTCCATGACTCCAAAACTAGGCCTTTGGGTGCCAGCGATCCCTGTCTCTCTCTGGCTCCCTGCAGTGAATCCATCTAAATCAGACTCCTGCAGAAGGCTGATTCCTACCTGTTCAGGGTGCAGTGCTCGCAGTAAGTATTTACAGTGACATCAGGCAGCCTTTTCAAAAGAAGGTAACAATTGGTCACCTGGCCTACAGAATCAGAAAGTCCTTAGGTTAGCAGAGAGCAGCCCCTGATCCTTGCTGCTGTAGAAACTATCATTGCTTCCTTTGTCTGTCTGTGTCCCCCTTTTTGTCCGTCAGTCACAAGTCAGAGCCCTGTGTCTGAGAGCTCAGTTCTTCATACATCACCTGCCATCTCTTGTCTTTGTTTTCTGAACACAGCCATCCTGTATTCGCGTGTTCAGCTCCCTCTGCAGCGAGGTGCATGTTTTTGGTCATTGGGATTGGTTCCCAAGGTCTCGGTAGGGTCTTTCATTCAAATATGTTGATTCCATCCCAGAGAGCCATAGTGGGCATGCCTCTCAAATATCTAGCCTGATCTCCCATGTCCTAGGGAAAAAATGAATTATTTCCCCCACAGTGGCTAAAAATGCCAAGGTCCATAGATACAGAGCAATATATAGCACATAAAATTGTCACAGAAAATTCCTAGAATTGTCACAGAAAATTGCTAGATTTCACAGATGCATACTTAAAAATGCCAAAATCTCAGTTAAGGTGTAGACACCCCAGTGACAACTCTCCTTGCTACTCTTTGTGCATATACATTTGAGAGGCATCCCCAAGTGAAGGCCTGGTCCATGTTTTGGTACAAAACAGTGTGAAAGTTTGTAGTGCTTTCATTTGTCTGCCAGACTTTGCTCAAAATGAGGGGCACTTTCTAAAACTTCATGTTTTTATTTCCAGTGGAATTATTGCTGTTTAACTGGCTTAGTAGGTTGTGGGTAGGGTAGGTACAGTATAGTTTCCATCCATAAAACTGAGCTGTCTGCTCCAGACTCTTCTCTGGTCTCTCCCATCTTGGGCCTGTTGTTTCTGCTACTTCTCTGTGGAATTCCCCTCTTCCCCCTGCTTACTGGCTTTCCTTGTCATCCCCTGATCATTTACACTGTTCACCTCACACCGGAAGAAGAGCTTTAGCGGGAGATTCTCTGGCTTAATTTTGTTACCATTGAAATGAACGGTAAAATTCCCATTAACTTGAATGGGAACAGAGTTATGTCGATGTGAAATGAATTTGTGTTTTAAATCCCACCAAGGTGTAGAAATTCTAGTAAACCTTCACTTAGCTATGCCTGCTGGGGCACATCACATAAAGCAGCAGAAGAGACTCATAACTAATCTGTTAGGAGGGGAGAAAAGCTCCCCATCTGCTGTGCTCTAAGGGTTAACAGGATTACTCCTCTTTTGTGCATCTTACCTCTCTATTCACTAAATACTTTACAGGAGTCCCCATTGTATTGATTTTTGCTTGCAAAGATAAGATTAGATAGATCAATTTCTGGGTGGAGTTCATCTATCACTTCACAGTCCAAGTGACATCTTAGGGCTTCCTCCGCTCCAAAGTGCAAGTATTAGAATGGATGAGATCCAGAAACCACTGTGTATTATCAGAAATGAGTTACAGGCTATATTGGCAGTGTCAGAGCTCTTAACTGTGGTTCCAGAGAAGAAACTCCTAGTTCTGAGACATTTTTCGAAATGCCAGCAGTTCATAGAGAGGCACTCAAATATTTAGTGGCTTTCTGGTGTTTTGCTATATTTCAGACAAAACTTCAAAACCTCATTTCTATGACTGATCTATCAACCACAGAAATAATCTCAGCTGCTCTAATCAGAACTATAATTAAATAAATGTGCATCTCGGAACCAAAAATCTGCTCTCAAAATGATCACTTTTGTGTAAAGGATTAAGTTAAGAGAACAGTAGAAACTATTGTGACTTCTTGTTTTGAAAAGCCTTTCTTTCCTCCATCCTTCCAGTTAAAAAGGAGTGGGATCAGACCTTGGCATCAGCTTCAGCACTACTTCTAGCACTCTTTTCCCCCCGCCCACCCCCCACACAACCGGGCTGCTAGTAAATCCTGTCAGCACATCCTCTATACAACTTCCACACTCAGGCCTGGTCTACATAGCATAACCAAAGTCTGTATCTTAGGTCGACTTATCTGGCTGTCCACATGGTGGTACGTCGACTGCTGCTGCTCCCCCGTCGACTACGCTTCCACCTCTCGCAGAGGTGGAGTACAGGAGTCGATGGGGAGTGCGCTTGGGGATCGATTTATCACATCTAGTGTAGACGCGATAAATCAATCCCGATTGATCATTACCTGCTGATCCGGAGGGTAGTGTATATGTACCCTTTATCACGTCTTCTGCCGTTCCTGCTCCTGACACCCTGCTCCGCATCCTCATTATCTCACTGATGGTTGCATCACACCAGATTCCATTCACTATGCTGTAGTTAAACTCAGTTTGTGTAGATGACTCTTCCAACCTCAATCCTTGCATTAGTGCAAAAGAGAAATCTTGAACCAATCTTCTAACTTTTCATATCCTGACCCAGCCTCAGCAGAGCCTGTCACATTGTACATCCTAATCTTGTCCCATAAGCAGTTTTGCCCCTTTTTCAGGATGCCCCATATGTGTGGAATATCTCTCTGGATCCTGTCTTGCCTCTTTCAAACCCAAGGAAACCTGGAAGAAACAAGTCCGTGAGCTCTGCTCTTTCTCTCTGCTTGGACTCTGCTTTTACCAATTAATGAGAGAGGTTATAACAAGAGCACAAGTCACTAATTATGCCCATTTCTTCCATAACAACCTCTCCTTTGCTTTCCTACGTCTAATATAGGGTATGATCCTGCAAACAAGATAAAACTTTTACTCGTTGGCCTTGCTAATGATTAATTCAATCTTAAAACAATAATAGGGGCTTGAGTTCTTAAATGGTGAACCAGCCCTTTTAACTGCTGTCCTAAAAAAGCCTAGCTCGATGCTTCTAGATTAAAAGTCCATCTCTATTTGTGGCCCTTAAAAATTCACCAATAGCCCTATTGCATTTGAAGCTTGATTTGGATTTTAAGATTCACAAACTATTTACCAGAGGTAGAAAGATTGGGGTTTCTTCTAATTTATTGTGAAACTTTGCCTTATGGAATGCAGGTATGAGTAAAAATGGTCTTTCTACAGAATCACACTCTCTCTCCCCACATACACAGTTGTCTTTAAAAATTAGGTATAGAAATAACTGTCAGTTATCTAAAAACTGAAGGCTGTGCAGGTCCGCTGACTTGAGGTGGAGGTTGCATGATTTTTAGGAGGTTGGCTTTAGCGTCAGACAGCTTTTGCATAACAAACTCTTAAAGATTGGAAGTAACGATAAAAACATTATGGAATATATGTATATAAAATAAACCTGATCTGTTTTTTAAGTAAAGGTATCATTTAGAATTTGTCTTCCTGACTCAGTCTCAGAAATTTTTTGTCCTGTAAACTTCTTGCTGTTAAACATTGTGGAAAAACTCACATCTTTAAATATTCCATTGCTATCTAGTGGTTGGAAGGAATTTTTCAGGCTCTTTATACTGCATCTCTTTTGTGGTTGCATCTATGTGGTGGGGTGTGGTTTATTTTATTTTAAAGACTACAACCAGGCAACTGGAGTTGGAAAATATTCCTGTTTCCCTGGTGAGTGTTAGGGTTCTCTTTCTATAAAAAGCGAAAATCTCTAGTAAAGATGAAAATAACCTATGTACTTATGGGGCCTTCATTTTCCACACCTCAGTCTTTAATGTAGCTAACCTTACGGCATCCCTATGAAGTAGGTCAGCATTGTTATCCCATTTTATACATGAGTGAAGAGAGTCCCAGGGCCTGGCTACACTTGCAGCTATAGAGTGCTTTGGGTTAAACCAGACTTGAGAGAGTGCATTAGGGAAAGCGCTCCAGTCTGTCCACACTGACAGCTGTAAGCACGCTGAGGTGGCCACATTTGCAGCCCTTGCAGCAGCGCGTTATGGACAGCTATCTCAGCGTTCATGTGGCTACAACGTGCTTTTCAAATGATGGGGAGTGAGGTGAATGTGAGGGGAGAGAGAAAGTGGGTTTTTGGAGTGCTGAGTGTGTCAGCACACTGTCTTGCAAGTTCAGACCCCCCTGCCCCTCTCTCACTCAGTAAATGTTCGCTTTGTTTGCTTTGCCCCTGGAACAGATAAGCAGCCGCTGTCTGAAATGGAGCTTTGAAAAGGCACTTCCGCATTCATGCAGCGATTTCACAACAAAGGGAAGAGTGACCACGTGGCTTAAGGGGAATTATAGGGCATTTCCATAGGCCAGTCAGAGCACAGTAACTTAACTCCTCGTTCACACTGAGGCTGAAGCGTCTCACCCAATATGCAACAGCCTAATTCTCTCGGGGAGGTGGAATACCAGGAGCGCTCCAGCCAGGGAGTCTGAGCGCTCTACATGCCTTGCCAGTGTGGATGGGGTGTAAGGTAGAGCGCTCTTGGAGGCTTTATTGCAGTATAACGTGCAAGTGTAGTCAAACCCTCAGATCTACCCAGAGTGACATGGGAGGGGTCTCTGTAGCAGGGAACTGAACTCAGGTCTCCCAAGTCCTAGGCTAAATAACTGCTGCACCGTCCTCCCTCTCATTGTGGTTGACTTTTGTGTGTGCGGGTGTGCACATGTCTTGCACATGACAAACCATGTGGTTAGTTTGATAGGCAGATAAGCTTTAGCTGGGTTGAGGGTTTATATACAAAGAGGCTGGCGGGCGTGAGGGGGTTGTCTCATCAGGCAGTGGTAGATTGTATTAAAACCTCACTGACAGGCATTGAGGAAGTGAGCCGCTCTGCCAGGAGAACAGGGCCATGCTATCGATGTGGCTGTTGCTCCGGGCTGTAATGTAGAGGCGCCAGATGGCAGAAAGATTGAGGAGCAGGCTTGATTTGTTTAGACTGGGGTGGGGACAGGGAAAGGGCCGCACCAGCAAAAGTGGTGAGGAAGAATAAAGAACCCATAGGAAGAGAGAAGTCCTCCTTTGCTTCCCCCTCCCACAAGTGCATACATCCTCCAAGGACAAGGCAAGCCCCTCTTTCTCCCCACCCCCAGTCCCCTCCAACCCTCTTCCCTGGCTGGAGGGCCGGGTGGGCAGGCTGAGAACTAGTTGCTTTTCCAGTTCTTAAAAGCAGGATTTCCCACAAACTAGCCACTAGCAGCACTTGAAGGCAAGTCATGCAATTATGGTAATCAAGACCTAGAGTAAATGAATGTAGAATCTGGTCACTTGTAATCTGAAGTGAGTTGTAACTGGCTTAACGAGCCAGCATTTTCAGTGCCACATCCTTGATGTCTGAAGCATTTATTGATGCAGTAACTTCTGGTGAGCAGTTCCATGCTGCGGGGTAAAAAGTGGCATACTTTGTCTTCCTCGGTGCTGTGTGACATGTAGCTCCACAGTGGTTGGCCTACTTCCAAATCCTACACACGAATCATAAAAGGCCAATAATGCCTGAATTGGCAGATGGGCTGCATATGGAGAAAAGAGTGAGTTAAATTCACACTAAAAAATAGAAAAGCTAGCCATAATTCTATGACCATCAGGCTGTTTTCTTGCATGTATATAAAGGATGGCTTCTATGTTCCTGAAAGCATCTCTTCTTCTTTCATGGCTCCTGTCCAGTTAACGCAATGGAGAAAGCTTAATGAATCTGTGTGTCACTTATGCCTGGTCTATACTAGAAAATTAGGTTGGCTTACCTTTTGTTGCTTAGGGGTGTGAAAAATCCATATCTCTGAGAGAGATAGCTATGCCACCCTAACCCCTGGTATAGACAGCACTAAGTGGGCGGAAGAATTCTTGTGTTGCTGTAGCTACCACTTCCTGGGGACGTGGAATAACTATGCAGATGGGAAAACCCCTCTCATCAGTGTAGATACCAGGAATGTAGCCATGAGTGGGCCACAGCTCACCCACTTAGCATCCAGGCCCACCACTGGCTCTGCTCAAGCCCCAGCGCTTGAGCACTGGCTCTGCTCCAGCCTGGGAGCAGGGTCGAGGCATGGGGGCTTGCCCCCCTGCACCCAAATCCCCCTCCTCAGCTGAAGAGCTGGGTGGGCAGAGTGGGATCAGTCCTCATGCCCCCCACAAGGCTAGATGGAGGGGAGCGGTCCTGATCCCTCCTACTCCCTGTCATTGTCTACCCACCTGAAGTTGGGTAGCATTTTCATTGTAGACATACCTTAAAAATGGATCTGACAAAACCCTAGGCGGTGAGGCTTTGACAGTGAATGTAGCACTGTGGTCCTCCAGAGAGCAGGCTAGATGTGAAAAGGGGAATATTTGTGTCTGAGAGAAAACGACCCGCTCATGGCAGTGAATGGACTAGCTCTCATTCATAGGGAGGACAGAAAGGAAGCTCAACCCCATCTCTCAATAAGAGCATGTATCTGGGTCACCTTAACAGTTAGTGGTGCCTGACTGTGCTTGTGTATTGAAGGGCATGTAGGTAGGTTTAAAGCTGCTGTTTGCTAGACTGTCTTCAGTGTCTCACAGATGTTTTTAGTCAGCTTCTTCAGATCGTAACACCAGTTTACAACCCTTCCATACTGCATATTTCATTCTGGAAGATAAGGCTTTTGAATGCAGGACTATCTAGCCTTCTTTCATGGGATCTGTCACAGCTGAATCCCCATCCTAGCACTTTGAGTGCAGAAGGTGGGGGCCCACAAGGATTCTACAAATTAATATTGGCCACTCCAGGCTTGTATTAAACTCAGGGTTACAGCTTTTCTCTGATCTTAGATTGGTAAATGCTGCCACTAACCGAAAAACCAAAAATGCACAAAAAAACAATGCTTGGACCCAGGAAGGAACACTTGAGAATTCCTCCCTGTGGGAGTACCCTCAAACCCTTTCATCCCTCCTCCGGAGAAGAGCTGAGAGAGAAAGCAAAAGAAATCGCTGTTGCTACCGGTTAATCAAACAACCTACACAAACCTCTTAGGACCCCAAATATCCAATCCTGTTCTTTAAAAAGGTAAACTTGATTAAAAACAAAAAGGAAGAAAATGCATCTGGAACTTAGGCTTTTGCTAGACTTTAAAAGAGCAATTCCAAAAATTAAGCACTCAGAATAGCTTTTTTGGGGGTTCAGCTTAAAGGTTACAAGCAAGCAAAAGCCTCTGAAGTTAGCACAGAGGAGTCCCCCGGCCTTAAATAATAAACAAATACACCTAATTGTGTCTTTCTAAACATTCCTATTTTACTTACATATTTGGAGGGTTTCAGATAAGTAATTCTAGGTACAATCTGATTTCTCAGACCTGGCTTTAAGCTACTTACACAGTAGCATAGTCATAGCCCTGACTTTGCTCTGTTTCCCCCCTCTCCAGAGAACAACCACAGGCACAAAGAAAAAGCTCTTTCCAACTTTAAAAAGTTCTAGCCCATTGGCTCTTTTGGTCAGGTGCCCCTTTTCTTTACCTGGGGGACTTTTCTAACCCTTTACAGTAAAGCAAGGAGAGAACAGCTGCCAAGAGGGATTTTAGAGCTAGCTGGCTGGGTGTCTATAAAAGGAAGCTATCCACGCTCCCCCTTTCATTTTTCACAGGATCTAAAACGCTGGCCAGAGGGATCTAGCAGGTGACCAAGCTTGCAATTTATTTATAACTCTCTTGCGAGTTAACTATAGAGACTCACTATGAGGTCCTAAAAAGGCCAACCAATATGACCTAAGACTATTTGGTGAACTGAATTTACTGAGCCCTTTCTAATTGTTCTCTAAAGCATGTTTAGGGACTATAATCCTAGATGATAAATATATATTTGGGACTTTATTCTTTGCTTGTCTTTCACCATCCCATTCTGGTCAGGAGGAGCAGGACAACCATGTTCTTCCACTGGCAGCAATGTTTCTTCTCGTGAAGCTCACAATATTCTTCTCTTGCCCCTACTCCCCATGACAAGAGGAGCACCAAATTCTCTGGCTGCTGCTCTGCAGATCTCGGGCAGCAACTGGGGTGAGGTATTTTCTGTTTGCTCTGCACAGCAGCCTCTAGTGCTGCCAGGCACTGGCGCATGCAAACTGGGCAAGTTCTTGTGGCTTAAGGTGGCCATCAGGGCTGTAAGTACTTGGGCATGGGTTTGCAAAATCTAGGATGGCTCTTGCCAGATTGGAGCTGCTAACGGTTTTGGGTCTGAGACTCCGGGATCCCAGCAGCTAGCAGGATATTAGAATCAAATGTTACCAATAGTCAAGCAAATAAAAATGCAACGGTCTTTAAATAATAATAATAAAATAATTTCAGTGCAAGCTTTTTTATTTATTTATTTCCATTCTCAATAGATGAGAATGTTCTGTTCTGCATAGGTCTTCTAGGACTAATATACTATCGCTAGTTACTAACAAAATTAACCTCAGATCAATGTATTTCTTTAGCCCGTGGTTGAGTGGGAAGCCACAGCCCCCACCACAATGGCTCTGCCAGGGACTTGACATACACATAGAGGCACTTCTCTTGATTGCTGGGATATAGGTGGGCCTGTAGTCTGTCTTGTCAACACAGACCTTGTTAATCTCCAAAAAACAATGGTGAGGCAGTGATTGGGATAGCACAGGGAACAATCCTGCAGTACAGAAACACACTTTTCGTTGTCGTCTTGTCCCTCTCCCTCTTCTCCGTGACTTTTTTTTCCCCCCTCTCCCTGAGAACGTGAGACAATCTAGTCCAAGGGTGGGCAAACTATGGCCTGTGAGGTCTGGCTGGGGAGGCTGCTCTGGCCCCTTCCCCGCTGTCTCCGTCCCCCATGGCCTCAGCTCTTGGGGGGGGGGGGGAGGGGCTACACGACACTGTGTTTGTCTCCGGGCCAGACAACACAGTGCGCTCTGGCGGATCAGCACAGCGGTGTGTCTGGCTGCGGGCCGGACACGCTATTCTTAGCGGTGGTGGGATAAGCAGGCCGTGGCTGGGCCGGGCCTGGGGTGGGGGGTTGGATAAGGGGGCAGATGGTCTCGGGGGGGCGGTCAACGGTGGGTTGGATGGCGCGTGGGAGACCCACAGGGCCTGTCAGGGGGTGGGAGTGTGACTAGGAGTCAGGGGGGCTGTATGGGGGTGAGACCCTAGGGCAGGGGTGGGCAAACTTTCTGGCCCGAGGGGTACATTGGGTCTACAAAATTATATGGAGGACCGGGTAAGGGAAGGCCCCCTCCCACTTCCCGCCCAGTGACTGCACCCTCAGAACCCCCATCCAATCCCCTCCCATCCCCTGACTGTCCCTTCCAGAGACCCCTAACCACCCCCAGGACCCCACCCAATTCCCCTGCTCCCTGTCCCCTCACTGCTCTGATCCCTAACCAGCGGCGCTGCTCCGGGAGAGGGGCTCAGTGTGCCGCACATGCGGTGCGGCTCTGGGGAGGGGCTGAGGACACAGCCCCGGCCCCTGGAGCGTGGCCCACATGACGCGGCTCAGGGGAGTGGGGAGCGCACAGCCCCAGCCGCAGCGCGGCTCCGGAGGAGGGGCGGGGGCAGCCTCACTGGCCGGGGGGCTGGACAGGACGGTCCCGCGGGCCGTAGTTTGCCCATCCCTGCCCTAGGGGATGATTAGGCGGCAGGTTTTTTTTGAAGTGGGTGGTTGGGGGAAAGGAGCAGGGGGCTTAGGGGGTGGGATCTTGGGAGGTTGATTAGGGGTAGAGGTCTCTGGAGGGGTTAGTCAGGGGATAAGGAGCGGGGGTGGGGCTTAGGGTCCAGGGTCTTGGGGTGGTGGTGGTGATTAGGGTGGGTGGGGGTCTCAGAAGGGGGCAGTGAGGGGACAAAGAGCAGCAGGGCTTAGATGGGGGTGGGGTCCTGGGGGAGCAGTTAGAGTTGGGAGGGGATCTCCAGAGGGGTCGATCAGGGGACAAGGAACTGGATGGGTCGGGAGTTCTGAGAAGGCAGTCAGGGGGCTGGAAGTGGGTGAGGGTCAGCTAGGGGACGGGGCCAGGCTGTTTGGGGAGGCCCAGCCTTCCCTACCCACCCCTCCATACAATTTTGAACCCCAGTGTGGCCCTCGGGCCAAAAAGTTTGCCCACTCCTAGTCTAGTCAGAAGCAATGCAGACAATTGGGGAGGCGGAGGGTGCTTACATCTCTCCCATGTAATGCTTGTTTTTCCACACAGTAGTGCTATTTCTGGATCTCCCTTGTGTGATACACTGTGATAGTGTAGAAGTGCCTTTCGTTCTGTAAACATGGTGCTGGGTGTGGTATCCTGCTTGTCTCACTTATCTGTTTCTGAGTAGCATATCGATTTGCATCTGCCGTCTCCTTACTCTTGCATCACCCCTAATAAAGCTGACTCCAATGACCTGTAGTTAGTATGAAATTGAGGGTTAACCTAAAAGATCTCAGGTGGGTCAGTTACAGGCGGTGGAACAGGAATAAATACACAATGACTTCCAGATCCCAAACTTGATTTGTAGGCTCTTTTACAGGGAGATGGGCTATATGGTGGTAAAACATTTGAGTAACTGCCACTTCTCTTTACTGAGCCTCTTCCTAAGAAAACAAACAACTTACATACATAAGGCTGACATAGCATTTTAAAACTGCAAACTGTTAAAATTCTTCATTTACAGCATCTGCTCTCTGGAAAGCCTAACTACTGCAAAAGTATAATGGGAGGAAGTGCGCTTCAGTTCTCCAAACCAGCTCTCATTCCCTACTCCTTCTCTGTACAGAGGAACAGGATTTTGCCCCTGAAGTATGCAAGTGTGTTGTCCTAACAGCTTTCCCTGAAGAGCACTGAGGAGAAGTGGATGTAAGGGTATGTCTACACTGCCCACATGACAGCGGGGATGACAGCGCTGTGACGTGGGGAGTGTAGTCACACTTTATCCCCAAGGGAGAGCTTTCCCCCTGACAGCAATTAACCACCCCAAACAAGGGGTGGCAGCTTTATTGCTGGGACCACGATTCCCGACATAAAGCACTGTCTAAGCTGGCGGTTTTCAGCGCTAAAACTTTTGTCACCCGGGGGTGTTTTTTCACACCGCTGAATTACTAAAGCATTAGCACTGAAAGTGGCAGTGTAGACATGGCCTTGGTCATTATATAATATTCAAACCAGTGGCATCCTTGACTGAGTTGCTCCTAGCTATTACATAATATTATAGTATTTGTGCAAAAGCACAAGGTAACAGTTCTGCAATATCTTGAGGGATGACCTTTTGAACTAAGATGGAGGAGGTATGTTTGCCTGCTTTGGATAGCACAAATAGGGTGCTAAATAGGATGGAGGAGGTATGTATGCCTGCTTTGGATAGCACAAATAGGGTTGGCACTTAAAGCTGGAAAATTTCCTTGTCCTTTTACTTGCTTTTCTTTAATAGGAGTCTCATTTAGACCAAATTGGTATTTAATAATACCAATTGGTATTATTGATATTTATCCACATTTGTCACTTCCAATGAAGGATAGTATAGTGCATAAATAATGTAGGCCAATAATATTAAACTATCACATCTAATCTTAATCCATTTCATAATGTAATATGGCCAGACTTTTCAAAAGTGACTAATGATTCTTGGGTGTCCATTTGAGACACCTTAAAGGGGCCTGATTTTTTTTTGATGGCGGGAACTCAGTTTTCTGAAAATGAGGCCCTTTTAGGGTGTCTCACGTTAGGAGCCCAAAATCACTAGTGACTTTTGAAACTCTTGACCTAGAGCTGAACTGAAGTGTTTGGAGGTCTCTGCCATCTCTTAGGGAGTCTTAATTCCTGTTGTGGTAAAATATCTCTGGTCCAGCCTCCATGCCTCTCCTTTTAAGTTAGATTTGCCAAAAGGGAAGGGCATGTCCTCTGTACACGTAGAGGAGTTTATGGTTGGAAGGTGCGCTTTACTGAAAGCTATTTAAATCCATGATCTTTCAGTGTCTCAAATTGTAAATGATTCTCTCCCCTCCCATATCATCCCAGTCTTCCTCCTCCAAGCAAAAAGGAAGTATCCAGTGACTTGGATACCTAGTACAAAATGCTTTATTCTGTTCCAATGAAAGAAAATAACTCCACAAAGCATTGCACTGAGGGGAGAGGGAAAACCTCTGCCCGCCCTGGAAGACGTTGAGCATAGACAGGGTTCACATGTTAACAATAAAAGACTTTCTCCTGAAAAGGAAGAGCTGGAGTTCTTGGAGTAGTGTTTTATATATTGGCATCAAATGTTTCTGTGGAATTCCTAAGTATGTCTTAATTGTTCTGTGAACTTGAAAATCTTTAATGAATTAGCATATTATTGCTTCAAAAGCCATCTGACGGCAAGAGAGAGCAAATTATGTTGTATGTGGGTTCGTACAGACCCTGCGGGGAGTAGTAGCTGTTACTAGCTACATAGAAATGTAACCAGCCCTTCAAAGAATAGAAATATCCAGAGCAGGGGTTTCAAACTCGGTTTACCCTCGGGCCTGTGCCAGCCCTCAAATCCTTCCAGCAGGCCAATAATATCACTGAAGATGGTGTTCAGAAAAGAGAGCAATTGTATTGTATTTTTTATTTCAAATTTCTTAGAAATAATAAAACTGTCGTACAACTTTATTCAATTCTTTGCCTGCCAGAGTTTTTAGTGTCTGCCAGAAACCTGGCAACGCTTCAGTTCTGTCAGTTTGTTGATGTTTGGCCTCAGCGACCTGAGCAGTTGAAACCTTCAGGATTGCAGCAAGGTGTGCATCAGATAGTACTTCGGCATTTTGACTTGTTTAGATTCATTGTGGAAAAAATTGATGCTGCCTCGTGGCTGACTCTGCCCAGTGGCTAGTGTTGGAATCTCTGTGTCACTCCTCCAGCCAATAGGAGCTGCGGGGAGTGGTGCCTGCAGCAGATAAAGCTGGCAGCATGGGTGCATGTGTCTCTCTTCCACGGGCCACAGTGGAGAGGCCACAGATGGGCCAAGGGCCAGGACTTTGAGACCCCTGATCCAAGTATTGACCTCTGCTTCATGCAGCAGTCCTGCACTGAAAATCCCAGAGTAGCGACTTGTTATCCCTTGGAATTTTTCTAAATCATTTAGCCCACTCCAGGTGAGGCAGGCCTGCCTCTCTGCAGCAGCTGTCAACTTCCGCTGGCACTCCGGGAACTTCTGGGAAAGGGCTGAACCTCTGGGGCAGGATACATGGGCTCCAAAAGTTCATTTTAAAGGCTGGACGCTCTTGCATCCTGGCCCTTATTTTATAGGAGAAGAGACCCCTGTGGCTCAGTTGCCTGTTGACCTCTACCAGTGACATAGCCGCTGTTCTGGTTGATAGCAGCTCCCCAGCTGGAGGCAGCATGGGGATATTCAACTGTCAGATGCAGTGGATGCATTTTTGTTGGAGGCTACTGAACTGTTCTCCGAAGTTAAATGGTGACTAGTGCATATGCCCCCTTGGAGTTTGTGATTTGACATTTTGCAGTGAAGGAATATGCTACAGCAAGGTGTGCGTTTAATGGTCTAGTCATCAATTCATCCTGAGGTCCAGGTCAAGTGCAAGAAATGAACACGCTGTTGTGACCCTGCCTCAATTTAAATAAGCTGCCTCCTGCATCCTGGCCCCAATAACTGGGATGAGGGGCATGAGGGGAGAGGGCTGGGTTCTCTAGTCAAGAAGGTGCTCACCAAGTAGAAATAAGGAGGAAACAAACACTCGGTGAACACTACTTGGCCAAAACAAGGATTTAGTGTGTTGGGCCTTCGGGAAAAGGTGTGGTTTAAGAAGGGGCTTCAAGAAAGAAAAGTGGGAGTGTGCCTAGTAGGCCAGGGAGGAGGTTCTGGTAGATGGGGGCGTCTTGGGAGAAGGGCATAAAAGAAACTATCAGTCATGCAACTTGGCTATTTCACAGTGAAAACTTGGCTGATCTGTACTAGCCAGAAATAGTTAGTGTGTGGTGGTTTTTGTCTTCCTCCAGGATCTCAGTCTGCCCAATGGCACTCCTGTAGATACTTCCAGCCCAGCTTCCTCCTCCTCACTGCTCAACAGACTGCAGCTGGATGATGACTTGGATGGGGAAACTAGAGACCTCTTTGTCACTGTTGACGATCCCAAAAAACACATCTGTACAATGGAGACCTACATCACATACAGGGTTACAACAAAGGTACCAGCAACTTTTGAATGTGTTACCTTGAAACGGGAAAGCACTTGCTATCTTTTGGGTGGTTGTTCCTTTTTTTGGGAGGGAGGGCTCTTTATCTTCAGCATAGAAGGAGCAGCTTAATGTGTCCCTTTTCGTCAGCTTATGTGTCAAGGATGTGATTGCTTTCAATAGACACATTGAAGTGTGGTGTTGAAACTGTGCAAAACTGTTAACATCATTCTAGATTTTCTCTAGTGGCTTTTAAAAAATTGGTTAACAATTGGTGGTATTTCAAGAAACCATTGATTAACTCTGTTAAACTAATGAAGTCAGTATATCAGATTACCACTTGTATAACCTGATTGAGGTGTATAGAATCATGTTTCAAATATACCTGTTTTTTCCTCTATAGCAGAGAAGAAATATTCCCTCACTGCTGTCTTCATAATCTCTCACTTTCAGCACTGTGCCTCCTACGATATTGCTTCTGCACTTGGCTGACAATTGCTCCAAGTGCTCTCTCCTCTGAATACTTCTTAAAATTCACTCTCTCCTTTTCTGTAGTCTCCTCTGTGGTCCTAAATATTAGTCTTGCCTTTGCTTTTCCACCTAGGGTCTCTGTGATGTGCTAGAGAGGTAATGGATAGTATTACATGAACTACTCATAGCAAGTGTGGCCCAGGAATGCTCCTGACTGCCATAAAGTATATATTATGGAGTTCTCGCTATATGTGTAGCACATTCATTAGTAGATGTCCACATGCTAATGGAAGAAGTGATCATTGCACGCACGATCCAAACTTCCTCTCTGTTCATGAATGGCTCTCCATAGAATCAACTCCTAAGGTGTATATTGTCCATAGGTAAACTAGTACTTATCTGCTTTTCAGTCATGTGCCTTAAACAGTTACTGAAGACTTTTGCCCAAAGTAACTTTTTTTATATTCGAGCCGTTTCTAATCATTTTTTGGAAGAGATAACGGGATTGATATTCCTATCATCCATTTAAGAGCCAACATACTTTCTGGGTTTGTTCTGTTTTTTTTCCTCTTTCTCTTATCCTGGTCTTCACACTTCTTACACAAACTTGAGACCTGCAGCTTGAAAGGAAAGCCTCCCAGTGCTGGCTCTAGTAATTCATTTGGCCTTTTGAAACAAGTGCGAAGGAAAATACACAGTTGAACTAAAAGAAAATGAGGACAGGACTTTCTGTAAGATTGAGAGGCAGACTGCTGTGGGTGGGATAACCACTGGAAACTTCCCAAGTGTGTAGCTCCCAAGAGTCAGCCAATCTCTCTCTCAGGTTATGGGTAGGATGTCCTTTGTGTGGCATGACAATACCTAAACCAATACAAAACTATGGCTAGAGAAACTTCTTGCATGAGAAGGAGGTGGCCAAATGATCTGAGGAGGAGTTTTTCTATCTTTTTTTTTTTTTTTTTTTTTTTTTTTTTTTGACTCTCTCTTCTGAGGAACTTAATTTTTCAGCAGTTTCTTCAGCACTGCCTTCGGTACTTCAGTGGTGGCACTGAGAGGAAGGCATATACTACTGGAAGTCACTGGGCTATACGTGTAGAAGGGAAAAGCATGGCATGCATTGAGGGACATGTCTGATTTGCACACAGACCACCTTAGAGCCAAAAAGCTAATGCCAACTCTAGAGGGTATAGAAAGTTTCCTTTCATTTACCAGCCAAAAGTACAGTAGTGGCAGATGATGGCACAGGGTACCTTTATACCCTTGATCTGTCTGCCAGTGATCAAAGACTACTCTGAGGCGTAATCAATAAGTTCGTCTGATCTAAGTGATTTACTCCTTCTGTCAGAGAGGATAAATTTTTGGAATTAGTCTTGACACTTCCAGCTGATGAGTCTCATGATTGATAGTATTCTGATGCTGTGGTTGAAAGGTGTGTATGTATATGGGCACAGAAAGATTTGCATGAAATAAACCAATCCTTTGAGAAATGTTTTTTCAGGGTCCATAAAACAGCCACTAGGCTTGTTGCTGTTGGTCTTGCTTTGAACGCTCTCTGATACTGCCATGGTGGGCAGCAGTATAAAACTCAAAGAGCAACAGAACTACCATCAGAGGGATTTCTAATATGGATGAGAAACTTGGCTTGACTGTCAGAATGGCTAGCTAATGAAAGTGTTACATGCTACAAAAACATCAAACCCTTATAGTCTCAGTACTTCAAAGCACTCAAAGCCTTAGGTATTAATTGCAAGTAGAAGGATGTTTACCTTCTATTTACTGATCATGGAGAGAAATGAAGGACAGAGTAAGAGAGCTCCAAAGTCATGAAGGAAGCTTGTGGAAACAGAACCCAGATTTGATTAGTCATGTGCTTTATTCCACTTGGCCTTGTCCGCAATCTCCTTCTGCTCTCCGGTTAGTAAGTACGCCTTTCCCTTACGTCGTATACGCCTCACAAAGGACTGGTAAAGGTAAAGCTCTCCGGGGGAGGGAACTCCAGTCATTAGGAAAAGGCAGTTGTTAGTAATGGGAGATTCAATCATTAGAAACATAGATAGCTGGGTTTGTGATGACCGGGAGAACCGTATGGTGACTTACCTGCCTGGTGCGAAGGTTGCGGAGCTCTCGAGGCATCTAGATAGACTTATGAGTAGTGCTGGGGAGGAGCCAGTGGTCGTGGTACATGTAGGTACCTATGACATAGGGAAGGGCAGCAGAGATGTCCTGGAGGCCAAATTTAGGCTGCTAGGAAAGAGAGTGCCACCATAGAGGTCCTGGATTTCATTCTCAGAAATGCTTCCAGTTCCATGCGCGAGGCCAGCTAGGTAGGCAGAGCTTCAGAGTCTCAATGCATGGATGAAAGGATGGTGTAGAGAGGAGGGGTTTAGATTTATTAGGAACTGGGGAAACTTTTGGGATAGGGAGAGCCTATACAGAAAGGATGGGCTCCACCTAAACCAAAGTGGAACCAGACTGCTGGCACTTAACATTAAAAAGGTTGCAGAGCAGTTTTTAAACTAAGAGATGGGGGAAAGCTGATTGCTGCAGAGGAGCACGTGGATTGGATAGAGACTTCTCTTACAGGAGGGTCTACTGATAGAGATTCTCTAGGTTTTAGTCAGAAGGAGAAGATAGTAAAGAATAAAGAAGAGGCCAGATCAGATGCCAAACTTTAAATAAAGAATGTGACACATCAGAAAAGGGCAGACAAACAAACAGTGACCAGTTTTTAAAGTGCTTGTACACTAATGCTAGAAGTCTAAATAAGATAGGTGAACTAGAGTGCCTTGTGTTAAAGGAGAATATTGACATAATAGGAATCACAGAAACATGGTGGAGTGAGGACAGTCAATGGGACACAATCATGCGGGGTATAAAATATATCGGAAGGACAGAACAGATTGTGGGGGTGAGGGAGTGGCACTGTATGTGAAAGAAAATGTAGAATCAAATGAATTAAAAATCTTAAATGAATCCAGATGCTCCATAGAATCTCGATGGATAGTAATTCCATCCTGTAATAAGAATATAACAATAAGGATCTATTATCGACCACCTGATCAGGACAGTGATAGTGACGATGAAATGCTAAGGGCGATTAGAGAGGCTGTCAAAATAAATAACTCAATAATAATGGGGGATTTCAATTATCCCCATATTGACTGGGTAGATGTCACCTCAGGACAAAATGCAGAGACCAAATTCCTCGATACTTTAAATGACTGCTTCTTGGAGCAGCTGATACGGGAACCCACAAGGGGAGAGGCAACTCTTGATTTAGTCCTGAGTGGAGCGTAAGAGCTGGTCCAAGAGGTAACTATAACAGGACCGCTTGGGAATAGTGATCATAATATAATAACATTTAACATTCCCATGCTGGGAACAAAACCGCAGCAGCCCAACATGGTGGCATTTAATTTCAGGAAGGGGAACTATGAAAAAATGAGGGGATTAGTTAGTGACTAAAATGAAATCCCTGCAAGCTGCATGGACACTTTTCAAAGACACCATAACAGAGGCCTAATTTAAATGTATACCCCAAATTAAAAAACAAAGTCAAAGAACTAAAAAAGAGCCACCGTGGCTTAAAAACCATGTAAAAGAAGTAGTGAGAGATAAAAAGGCATCTTTTTAAAAAGTGGAAGTCAGATCCTACTGTGGTAACTAGAGAGGAGCATAAACACTGCCAAATTAAGTATAAAAATGTAATAAGAAAAGCCAAAATGGAATTTGAAGAACAGCTAGCCAGAAACTCAAAAGGTAATAATAAAATGTTTTTCAAATACGTCAGAAGCAGGAAGCCTGCTAAACAACCAGTGGGGCCCCTGGATGATAGAGATACAAAAGGAGCACTTAAAGATGATAAAGTCATTGCGGAGAAACTAAATGAATGGTTTGCTTCGGTCTTCACAGCTGAGGACGGTAGGGAGATTCCCAAACCTGAGCCGTCTTTTGTAGGTGACAAATCTGAGGAATTGTCACAGATTGAAGTGTCACTAGAGGAGGTTTTGGAACTAATTGATAAACTTAACTGTAACAAGTCACCGGGAGCAGATGGCATTCACCCAGGAGTTCTGAAAGAACTCAAATGTGAAATTGTGGAACTATTAACTAGGGTTTGTAACCTGTCCTTTAAATCGGCTTCTGTACCCAATGACTGGAAGATAGCTAACATAATGCCAATATTTAAAAAGGGCTCTAGAGGTGATCCCGGCAACTACAGACCAGTGAGTCTAACGTCCATACCGGGCAAATTAGTTGAAATAATAGTAAAGAATAAAATTGTCAGGCACATAGAAGAACATAAATTGTTGGGCAAAAGTCAGCATGGTTTCTGTAAAGGGAAATCATGTCTTACTATTCTATTAGAGTTCTTTGAAGGGGTCAACAAACATGTGGACAAGGGGAATCCAGTGGACGTAGTGTACATAGATTTCCAGAAAGCCTTTGACAAAGTCCCTCACCAAAGGCTCTTACGTAAATTAAGTTGCCATGGGATAAGAGGGAAGATCCTTTCATGGATTGAGAACTGGTTAAAAGACAGGGAACAAAGGGTAGGAATAAATGGTAAATTTTCAGAATGGGGAGGGGTAACTAGTGGTGTTCCCGAGGAGTCAGTCCTAGGACCAATCCTATTCAACTTATTCATCAGTGATTTGGAGGAAGGGGTAAACAGTGAGGTGGCAAAGTTTGCAGATGATACTAAACTGCTCAAAATAGTTAAGACCCAAGCAGACTGTGAAGAACTTCAAAAAGATCTCACGAAACTAAATGATTGGGCAACAAAATGACAAATGAAATTTAATGTGGATAAATGTAAAGTAATGCACTTTGGAAAAAATAACCTCAACTATACATACAATATGATGGGGGCTAGTTTAGCTACAACTAATCAGGAAAAAGATCTTGGAGTCATCGTGGATAGTTCTCTGAAGATGTCCATGCAGTGTGCAGCGGTGGTCAAAAAAGCAAACAGGATGTTAGGAATCATTAAGAAAGGGATAGAGAATAAGACAGAGAATATCTTATTGCCCTTATACAAATCCATGGTGCGCCCACATCTTGAATACTATGTACAAATGTGGTCTCCCCATCTCAAAAAGGATATACTGGCATTAGAAAAGGTTCAGAGAAGGGCAACTAAAATGATTAGGGGATTGGAACGGGTCCCATATGAGGAGAGATTAAAGAGGCTAGGACTTTTTAGCTTGGAAAAGAGGAGACTAATGGGGGATATGATAGAGGTATATAAAATTATGAGTGGCGTGGAGAAAGTGAATAAGGAAAAGTTATTTACTTGTTCTCATAATAGAAGAACTAGGGGCCACCCATTGAAATTAGTGGGCAGTAGGTTTAAAACAAATAAAAGGAAGTTCTTCTTCACACAGCGCACAGACAATCTGTGGAACTCCTTGCCTGAAGAGGCTGTGAAGGCTAGGACTATAACAGGGTTTAAAAGAGAACTGGATAAATTCATGGAGGCTAAGTCCATTAATGGCTATTAGCCAGGCTGGGTAAAGAATGGTGTCCCTAGTCTCTGTTTGTCAGAGGGGGATGATGGATGGCAGGAGAGAGATCACTTGATCTTTACCTGTTAGGTTCACTCACTCTGGGGCACCTGGCATTGGCCACTGTCGGTAGACAGGATACTGGGCTAGATGGACCTTTGGTCTGACCCAGTACGGCCTTTCTTACGTTCTTATTCTTGCAGCACCAGATTGAACCCTTTCTGCCTGGCTTTTATCTTGAAAAATTTAAGGCCTTGTCTCCTGGGAGGACTAACTGGAGAAATGCTGAAATCTGAGGAGATGGAAACTGAAAGCTAAACGAAGAGGAATGGACATCTTAGATTGGTCAAACAATAATTCTTTCCGCTAAAATGCCTTTTTAAAATCCCAGTGCCTAATGGATTGTAGAGACAGAATGCCCCTTAAGAGTCAAAATCCTCACGCCTTCAGTTAGGGTGAAAGGTTTTTCATGCATGTTTTGGGGGATGGGAGAAAATGAGTCTCGGACCTCTAGCAAATCTAGGCTCAACCACCTTTCTGAGGCTTTAAAAAAAACAAAAAGCAGCAGGCTATCCCTTCTCTCTAGGTCATGGGCAACCTTTCAGACCTTTATGCACTATAAAGAAACAGTGACACTGATGCCAGATTTATATACCATCTGAGAACCACCTTTCTGATGTGTGTTCGAGAACAACCAGTGTTGCTCATACTTCAAAATGAATTTGGGATACTAAAAATGCTCATAGTCCAGTGGTTTGAAGAACTAAACCAGAAAGCTAGTTCTTATAGGAGTTTGACTTGAGTGGCAAAGCTCGTACACCAGAGGTAGGGAGTCTGGCAAATAGAATTGTTCTAAACAAATCAAGCTGGTGTCCATGTGACTGTTACTGATTTAGAATGTGCTGGAGAGAAGTGTTTACCTTACTGATTTATTCTTTTAATAACTTGCTGGTTAGAAGATGCCAAGGTGGCATAGATGGATGAACAAACATGTTTTACTGCTTAGTTCTGGGAACTGTAGTACGTTTCTTTCCTCTAGCTTGACTAACTTACTGAGGCTGCTTAGGACTGACGGCTACATGAATTACTATCTGCCAAGGGTTAAAATGTTCCCAGTAGTCTACTAGATAGCATGTATGAACTAAAAAGTAAGCTGCATCTTACTGTGTCCTAGATCAGAAAACCAGCATAGTGACAGAATCATAGAAGATTACGGTTGGAAGAGACCTCAGGAGGTCATTTAGTCCAACCACCTGCTCGAAGCAGGACCAACCCCAACTAAATCGTCCCAGCCAGGGCCTTGTCAAGCTGGGCCTTAAAAACTTCTAAAGATGGAGATTCCACCACCTCTCTTGGTAACCCATTCCAGTGGTTCACCACCCTCTGAGTGAAATAGTTTTTCCTAATATCCAACCTAGACCTCCCCCACTGCAACTTGAGGCCATTACTCCTTGTTCTGTCATCTGCTACCATTGAGAACAGTCTAGTTCCATCCTCTTTGGAATCCCCCCCTTCAGGTAGTTGAAGGCTGCTATCAAATTCCCCCTCAATCTTTTCTCTCCTGCTGACTGACCTAAGCCTAGTTCCCTCAGCCTCTCCTCATAAGTCATGTGCCCCAGACTCCTGATCATTTTCATTGGCCTCTTCTGGACTCTCCAATTTATCCACATCCTTTCTGTAGCAGGGGCCCCGAAACTGGACACAGTGCTCCACATGTGGTTTCAGCAGTGCCAAATAGAGGGAAATAAGTGCTTGCCTCAATCTGCTGGCAACGATCCTACTAATGCAGCCCAATATGCTGTTAACCTTGGCAACAAGGGACACTAACTCATATCCAGCTTCTTGTCCGCTATAATCCCCAGGTCCTTTTCTGCAGAACTGCTGCTTAGCCAGTCCGTCCCCAGCCTGTAGTGGTGCATGGGATTCTTCAGTCCTAAGTGAAGGACTCTTCACTTGTCCTTGTTGAACCTCATCAAATTTCTTTTGGCCCAGTCCTCCAATTTGTCAAGGTCACGATGGACCCCATCCCTACTCTCCAGTGTATATACCTCTCCCGCAACTTAGTGTCATCTGCAAACTTGCTGAGGGTGCCATCCATCCCATTATCCAGATCGTTAATGAAGATGTTGAACAAAATTGACCCCTGGGGTACTCCACTTGATACTGGCTGCCAACTAAACATTGGGCCAGATGGTCTAGCCAGCTTTCTATCCAGCTTATAGTCCATTAGTCCAATCCATACTTCTTTAACTTGCTGGCAAGAATACGGTGGGGAAACTGTATCAAAAGCTTTGCTAAAGTCACGGTATATCACATCCACCACCTTACCCATATCCACAGAGCCAGTCATCTCATCATAGTAGGCAATCAGGTTGGTCAGGCATGACTTGCACTTGGTGAATCCATATTGACTGTTCCTGATCACCTTCTTTTCCTCCAAGTGCTTCAAAATGAATTCCTTGTTACCATTATTTTTCCAGGGACTGAGGTGAGGCTGACTGACCTGTAGCTCCAAGGATTCTCCTTCTTCCCTTTTTTTTGAAGATGGACACTATCTTTGCCTTTTTCCAGTCATCTGGGACCTCCTCCGATCACCACGAGTTTTCACATATAATGGCCAGTGGCTCTGCAATCACCTCAGCTAACTCCTCCCTCAGCACCCTCGAATGCATTAGATCTGAACCCCCATGGACTTGTGCATGTCCAGCTTTTCTAAATAGTTCTTAATCTGTTCTTTCACCACTGAGGGCTGCTCACCTCCTCCCCATACTGTGCTGCCCAACAGGCCAGAGCTGGAAGAAAAAAATAGCATTTTAAAATTGGGCTAGTCTGAGTGATTATATTAAAGTATTCTCTTGGAATAAATGGGATGTGTCTGGAAAGCCTCTGTTTTGTGTACAGGACATGTACAGCTGATTACCGTCATAAAGTAGCCTTGACCTTGGCAGAACTATAATCCTGAAGACAATGACTTAATCACAATTGACAATAGGAGGTAATGGGAGACTGCATCTCTAGCTGTCCACTTCCTGACAATGAAAACTGACTGAACTAAGACTATTCCAGCTCATGCTTTGTCAAGATGACCCATTGATCTGATCTCTTCTAGTCTGGGAACGTTTGTTTAGTTAAAACTATATATTCATTAGAATGTTTTAAAGTATTATAGGAGAGAGACATAAAATTTGCCAGAGACATGAATGGGAATAGGGTATGGACGGAAAGAGTAGTCCTTAAAAGTGGAAAATGAAAGTTAGCCTGTCTCCCCCATGCTGATCCTGAATGGGGATTTTGTGTCTACTGAAAGTGCAGCTGCTTATCCCAGTGTTCTTGTAGAGCTTCGATCTTGTCCTGATATGTATAGATTCCTGGCTGCTTTGAGACGTGTCCCTGTTGGCATTCTGACACTACAGAATCATAGAATATTGAGGTTGGACAGGGTTGGATTACATGACCTCCTGAGATCCCCTGCTCAAAGCAGGACCAACCCCAACTAAATCATCCCAGCAAGGGCTTTGTCAAGCCTGATCTTAAAAACTCCTAAGGAAGGAGATTCTACCACCTCTCTAGGTAACCCATTCCAGTGCTTCACCACCCTCCTAATAAAAACGTTTTTCCTAATATCTAAGCCAAAACACCCCCACTGCAACTTGAGACCATTACTCCTTGTTCTGTTGTCTGATACTACTGAGAACAGTCTAGATCCATCCTCTTTGGAACCCGCTTTCAGCTAGCTAAAAGCAGCTATCAAATCTCCCCTCAGTCTTCTCTTCTGTAGACTAAACAATCCCAGTTCCCTCAACCTTTCCTCATAAGTCATGTGCTCCAGACCTCTGATGATTTTTGTTGCCCTCCTCTGGACTCTTTCCAATTTTTCCACATCTTTCTTGTACTGTGGGCCCCAAAACTGGACAGAAGAGGCCTCACTAATGTCGAATAGAGGGGAATGATCACATCCCTTGATCTGCTGGCAATGCCCCTACTTATACAGCCCAAAATGCCATTAGCCTTCTTGACAACAAAGGCACACTGTTGATTTATGACCAGCTTCTTGTCTGCTGTAACCCCTAGGTCCTTTTCTGCAGAACTGCTGCCTAGCCATTCAGTCCCTACTCTGTAGTAGTGCATGGGATTCTTCTGTCCTAAGTGCAGGATTCTGCACTTATCCTTGTTGAACTGCATCAAATTTCTTTTGGCCCAATCCTCTAATTTGTCTAGGTTCCTCTGTATCCTATCCCTACTCTCCAAGTGTATCTACCATTCCTCCCAGTTTAGTGTCATTTGCAAACTTGCTGAGACTGCAGTCCACACTATCCTCCAGATCATTGATAAAAATATTGAACAAAACCAGCCCCAGGACTGACCTGGGGTACTCTGCTTGTTACCGGCTACCAACTAGACATGGAGCCATTGATCACTACCCGTTGAGCCCAACGATTCAGCCAGCTTTCTATCCGCCTTATGGTCCATTCATCCAGCCCATACTACTTTAACTTGCTGGCAAGAATACTGTGGGAGATCGTATCAAAAGCTTTACAAAAGTCAAGGAATAACACATCCACTGCTTTCCCCTCATCCACAGAGCCAGTTATCTCATCATAGAAGGCAATCTTTTCTGGCCTTAATCTATACATTACTGCGGTGTGCTCAGACGTAGCCTGGGACTTTCTTTCCAGCTGACTTTGGTCAAGCGGCACTTAGACACCATGCAAATGTGTATCCCAATGGCACTTTCAACAATCTTCTCTTTGAAATGATTCAGTCTGCAGGCTCTTTAGTGGGGGTTTCTGTACTGTTGCATGTGGTAGCCAAATAACAGATTATGGTTTCTAGTTCCTCCATTGGTAGCCATTCTTCTCTCATTAGGGCATTGAGTTTCTGTTGGAAGACAGTGAAGTTATGAGGGTCCTCTGCCTTATGACCCAAGGGAATCATGAGATAATTGAGCTTCTAGCGCATGCATACCAAAGCCATGCACTGATCAGTGCTTGGGAGCTGGGATTTGTGAGTAGTCTTGTAAGTACTGTGCAAGCAACTCCTGGCTTGCTTACTTGGCTGCAGCCTGTCTAGGAAACATACTGTATGCATTATCTGTTTGTAGTTTTCCTCCAACAAAATTAAACTTGGAGGTTTTGCAGCTAGGAGTTTCTCTGGGTCAGGACATTCTTGTCCTTACTGTGAATGCCTTCTTCATTAGTGGTTATCTGGAAACTGATTCTAGCTCCAAAATAGTACAAAATTATGGCTTGATTCAGAATTGTCTTTGGTGCTTACTTCATCTTGGAGAAATGTCTGCCCAAGGACTCTTAAATTGAGCAATGATTTTAAGTTAGCTAATTTCTCAGCCTTGCGTAGAAATGAGACTGTACTAAACCTGGGGCTTTGGCAGAGCCCACCAATGACACATGCATGTTCTCACCCACGATTAATCTGTCTCTTGAGTAAACAAGTCATGAGTAGTCTTGGTGGGTTTTTTTTAAATCTTCTGTTACTAAAAGTATTTCACTCTCTTGGAATGAGAGAAGATTTCAGGGAATTTCCCCTCAAATGTGTACGTTTCATTGGGGTTTTTTATGCTAACTTCTCCGTCCCACACATTGTTTTCCCCCTGAGGAAATGTTCTGCTCTGCTAACTCAAAGTAGATCTTAAATAGAACACACTCAGTTTAGTTATTCAGGTAAGTATTTCAAAACATTTTGTCAGTGGTACTTCCATGACCTGAAGCTGAAAAATAATAATTTTATTTTCCAATACCAGCATTCTAAAGACTCAATTTGAGGCATAAATTCTGATTGCTAGGCTTGTTTTTTTTCTTCCTAATTTAAGGTAACTAGGCCACTTTGACTCCAGGCTCTAAAATGAAAAGGAAAGCTTTTGTTTAATGCGTCTCTTAAACATTTTTATTCATTTTCTAGGGCATACTGTCTAATACCCTTTTTGTTATTTCCAGACCACACGGGCAGAGTTTGACTTGCCAGAATACTCTGTACGCCGACGGTACCAGGACTTTGACTGGTTGAGGAATAAGCTGGAGGAATCTCAGCCAACACATCTCATTCCCGTATGTAGTAAGCCAGGGTCAGCTGTTGCTGAACACTTGTGTATTCAGAATGTCTGCTTAAAAAAAGTGAATCTTCTGGTTGTTCAACAGTTATGGATTCAAGGTGTGTAATATGCAAAGCTTCGTTTTATTCTTGACTTCTAAAGTGGAAGGTTCTAACTTTAGAAAGCAAAACAGCACAAAATGGGGCCTACCCTGATCTGTTCCAGCCAGCTTTGAAATTTTATGGACCTTAAATGCCAAGTGTTTGCCCATATGATGCAGCCTAAACCACTAATGGTCACCAGGTTTAACTCCAGTTGAAAGGACACCAGTGGAGGTGGCATCTTCCTAGCTTCCCTTATAACATGACTGATGTTTAGACATCCTGTTGGTTAGATATCCTATTCTGTTTGCCCAACTGTTGGCTTCCAACAGCACTGTCCATTGCCAGTGCATTCTCTCTACGGCCTCACACCTCCCGGTTCCCTTTGAGTGGGAACACCTTTCCCTATGATGCACTTAAAGTTTTAGTATTTAAATGGTGTGATTTGCATATGTTAGGAGTTATAAAGAATCCTCCCTATTAACTCTGTTCAGACTATTCATGCTATTTAGAGGACCCTTCTTATAGGGAAAGGAACTGACTGTTCCACATATTTAGAGGAGGCCTGTGACCTGATCACAGTTGTGTTCATTCACTGCTTGGGCAGACAGCTGGGCCTCTGCCCACTGACAGCTTGGCTAAATAAGGCCCTAAATGATTATATCTCTCTCTGAAACTGACAGCCTTGTTACTCTCTGTGTGTGTGTGTGTGTGTGTGGTCTGAAAGGATTGGTGTCTCCTTTCTTCCTTTTTGCGTAGTAGCTGCTTTTCACCTTGGATCTTCCAGGATTATAAGTAAGGTTGTATGAACTCCTGACTAGCCACAGGGCAGACTGATGTAAAAGTCACTCTTGGTGCATATAAGTTCAGTTAGCAATGTATGTTACCATGTGCTTTTTTGCTTATAGACTTTAAAGAAAAATCCTCCTGGAGCTAGGCTGAGTGAGCCTTCGTGTACCTAGGAAAACTTGCTTATGGAGAGGCTTTCCTTCTGATTATTTCCTGTCTTTTTAAATAGTAGTAATCGGCTCCCCTCTACTTATCAAAAGGGCCACTAGGAGCACTTCTTGCATCCATTGTGTGATACCATTATCTGGACAATGAACTAAAATGCCAACTGTTTTACTAGATGAAAAAATCCATCCATCTCTTTTGTACTTAAAGCGCTAGAATAATGCAAAGAATCTTGCTATATTATATTGCATTTGGGACTAGTGCAGACAGGGCTGGCAAACCTTCATCACTGCCCCACCTACTCTTCATGGGGCCATCTGAGACTCCACCAGTGTTTGTGTGATGTGAACCTGTGATCAAGTACTGAACGCGTTTCAGATGATCCAATGGCTCTTCTTTCCTCCCTCTGTGCCTGTATATAATGCCCAAAGCCCAACTATCCCTCTCGGCTGCCAGACCTACCATATTATAGGGCACTCTAAATCCTGTAATATCTCACCCTCTGCTTCCAGGATTTTTGAGCCCAAATGGAGTGTATTGCCACTAGCCCTCTGATTTATTGTAGGCGTGTGTTAAGTGGAACAACCGTAGAGGGACCACATGAAAATTGGAGTGGAAGGAAGCCCTGGGATGGGCTTGTGTTTATCCTGCTATTGCCGCACTTTCCCTCCTTTAGCCTTAGGGCTGACCTTGTGGCTGGCTGGCGTGCTAGGTTCCTTCTTTGTGCAGCTGCCTGTAATGGATTCTAGGGCTTCACAGCTCAGGTGGCAGATTCTGAGTATTCCAGCATAAGTCAAGAGAAGACCTCTGAAAGCAAACAAGGGCATGTGGTACAGTCTAGGTGGCCGGATGTGAGGATTGTGTTGAGGCGGGGAAGGCAAGAAACTAGAAGGGATAAGTGCATATCTGAGTAGCTTGTCCCATTGAAGCATGAACAAACCAAGTTTCAGTACAATCTCTGGCAGCAAACTGGGGTAATCCTTGTAAATGAATATCTAGTCATTCTAGCTATAAAACACAAACAGCCTTTGTTTTAACTTCCTTCATTTTTTAGAGTGGTGATTTTTTTCATGTAGGTTAGAATTGAGGAAAATTATTGCAGTTCCCTATATCCCCTCCTGGTGGAGCTGTATTAAGCTACAGCCCATGCCCTTCCTAAAAATTCTAAGTGGGGAAAATGGAGCAATTCCAGAAGCTCCCCAGTCTGGCACTGGAGAGTATGAAACAGTGCACTTACAGGTTACAGATAAATGGCTTCACTCTCTGCGCCTGCTGTCATGTTTGCTGAGATTTCTTGTATGCCAAGTACTATTGCTTATTTGTCGTGGAAGTAGAAATTATTTTAATAATCAGTTTGCACTGTAAGGAAATAGGTTGATGATGATGTGCTTGTACACACATCTTGCGTAAGGATCTTTTGGTAACAGTTGAAAAGGGGTTTCTTCTGAGTATCTGGTCTTGTGTACCCTTTTTTTTTTTTTTCCTTAGGGAAGGGTACAAAATAAACATATTAAGCCAATGAATAACTGAATTCTTCCTCCTCAATCCTCTGAAATCCTACCAAGCCAAAGTCTGCTCTAAGACCTGTGCAAGTCCATTGGAGTAATTGTTTGCATAGATGTAACTGAAAGCAGAATTTAGCACCACTGCAGTTCAATATTGATAATAGTTTTAATAGTTGGAGGAATTGCTCTTCTCTTATTTACACACCTGTGTCTTTAAGACCTTTATGTAACAGGTTTCAGAATTATATGACTAATTAAAGAAAATGGAGTCAGTTTTTAGATATCGGAAAATAGTTCAATCCACTAAAAAGCAATAGACTTCCAATATCTCGCCATAGATCTAAATCACTACAATCAAGTGAATAAATGAAACTAGCATGATTTGCTTATTTTTGCTTGTAATACGATTCCCAGGGTCTTTAGACTTGATACATGTAAAAGTTAAGGCAGTTTATATAAAATTCTCCATAAAATACATTGTTTTTCCATTTTATGATAGTCTTTGGCAATACCCAGTATAACTGTAATATTTGCAGGACTGTTTTGAAAGTGCTGCTGATTTGCTCTCCAGGTAGTTGTCTTGATTTTTGTCATAGGCACTATTGGCTTCATAGTAGTATGAATCCCAACCGTTTGTGTTTCTAAATGGCCAATTGATTTGCTGCTTGGAAATTATGTAAATGAAGTTATTGGGAGTGGTCAGGTAAAAATAAATATTTGTGGGGAAACATAACTGACCTCTTAGGTTATTTTTTTAAAAAAAATGCACTCATCTTCTTTTAAAAAGTAAGGGATTTGTAATGATTGGTTTATGGTTTCTTGTTGCATTGACTGATTCTTTTGATAGAGGAGATCCCCATTCCTTCAAAGACTGGTTTAGTGTCCCTCTTCCTTCCTTTTGCGGTGTTGGTGAAGTTGTACAAACTTATCGCTTAGCTGGCATCTCACTGCAGTTCTGAAGTATCGGAAACTCCCTTTTTTTTCCTTCTTCAAACAACTCATGGATCTTAAGGAAAGACCATTATGATCATCTAGTCTGACCTTCAATGCTCCAACATGCCATTGTATAAATCTAATACATACGTAAATTTATGGATTATTTTTGTTGATGGTTTACTTCAAGTATCTCAAAATTTAGAATCTTTCCGAATTCACGTCCAGCAGAAACACCTAAGCTTTGTGATTGTCCTAACCATCTGTGGGATGGATCAACTAACCTTGGCAAACCACCTCTCTCTTTTGATGGTAATGCTTTCTTTGCTGTGGTTCCATATGCTACCCATTAAAATGCTGGAGAAATTAGTGTTTCATCACTAGTAGTGGTCTGGCTATGTTTCCAGTGTGGAAGTCCTTTCACTTCATTTTTACCACAGGTTTCCTCTTTCCAACTTCAGATGGCAAGAGAGATTCTCTTCAGTGAGAGACTTCTAATAAATTGCTGAGTTAATCTTTATTTAATGATGGGTGTATATTACAGTCTGCATAGAGTCTGACATTCTTTCCACACTTACAGAATAGGAAAGCAAACTTGGAACAAAACATGGTGTGTGGCTTTTAAAAAACACACAAACCAAACCTAGTATCAGCTTTATAGTCCAGGCTTCTGTAGGGAGATGCTGCAAATATCTCAGAAGTACAAAATGATCAAATTAATACCTCCTTCAAATGCAGGCATGATAACTAGAGATGTGCCAAACCCCCTATTGGTATTTGGCTTGGGTCACTATCTCTGTTGGTGCTAATCTGAATGGAAGGGTGAAAATGTGATTAGAGATGTTAATGCATCTGTACTGTAGCTTGTGGTGTTTGCCCTCTCTCCATCTAGAGCAGGGGTCTCCAAACTTTTTTTGATCGTGCACCCCTAGCAGAAATTTTTTTTTGAGCACGCACCCTCATGGGGGAAGCCCCACCGTAGCCCCTCCCCCATCTACACCCTCCCATTTCCCGTCCCGACTGCCCCCCTCAGAACCTCCCCTCCTTGTTCCCTGACTGCTCCCTCCTGGGACCCCTGCCCCCAAGAACCCCACCCCCTATGTAAGCTTCCCTGCCCCATGTCCCCTGACTGTGCCCTCCTTGTCCCCAAACTGCCCCCATGGGGCCAGGGCTGAGCCGCGGGCGCCTGGCTCCTTGGACTGGGGCTGTAGCAGCGCTTGCAGAGGAGCCTCTGGGGCCGCCCGGCTCCTCCTTCCTTATTGGAAAATGCGGGAGGTTTCCAATAAGGCAGGAGGAGCTGGCCAGCCCCGGCGGCTCCCCTGCAAGCTCCGCGGCGGCCCTGGTGGCAGGAGGAGCCAGGTGGCTCCTCTGCAAGCACCGCGGTGGCCTGGCTCCTCTGTCCAGGGCCTCTGCGGTGCTTGCAGAGAAGCGGCCGGGGCCACCCACCTTCTCCTGCCGCTGCGGCGCCCGGCTCCTCCTGGCTGGAGCTGCGCACCCCCGTGGGTGGTCCTGCGCACCCCCAGGGGTGCATGCACCCCAGTTTGAATACCACTGATCTAGAGGGGGATAAATGGAAGCTGAAGGCTAAGTGAATTACACAAGGTCACACAGCAAATAGAGCGCAGAGTGGAGAATCTAACCAAGGTGTCCAGTCCTGCCGTAACTACCAGACCACAGTTCCCCACAAATGTAAAGCTTTTGCTGCATATAATGTAAATCTAAACCCTAATTAATGGAAAATGAAACCGATGGCCAGTTAATGTTCCAGAATTAGTAGATTCATTCCAGAGCTTGTAATGGAAATCTACTACAGGGATCAGTGCTCTTCATCGGTCATGTTGAGGGAGGAGTTGAGCACTAGGGCATTGCAGAAGCGTAGGAGGATAAAAGAACAGGCCCAACTGGCAGGCACTACTTTAAAGGAAAACTTTCACTTTTGTTGGCAATGACAGCACCCCTTAAGATGGTACAGGCTTGATCTTTCAATGGGGCCTCCACCTGGCCTTCATTCAGTGGCACATGCAGCTTTAACAGTAGGAAGAAGAAAAGCCTAGAGATTTTACCTTCAGCTTCTCCAGGGACAGCTGAGCCTAGAAGCTCAAGTAAGTATCTTGGAACTGGAAACTGTCTTCAGTCACAACTCTTAAAAGAAAAAAAGATGCTTGCAAAAGTCTACTACTTCTTCCAACACACTAAAGCATTTGAAGTTTCAGATGCTTTTCTAAACTTTTTTAGAGTTTGCCTGAAACTTCTTAGAAATAGCTGGTCCAGGAAGACATCTCTATT
Source organism: Dermatemys mawii (assembly GCA_007922305.1). Taxonomy (NCBI): domain Eukaryota; kingdom Metazoa; phylum Chordata; order Testudines; family Dermatemydidae; genus Dermatemys; species Dermatemys mawii. Next base: position 1,234,029 of record ML677392.1, on the reverse strand, counting down.
CTGAACAGCACTTAGGTGTGGGTGTAAGTCCCACTGAGGTGAATGGAATTTAAGTACATACTTAAAGTAAACATGTGCTTAAGTGCTTTCCTGAATTGATGCCTCAAGGTAGGTAAACTGGGTTCAGTAGAGGGAAGCTTTCTTCTCTGGTCTATTTCTCACCCTGATATGAGTTATATTTGTAATGTCTCCAAAGGCCATGGGCCAGTTTTGTTTCTGCTACATTAGTGTGACTTTGGAATGACACCATTGAGTTAAATTTAATTAATCCAGATTTATTTCAAGATAACTGAAAAAAATGCAGTTCCTATTAACAGCGTCTCTATTTACTTATGTCAAGACTGAACTAACTGACAGAAGTAAGAAAGTATTAGTAAAGCAATAGACTGTTTTCAGTAGAATAAAAGCCATTCTTTGCCTTTCTTCACAGCCTCTTCCTGAGAAATTTGTGATGAAGGGAGTTGTTGATCGCTTTTCTGAAGAATTTGTGGAGACAAGGAGGAAAGCTTTAGATAAATTCTTGAAAAGAATTGCAGATCATCCAGTACTTTCTTTCAATGAACATTTCAATGTGTTTCTCACAGCCAAGGTAAGCATATGAATTTAAACATACAAAATGCAAAGAGAGCTAAGAAACACAAGCTGTTGAAAATGAATGTGATAAATGAGACGCAGGATAAGAAACGCAACCAGTCATGCTAGGCCCAGAGCAAGCCCATGCTCAGCATAATGGAGAAAGCTGCTGGGGGTGCAAGGGTTGCTGTGAACAACCTTTCTGCCTTCTCTCTCTGCTGGCCGTCCAACCCTATGGGCTACTCTAGCCTTGAGGGCCATTATATCAGTAAGGATCTATCAGTGTGCTCTGGCCCTGTTTATTTCACACCCCTATATTTGTAGGAAGGATTTTTCTTCTTCAAGGATGTGATCTGAATAATGCTATTCAAAAGCATCTGACTACAAATGGTTAACCGTGACAAAAGTGTGTGTGTGTCTGTGTGTGTATGTATATATGTATATATGTGTGTGTATGTATATATGTATATAATATAAGTTGCACTTACTTTCTCTCCTTGGTGTGCACATACGCCAGCTATGTAGGAGTGGTTGTGAAAAGAAAGGTGCTCGCCCACAGAGGCATGCATAATATAAGTCTGCATGTTGCCATTTTGGCTGCTGGGAATTGAGCCCGCTTACCGTACCCCTGAGTCATCCATGAACACAGGCCTCTCTGAGACCTTTTTGCTTTTAAACACTGTATGTGTTGTTTAGTGTGTCAGTCCCTCCACCAATGCATATCCCTGCTTCCACACCTTTACATTGCTTTCCAGCTTTCTCTAAACGTTGGGAGGGGAGTGGGTCTGCGTGGTGGGTGCTGTGGTGTCTTTACTCAAGGAACTCGTCTTATCAGTCTCTCCTAGCCTTCTTTCTCTTCCCCTTTCTTCTTGAACACTTCCTTCCTGTGCTCTTTTTAAGCTGCCCTCCTGCTAATAGGCTAAGTAGCTCATTAACATGCATGGCAAGACTGTAAAATATCCCATTGTCTGTAGATGTGTCTGCACTCTGTGCCTAGCTTATGTGAGAAGCAGAGGTGAGCTTTTGAATCAGCATTCAGACACCAGACTTAACGTCCTAGTTTCAGAAACTTTCTCTGCTGTGCTCTGAAATTGAAATATGACTCTTTAGATTGGGGGTAGTACTTGTTTTTCTACATGCAAACAAGACATTTCTTGTCGTTTCCAGGATCTTAATGTTTATAAAAAACAAGGAATGGCATTGCTCTCCAAGATGGGGGAGTCCGTAAAATATGTCACAGGCGGTTACAAACTCAGAAGTCGACCGCTGGAGTTTGCAGCCATTGGAGATTACCTAGATACATTTGTTCTGAAGCTTGGAACCATTGACAGGATAGCACAGCGGATTATCAAGGAGGAACTGGGTAAGAACTCTGGGCGTTTCATTGTGCAGATGTCTTGCACGTTATCAGCTTAGCAAGAGGCAGTACACTGGTGGAACTGCTGAAACTATCTGCATTCAGTGATTCTGGCCTATTTTTTTTTTTTTTTTTAAACTGGGTGCATCAAAAGAAGGATTTGGTAAGACTCATGTCATTTTATGACAGTTGTATAATATGTATGAGTTGGATACTTGTTAAAGGTGCAAGCAAAAGAGGCTATTGTGTTGATTTTCAGTGTTTTAACTCTGTTGGATAACTTTTAACCATTAGAAGAGCAAGTTGCTCTGTTTTGCCAGCAATAAACAAAACAGAGTAGGGTAAATCATGCAAGAGAATTCTTCTCTTGCAGTCCATTATATTAAATGTAATTGCTGACCCTGAATGTTTAATTCCAGGATTAGATAGCTAGAATCTATAGACTTCCAGCGACCCCTGCTCCAGCATACTCCCAGATGTACTCGACTTGGTTGCCTTGAGCTTCTTTCACCGGACTCACAAGAGCCTATTACAAATCAGCTAAAATTCTGATTTTAGGCTGTGAAGTGAAATAAATGTCACCCTAGCTCCTGCATCAGCTACATGTAGAAGCTCATGCCGTAGCTCTCACCTGGCCTAATGGTATAGGAGCAGTAAAACAGGAGGAATCCTACGTACTTCGGTCCCCTTACACCTTGCTCTCACAAATACTATCCCATCTTTATTACTGGTTTTCTATACTGCCAGTTAAGATCAGACTCTTGGGTTTTGTGTGATTCTGCATTGCTTCTTTGAGGAAAGCATCTAAGCTAATGCAAGCACCGATAAACCTGACCTCTGTCTGAAGAGGCTTGGTGGGAAATGGAGATAAAACGGATATTAATGTTCACTGGCAAAGAAGAGTGCTTTGTAAAGTCTAGTGTATTTCTGGTAAATGTTTGCCTTACTTACCACTCCTCTGCATCTGGTTACATGCATCAGTTGAACGCTGTGACCTGACCAGGCTTTCCAAACATTTGAGTGGAGTATGATAGTTAAAACAACATCACTGCTCTTTATTTATTTTTTTTTTTTTTAAACCAAATTGCCTAGAACGTCACTGTAGAATCAAAATTTGTTTCCTTTTAATGTCTCTTCCAGAATACCTGGTGGAACTGCGAGAGTATGGACCAGTTTACTCCACCTGGGGTGGGTTAGAAGTGGAGCTGGCAGAACCCCTGGAAGGAGTATCTGCCTGTATTGGGAGCTGCTGTACTGCTCTCGAGGAACTGAGTGATGACATGACAGAGGACTTCCTGCCTGTGCTCAGAGAGTACGTTTTGTACTCGGAGTCCATGAAGGTAACAGACCATTTGACAAAGGCCTCCACTTTTGTTTAGGGGCTAGGAGTGCAATAAGCATATGGTATGTCTTTTCTACCCGCTGATCCGGCAGGTAGCAATCGATCATTTGGTGCTCGATTTATCGCCTCTTATCAAGACATGATAAATCGATTGCCAACGGCACTCCCATCAACTCCAGAACTCCAGCTCTCTGAGAGGCGCAAGCTGGAGTTGACGGGGGGAGCCTGCTGCCGACCGCTGCTGCTGTGAGGATGACAGGTAATTCGGCCAAAGATACGCTGACTTCAGCTACGTTATTCACGTAGCTGAAGTTGCATATCTTTGGTCAACCCCTCCCCTTAGTGTAGACCAGCCCATGGAGAAACCTAGCTGTGAAATGTCCTCTTGTAGCGATTGTTTCTCCTAATAAAGATAAACTTTTTATTTTTAGTGTTTCTAACCAGGGTCAAACAAACGTTTTATGTACATAAAAATGTCAAATTTGTGTCATGGCCTTTTTCTGCCTAAACAGGGGTCATGTGAATTTGATCTAAAGTTTAGAATTGTTCTGCTATTGCTAATGGCAGTGTGTGTTTGTCTTTCAACATGCTGTGCTTTTTAGGAATCAAACTTGTCTTGGAGAGCCCTATGTAAAACTCTTTGTATGAGAAGACAGATACTACAAAAACATGTTACTAAAATCTGTGACTGTCATAAGCTGGACTCTGCATGGAACCTTCTTACAAATCTCTCCTGTGATTGTCTAGCATCTAAATTCTGTGAACCAAAACAGCGACACTACTCTAAGTAATGATGTTCAATGACCAGCTTCGGTGTAGCTTTTTTCCTCTTACAAAACCAGTAACATCAGATGTTTTGCAGTATGCCACTTGTTGGGTAAAATCCTAGCATATTACTTGGGCAAGGTACCAATAATTCCTCTGTCACAAATCTGCATTCATGTTCTGTACAGAATGTGCCTCTTTAGTGAATAAGAGCATTGATGCAGTCTGTTCAATATGCAGGTTCAGTTAATAGGCATTGTTGGTTTTTGTACTTTAAATTATTCTTAAACCTCACTTGGGATATTAAGGAGTTAATTGATGCCTTCACTAAAATTCTTTCTCAGTCATATGCTTGCATAAGTGTTATACTCCTGCATTGCAAGTACATTTCTTTCTCTGTTCAGGTTTGAGGAACTCATTAGGTTTTTTGTTCAATGAAGCATGCAAAAAATATTAATTGGGTTAATCATGTTGAGTGCTGAAATTAATCACTCTGATTTTTGGCTTGGTGTTTGATTTCTGAGGCAAGGCTTCACAGAACACAAGCCAACATAGAAGGTCTCATGCTTTGCATTTAGTTCCACCTCATGTTTGAAAAAGACAACTCCCCTAGAAAGTCTTCATCTAGAGAGAGCAGCTCTGGTGAGCCATAACAAGGTGATGATGATGCTTATCCATATATGTATTTCAACTCCTTTGAAGTGTTGTAAGTTCTAGGACTTTAGTGCCTCTACTTTGTCCACATGAAGACTGAATTTTAGTCCTCCTCACCTTTTTCTTTTAAAAGATCATGTAATCTTGAAACTAAAAGAAAAACCTATATGCAAGCTATCTAATGAAAGGTTGAATTACCTCTTTGTCTGCCTGTTAGTTGGAGCACAGTATTTTAGTAGAACAAGGAGTAAGTCTGACTTCAATCCACAAAACTCAGGAAGAAAATTCCTTTCATGTTGAGTGGTGAATTTCACCCCAAAAAAGTTAGAAAGATGATGGTGATTTTAATAGCAGTTTAGTAAATAAGAAAGAACTTTCTCACAGAGAGGCTAGGCAACTACTCAAGATCAACCAGTGAGTTGATGGGATTGTCAGGAATAGGGCTTGTGTCAAATAATGTCCTCCAATCTTTCGCTATAAACACTAGCATCTTCTATGTGCTAAAGCACCTTGCTTCTGTGACTAAATCTGTTCTGTTGTAACATACAAAAATTGTAGATCACTTGATAGCCTTAGAGATTTGTATTTTCTGCCTTAATTCTTCTGATTAAATCCAAACCTTTTTTTAACCTGGTTTTGCTTCTCTTCATCTTTGCTTCCTATATGGAACTCGTTTGTGCCGCAGTCAAAGGACTACCCCTCAAATGACAACCTTTTAAACTCCCATTAGTACCAAACCAATCTTGCATCACAGCCATCCACATCTGGCTGAGAGGAGTGGGTCAGTTTTCCTTTGGAACCGCTCAGATCTTCTATCTTGGGTTGAAGGACTGGGACTGCTGTCTGGTGAAGTGAGGAATCCCACTGCACACATGCAAAGCTCCAAGCTTAGAGGCTTTGTTAGGCTGACCATATACAACAGCTGAAAAGGAGACTTGCTAGTAGGAATTGTAACTGAGAATAGCAGGAGCATGGGAAAACATGGTTCTAGCAAAAGCCTGGTTTACACTTAATGTTTGTCTTGCTACAGGGAAGGCTGTCAGGTGCCCTTTGCTTATAGCTGCTCTCATGCAGTTTTATCCCAGACTAAATGGTCAGACTTTAATATGAGGAGAGATTATTCTTTACGGCACCATCCTAGTCGGAGCTGAACTGTTCCTGAGCCTTCAAAAACTAGAACAACTAGCTGTTTGATGCAAGACCTCCCAGATCTGGGGAGGAACGAGGATGTTTAGGAGGCTTGTGTTTAAAACAGTGGCCATATTTGGAATGTCCCAGCAATGACTGAACATTGTGATAAAGCTCTTCTCCTAAATAGAAGCAGCTAAACTGCCTTGCTCTCTGATTGCAGGTATGCTATATTCCACGGGGAAGTGCACGTGGTGGGTATGAAACCCTGTTATATGTAACTTATGCTGACAGCTATTAAAATGCTGTGGTTAGACGGGGCATATTGCCAGCATTAGAACATGCCATCCCCAACTGTGTGCTTGGGTATTAGGTAAATGGCATAGCTCTAAAACTGCATTCTAAATTTTTAAAGTGCCTGATGTTTAAAAAACATTCATGATTGAGTAGGATAAACAGATCTGTCATGGGCATGAGTGTCTGGAAAGACCACCTTCTCTCGGATGTCGGAACAGTTGTGTTGCAAAAGACAACTGTTTCCTGCCACCTATTTCCCTCTCTTGGGCTCCAACTTGTTTGTGAAACTCCTGGGGTGTGCCCTGGACTGAGTGGAAAGCCACATTTAGGTCTGGAAGCTGTGGACCAAGATAAAGAATATTATTTCAGTACATAAGACATTTGAAAGACCTCCTAGAAGGAGAAGGGACCTTTCCCAGCATTCTCTTCTAGCCTTTGAGGATGGCCTAGCAATTTTAGCACAGGCCCAGGAATCATTTGGGGTGTTATTCCCAAATTTGCCACTGATGTGCTGTGTGGCCTTGAGCAAGTCCCTAAGCAGCACATGCCTCAGTTTCCTCATCTTGTTAAATAAGATCCCTATTTCACCAGAATGTTGCACAAATTAAGTGTGGTGTACTCTCATCCTTGGATGGAAGGTGGTCCAGAAGTGTCAAGTTAGCATTCTTTATACTGTGGCTGGGAATTTATTAAGTATTTTGGGCCACAGCTAAGAACAGATGACATAGAGATGCTAGAGAAATTCCTCCTTCTCCTGTACATTTTTTTTTCTTTCATCTCCTGGAGAAATATTAACTGGCCCCAGACCTGTCAGACAGTTAGGGTATGCTTCTGAATACATTGTGGCCCCACCCTTCCAGTAGCAGCACTCTCCAGTCATCTGTCCTGTGAATCTAGTTTACTGATCTGATGCCTGTTAATTACTGGACTTTGCTGGTATAGGTCCCACTGACTTTACTGGTTCCGAACTTCTGTATCCTTGGCTGGTGATGGCCACTTATTGAGCATTTTTTTTTAAGTTAATAGTTGTCTTGGAGTAAGACTTACTTTCTCCCAATATCCCTTTTGTATGTGAGCGGAAATACCGGTTAAATACCAGTCATGCTTTTGGAGCTCTAAAAATCTCAAACAACTGCAGGGAAAAATTCCACCTAGTGCCGTATTGAGAACTGTCGTCTCACATTTTGCTGCAGGCAAATGTAGCCAGTAACATGCTTAACTTTAGAAACTGGAACAAAAGGGTTGCCACAAGCACATTTTCTCCTTTATTGCCTCCTGTGTCTTGGGGGAGATTGTGTGGTATCCTCTCTGGAGTATCCTCCTTTGTCATGCTCAACTTTGAATACATGCTTTGCATTTAAAAAAAAAAAAATTGTCTTGGAGGTTACAGTACTGGGACGTTAGTCTTTAGGAAAATGAATCCTCCTCCACCTCAGTGCGTGAACGCTCCTCCTCCTCCACTGTACTTCAAACGGATAAAACCAGACTAGTGGTAATGGTTGATTCTTCATGTATCACTAAGAAACATGGCCTTATTGATACTGAAATGGTGACTCTTCTCTTGGCATGTGGTGTACGTGGAAGTGGGGAGGCGGGCATGATGGTGAATAGATGCATGTGGTGTGTTCATACATATTTGTATATGTATATTCGTAAGTATACTCCTCACTGTCTTTGAGTGGTACATCAGCTATTGCTGTTCTTAAAATTTGTATTCGATAGGTAAGCGGGGAGAACCCTGGCCAAACTGGTTGCCCAAGCTCTGAACTCTTCCACTCTGGTGTATCTGCCTGGCAATTGACTGGCCCTTTGAAAGACTATGTGGTTACCAGCCCACTTGACAGCTCCTCAGTCATCCCTGGTCTGGGTCAGATTCTTCCTCCTTATTTTTGCTCTGGAGAGCAAAAACTCTGGCAAGAGTCTCTTCCAGGGCATCAATTACTCCCCTCCCAGCAAAATCTTTTACAAGTCATTGCCCAATATGAATGTCACATTTAATACAGTATTACTAGTTAATGCTGTAAACTCAACATGGGCAAGCAACAGCTACCATAGGCTATGACAAATATCTATTATGTCATTAGTTACTCCCTAATCCTGTTAATATTGTAACTATGCTTACTGGCTGTCTTGTGCATGGCTGTAAAGTTAAAATTAGCTGTTTTCTAGCTTTATCAATTGATCTGGAAATCCTTATTCAGTGAGGACTAGTCAGCTAGAAAGCATGAACTTTAATAACTCAAAAATCGAAGGTTTCATGTACAAAAGTGGGAACCTTTCACCATCGCATAATGCAAAAACAAGGGATAGGATTTTGTCCAAATTTGACTTCTGGTCTGAGACTCATCATGGAAATTCATTTCAAAAGGATTTTGCAGAAAGTAGAGTGGGTGGGCTGTGGTAAAGTTAATAACTTTGGGGACAGTGGTGCCCACCAGCTCATTCCTTACCTTGTTGCTTAAGCATCTAGGAAAGTTTTACAAACTGACCCTTTTAACCCCTTTCAGTGTTAACGTTTATCCTTTTATTCATCGTTTTCATCTTCAGGAGAAGATAAGTGACTTTCCAAAGTCACAGTGCAAGTCATTTGCAAAGCTGGGAGATTTGACATTGTCTCTCATCAGATAGTTACATATGTCATCTGGCATCTGCTCATAGGCTAAAGCATTCAGCCTAGAGTGCTTTTCTAAATTTTTATTCAAAAGCCTCTTCGTAGATGCCTGTAAAACAGGAGTGGCCTCTGAAAGGCAGACCTATGACTTTAGTGGCACTTCAGTTGTTGAATCCAGTCTGCAACTCTTGTGGGGTGAGGAGGAAGCGGGAGTCAAGATTTCATACATTTTCAGTCTTTTTTTTCTTTCTTTTTTTCCTAGAACGTACTAAAGAAAAGAGACCAAGTTCAAGCAGAGTATGAAACAAAATTGGAAGCTGTAGCCTTGAAAAAAGAAGAGCGCCCCAAGGTTAGCATTTGAAACCACTTCACAAAACGAGTGGCATATTTGTCATTCAGCCTCTCTCAACTGAACACTCTGTGGAGAAATGGAGATAATTTTTGTGTTTCTAGATCTGTGTTTAATCTCATGCCTTCGGATAAACAGCAGTGCAAAGCAGAGAAATGTCTTGTTATAGCTGCAAACTGTCTTTAGGAGGCGAGCCGAGGAGAATGCGTTAGCCAAATTCGGCGTAGAGAGTGGTAAGAGTAAGCTAGCAGGGGAAGACGAGTAGAGTTAGAAATACTTTATAGCTACAGATAGAAAATGGAATTCTTTGGCTGTTCCACATGGGTGACACCTTGTCCCATTGTAAGGCCTAGCTGCTGTAGGCCTGATCCGAAGCAAATGGAAAGACTCCCATTCATTTCAGTGGATTTCAGATCAGGCCCTTTAAGAACAAATGATCTTATGTTAGTGAGGTGCGTCCTTTTCCCCCTTCAGGACAAGTTGCTTCCTGGTCTCAATGTAAAACCTGACCAAGATTAGCTAGTATTTGGTATTGATTTACCTATTTGCTACATGTACAGATTCCTAAAAGTGGAAGGATGCACACATAACAGGTAAATCAACACCAAATAGTAATCGATCTCAGTTGGGTTTTGCTCTGAGACCATGAAGCTACTTGGCATGGTCTGCATAGCATTGCTGTGTGATAATGTAATGCCTTCTGAAAGTTGTATTTTGTGAATTATGGCAGCAATGTCCACCGTGAGCATAATACACTTTATCTCTCCTTCCCAATCTGCTCACGCTTAGACTTTTTTCCTCCCTCTGTCTTCTCCTGCGATCTCTGTCTGTCGCTGAATCTTAAGGAGCAGAAACTGAAGAAACTTAGCTGGGGAGCTTGAGTTAAGAGCTTTGCATAATGATTGTCCCTCACTATTTTAAATTTTAATTGAAGGATCTTATTAGCACTTGACTGGGAAACACTGATTCAAGGTTGCTTCCTCCAACTTCAGTGGTCCCCACTCTGCCCAGGGTTTGTGGCCCATTGAGTAGATGGAGTGCCCATAGAATCACTTCTTTGACACAAACAATTCTTAATTTACATAGGACACAAACATGTCCTTCGGCGGAAAAACAGCCGCTTCCACCTATGCTGTACAGGATTTGACATATTCAGTGCTAAAGAGTTTAATGCAACAACGTTATGCATTTTTAGTAGCTATTTTCATCATCTTGGCCCTTTCACGTTTTCCAAAATAGCAGCAAAGTTTGCTTCTCTTTAAATGGTAACCACTTGCAAATTTAACCTAAACAACAATAGCTTTCCAGCTAGACCTATGCAAAAACCTTCCAACACAATGGGATCGTCCTAGTTTGTTTCCTTAACCACTTAAATACACCTGAGCAAATGGATATCATAACATTTTTGTTCAAACAGTGCTGCTGTTGCTACTTAGAACCTGAGACAGGTTGCAAGTCTCTTAAAATAGTTGTCTTCTAAAACCTTTGAAACAATTTAAAATGAAAAAGCTGATTAGAAATCACTACTATACTGGGTAAGGTTATTATTTATCTCTAGCTTTGTCTTACTTCCATTGAACTTTTTTTAGCTGCTTGCATGGTCTAATGAAATGTAGAAACCAAACAAAAAACAGGCCAGAAGAACTGGAATTTGCAATGAGTTGGACTTTTGTTGCCTCACATTGCAGTTATACTGTTCTGTTTGTTTTGGGATCTGTTGAAGTTAATATGTCAACAAGATAATTCTGTCAAAATCTTGCTGGTGGTCTAGCAGAAGTTTGTTTATTGTTGGTTGCAAAGATTGAGAAGCATCCAAGAAATATTTTCCCTCTTGACCACTGGAGGGCATTCTAAGATTTGCTGTACTTCATAACCTGACCTGATTCCCCACAGATTCTTGAGTCATGTTCAAATTCTAACAGCAGTTTGTCTTGATGATCTTAAATAATGAAAAAAGAGACTAACAAGTGTGTGTGTGTATTAAATCAGATCCTGTGATTAAAATAATTCTGGTGTTTAAGCCAGCAGATACTACATCAGAATATACTTTACTTAACTTCAGATAGGCATCATATGTATTCGCTTTTGTATTTGATGTGACAGTCCATTTACTATCTGCAGTGTTTTGCCTTCAGCAGCTTCAGATATGGAAGAACCCCTCCCATTCCCATTTCTCCCCTAACTTGGCCCTGGAATTCTTTATTGGAAACATTGTGTATATATTGAAATCACAATTACTAATGTAGCAAAAGTAAAATAATAAGTGTACCCTTAACTACAGGGTCTCAATGAGCACTAAGCAGCAATTGTGGCTGGCTTTGTCCCAAAGCTTAGAGGCACAATGAATCTATTGGAACAGTAAGTAGTCGGATTATTCGGAACTTCTGGCTGAATTCAGAAAGGCACACTTGAGATCTTTCACATATATTATTGGCAATGTAAAATGAATTGCACATAGTCAAAGTAAACCCATAATAAGGAAATGCGAATTCCCATCCTTGAGTAGCTCACAATTAGTCCCTAATCAGTGATCATATGAGCATGGGATTTTTTAGTCTGAATTCTGATTTTTCTGGCTCTTAAGGACTAAAGCTGCTACCAAATTCATTGAATATTAATGAAGTGCAGTATAGAGAGCTATACAAAATCGTCAGTGTCTATTGCTGCATAATTGGAATTCTAGACATGGTACAAATTCTACTGAAGAAATCCTCAAGTCCCAAGGTTACACTGAGTATGTAGGGTAGGGATTTATTCTTCATTAGATAGTCAAGATGATTTAGCCACTAAAGGAAGTTGTATGAATATCAACTGTATTTTTTGATCAGTCTCAAATGGATACATGCTTCTACTTTTCTCATTCCACATATACTGAATCTCAGAGTTTGTCACAGCAGCACATTTCTTCTTTCCCTGTGATAGTGTCTCGGCTGCCAGAATTAAAAGGCTTAAATCAATAATAGGTTGAACTACCTCATTTTTAGGTTAATGAAAAAATTAAAATACTTAAGCCTCTACTCCCATCTTTAATTAGAACAAGATTACTGAAAGCATATGCATGTAAAAATTAATTTACAGCTGTCAGTTGGCTTCCTTGCAGTTGGTTAAAATATTCAGGGGCCTTAAAAGGTTGTAATTTTAAGCCCAAAATTGGACACAGCTTTATTCTCTTACATTCACAAATTCGGGTAACACTTTTGTTGTTTTTGCCTGCACTGGCTGTGTTTGAGTTACTGTCTTCTACTGAATACTGACCCTTCCTGGATGGCCTTCGATATGGATCGGGTCATCCAGACTAAGCACCTCAGCTCCTATTGACTTCAACAGGAGCTGCAGGTGTTCGGCATCTCTGAAAACTCCGGATAAAACCTTGATCCCACTGAAATCAACAGAAATTTGATTTCATTGGGGCCAGGACTTCACACGTGTGTGTGTGTGTGTGTGTGTGTGTGTGTGTGTGTGTGTGTAAAGCACACAAGTCCCATAGACTTTCAAGTGAGGCTAAGTACTTTGGTGTTTCTGAAAAATTATACACTGCTCCATCTATCTCACCCCTGTCCATAATTCCTAATACTATCCTACCGGTAATGGAGCTTTTAGGTCAGCCATAGAGATTGACTGTGATCCCTGAAGAAGAGCATGTGTGGCTTAGCTGGTGACCATCAGTATGTCCTCACAGCCAGGGATTTGTTATGGGGCAGGGACTCTGAACCGCTGGGTTGCAAGACCTCCTGAGAGGAAGGGTCTGGTAGTAGACTCACCAACAGGTGTTTCAGTGGAGTGTTGACAACCCTCCTTATTTCTCCCTTTTGTCTAGGGGGAAAAATCTGTAAATATAGACCGTATTGTTTCAGAGATCCCTGCCTGAACCTCTGGGCAGCCTGGAACAGAAGATTCAAGAGGCGCTAATTGTCACACCAACCTCAGTCACAGCGATGTCCATTGTGTGGCAATCGAGTTTGACATTTTTTTTTTTTCTAGTATGCCTTGAAAGTTGGTCAACGTTGTCTCTTGTCTGTCTTGGGCTGCATTTTGCCCTTCCTTCAAGGGGTGTTAATTGGATTTCACAGTATGCTCCCTGCACTGTTCATGGAGCTAGGCAGCAGGCTGATATTCTCCACTCCTTTTCTTCCCCCCTCAGTGCATCTGCCCCTCTGATGGGATCAGGCCCACGCACGCATTAAAAAGCTTGTTACTTATTGTGATATCTCCAAGGCATCATTTCAGTAGCTGGCAAAGAATTTGTGTGTGGCCACTATAAGAGAGAAGCACTGAGCCATCTGCAGAGCAAGCATTTGTCTTGACAAAAGAAATCCACTGAATTCCCCCCAAAAAGGTGGGTTCACAAAATCAGAAGTGTGTTTTATTGAATGGCAACACTATAATCATGGAAGTCCTGCAAGAGTCAGACTTCCTATCACTATGAACAGTGAAAGCTGAAAAGCCACATACAACTGGGGAGACACTGATTGCGCCCTGTCTTAAATGTTGTGCTGGGATAAGTCAAGTCAAAGCATCTCCAAATTCTTGATGTTGCTGCAGAAGTTTAGGAGCAAGTGTCTGGAACAATTCAGGAGAGTCTATTTCTCAACACAACTGGATGAAATTACAGATGTCCCTTTTGCCTAACTCTTAAATTTTGTTTGAGTGAGGAGGATCCATACAGGAATACTTTGTTTTTCTGTATACTGACAGGTAGAGGAATCTCTTCACAGCTTTCCAACAATCACTTCTAGCGGCTGGGTTGGGTTGGCACTGTTAAGTTGGTAGCTTTGGCATCATCTGTGCAACTGTGACCAGAAAATGGCAGCCTTGTGATTTGTATAATCCAGTCTATTGCATCCCAGGCCATTTGGACACATTGTTTAAATTACTGGAAAACTTCAGCAGCAAAGAGGATACTAGTTGGACTGAAAACCGTATTTGAGGCTATAGAAGTTCAGCACTCTAGCAAAGATAGCCAGGTGGCATGCCCCGGGGCCTGGACCGATTTCATATGATGAAATAGCCACTCTGTATCAACAGTTCCTTTTCCAAATACAAGCGTGGCTTTCATGTAGCAAAGTTCTGAATCCCATGCCTGAGCTCGGAACACATGAGATCTCCTTGCTGACATGGCTTTGCTCTTACAGAGTATTTCACTGACCAGCATTGGCTTGGTCTAAAATGCTTCTCTCCAGGGAGGGACTGAATATGATGTGGGTTTGCAACGTAAGGAGTGCAAACAAGTATAATAGGCTTGCAGCTACCCTACCTTTCCTATATTGCTAAATGGGCAGGGCAGCCTTGGGATATGGAAAAGAATGACAACCAGTTATAGGGAATTTGTAAAAGTTTCAACGTGCTTCAGGACCAGAGCTACATCTCAGGGGACTTGTGAGCATTACTCAGGATATGTCTACACTGCAAAGTTGTCAAGAAAACTTGTCTTTCCCAGGTACTTAAAGTCCGCCCCTCCTCCCCCCCCCCTCCCCCTGGCAAAAGACACAAGTTTTGCCGATGCAAATGGCAGCGTGAGCACTGTCTGGCCAACAAAGCTAATGCAGCTCGTGGGGCTGGAAGTATTTTGTCAGAAAACGTACTGACAGAGAGTTTACACACGCTGATTTTTAGTGATGCAGCCTTGTTGCTAAAAGCTGCATTGTTTAGACAAGCCCTCGGTGTTTGAGAAGCAAAGTATTCTCTGCCCCCACTTTTTTCCCCAGAGGGGGAAGCTGAAATAGGCTGTGCTCTGCCCAAGGCCAGAGGAGAAGTCATTGTCAGATGTGGTCTAAGCACAAGATTGGGGAAACAAGAACTCCTGGAGTTCTAATCTCAGCTCTGTCAGCAGGCAGGCATTCTGCTTGCACTACCTCACAATAACTAGCGTATGTAGGCTCAGTGAATTCCATTAAGCAAAAGCTTCCCTGTAATCTTCTGGAGAGGTTCAAAGAGGTGACAAACATTTTGAAGTAACAGAAAAAGCGATGTCTCCTTTGCCACTTAGAATGTGAGTGAGGGCTAGAAAATAAACACTTACAGGACAGACGTAGATACTGTGCTTTCTTGCCCTGTGTTTCTCAAAATACAGCACTACTTGATTGTAGGGTGGGGTAGACATTCCACACTGCTGATAAACTTTTTTTAATATCAAATATTTAAATGTGTGCAAAGAACTCAAACTTGGAGCAGGAGTTGGATTCAGAAATTATTTCCTGGACTGTGTCTACATAGGTGCTTGCCTTGGCTTAAGTAAACCTGTCTTTTTGAAATGAATGTAGTCAGATCAGCACAAGTCAGTGCATAGACCAGGCCATTGGTAGTAGATTTTAAAGTAAAGTATTGATATTAAAATCCTAAAAAATCATGATTACTAAGTGGCTTTTATATTTATCCATAAATGGTAGACCTGTTTCAACAGTAAAACTGAGCCACTGGAGTTCAGCTGTGCTACTGCAGAATTAAGTTTCTCTTTCTTTGTGGCTCTGTCTCCTGGCTTGGAAGGGGCAAGGCTCTCCCTCAAGTATCAAACTCCAGTATAATCCTGGCGGTACACATTTACAGGAAGCTGACAGATGTGAACCTCTTAAGATAGAAGTGTAACTTCCTGCAGGGACCAAAATGAGCCTCACTGTTGGCACAATATTTCCATTTTGGTATCCTGAATATTCTACTCTGGAATGATCTTGGCTTATACTACACACCTTCAGGTGGACTCTGCAGAAGTGTCCAATGTTCAGTTAATGGCTCTCACAGAAGTCAATGATAAGATTCCCATTGCTTGCAGAGAACAGAGTTAGCCCAGCAATGAATACTTTTGTCTCTCTATTAGTTGGCTAGTGCCTGGTGATCAGGTTGACAAGAGGCTGTTCTTCAGAGGAGCTGAGCACCCACATCTCCATTTAACTTCACTGGGATTTTCCATCCCCTCTGAAAATTGGGTCTTTCGCCCTTGTTCTGTCAGTTACTGAAGTGATTTGCAAGTAAGGAGGCATTTCTATCTAGCTGCCCTAAGTATTTCTAACGTGCCTATTGCTGTAGCTGGCTTTTCTGGTTATATGCACTCTTCATTTCTGCATGCAAAGCCAGTTTTGTTGGGAGTGGAGTGCACTTCACTCCCTTCAGTCCATCACGCAAAGAATTTTCAGTATAATTTATGCCCGTTTTTAGTGCAAAACAGTCCATCTGCTGTTCCTGGGATAAGTGGACCTTTAATGAAGATTGTGGAACCTGGATTGTTAAGGTCTTCAGTTACATCCCATTTACACTTAAAATGCTGCATTGACACAGCTGCATCACACTCCCGTTGGTATAGTTAATCAGCATCCACGAGAGGCAGAAGTTATGTCAGCAGGAGAGACTTTCCTGTCTACACCAGCGCTTAGATCGGTATATCTACATTGCTCCAGGGTGTAGATTTTTCACACGCCTGAACAATGTAGGTATATCAAAATAATTCTATAATGTAGATCTATCCTCTGTCTCTTATAGATAGTTTGTTCCAGCCTTGTGTCTTGTCTGGCCTTCAGACTTCTGCTTTCCTAACTGCACCTTGGATATGCCACAGAATAGCCTGGTCGTAATGACTGCATATCCTGTAGATTGTACCTCTTAATCCACTGGTCACTAGCAGACAGTATGTACCCAGGATTCTTAGTTGCTGTTTGTGTGTAGGCAGGAATATGTACATCTGGACTATTTATATAGATCTACATTCAGTATGTGTAGCCTCAAGGTATTAAAAGAAATATTTAAACAGACCATCCTCTTTTTTGAGAGAGAGCTTCAGATTTTGTATGGAGGTATCAGACATGGGAAATTAAGGGGGTGGCTTAACTTATATAAAGAGCTAAATGTTGCTGAGAAATGAGGTTGATCTCTTTTTTGAAGGAATTTTTCTCATGAGGCTTAAGTGCTGTTTGTATATTTGTGTCAACTTCTCCTAGAACTTGCTTTCTATTCATGCTGTGTACAATAGTGCTTGCAGGGGCCCCATCTCTGCCGCCTTTGTCCATTGGGTTAGGTGCTGAACAGACAAAGTTCCTGCCTCAAAGATTGTACAGTCAGAAACTCAAGAGAGAGAGGATAGAGGAAAGGAAGCACCATCGCCATTGCCCAAATTGGGAGCTGAGGGGCCGTCTTGCCCAAGGCCACAGGCAGCCTGTGGCAGAGCCAGAAGTTGAACCCAGATGTCCAGAGTTCTAATCTATTGCTTAAACCCCAAGACCATCTTTCCACTCACTGTAGCTTGACTAAGCTTCCTTATCTTTGTGCGTTGCTCCAACCAAAGCTTTGGGAATGTGGAGACATGCAAAGCAACCTACAGTTTCCCAAACTGCTCTGGATGGAGTAAATTTGGGTCCAGGTGAGGATTTGACTCTACCTGTTACAGCCATTTTACTTGGTTGGTTTTTTTCTTCTTCTGCTCCTTTCAGTAACAAAAATGTCATGTGTGAGGTAGAAGGTAAGGAAGTGGAAGGATGAAGTGACACTAATATATTTTTATTCATAATTTTTGACCTATTTAGCATGGTCTGGATAATTAAATTTTATTTTAAATGAGGGGAGACACATGATCGGGTGGGAGGGAAACTATTATTCCAAATACCCGTTATCTTGCTGAAAAATCCTGCTTCTCGCTTCAGATGCCAGCAGATGTTGAAAAATGTCAGGACCGAGTGGAATGTTTCAATGCTGACCTGAAAGCCGATATGGAGAGATGGCAGAACAACAAGCGCCAAGATTTTAGACAGCTGCTTATGGGAATGGCAGATAAAAACATCCAATACTATGAGAAGGTACTGCCCTGAGCTGCAGCAGCACTGGATGGTCTCCTACAAATAATCCCTATGAGCGACTTACAGTCAAGGGTGGCTTTCAAAAACTGTAAACCCTGCATTGCAATAAAGAACTAGTGCTTGTTGTGGGGACTTCACATCAGGGGTTTAAGGTTTTTAGGTTAGCTGGCGAGTCACTATAGGCACTTGATTAGCCTCTGTGGCTTCCACAGAGAGTTTCTGGTATTACCACTTCATTATGGCTTGAGCTGTAAATCATTTGACAGTGGCTAAATGTAGTGGGGCAGTGGAATTACACAAGGGAAGGAGTTAACCGAGCAATAGACATTTTCTACCTGATGGAGATTTTTTTCACCATCTCTTATGTTTTGCCTCTTTTTGTCCACACCTGGTGCTGCTAGACTTGTCCAATGACCAGCAGGAGCATGTGTACCAGCTCTCGCCCCTGCCCCCAGGTTAACTTGGTCCTGCAAATACTTACCATTGAGCTTGCTAGAGTAAGGAAAGAGTCCGTGCCCCCTTCCTGCTTCTGACTTTCACTGAGTCACTGGAGGAAAAGCCAAATATGCTACATGGTCCTGTGGGAAGATTGTGTGTTAAGGAAATGGAGGTTGGGGAATAGCAATCTTAATTTTATTCTTGTGCATCATGATTAACTTTTGACTATATGATGTACTGTTTCTGAAATGCAATTTCCTTTTTTCCCTGCAGTGTAGCTGCATGCGTAGCGTAATCTGCCACAGTAGACCATGTCCTTTGTTATATCATCATCTTGATTCATCCTCCATATTATGAAATTACTGTAAGATGAATGAGTAATTATCAATAGTTCACTGTTACATCCTCCCAGTTTATCTACAGGGTCTCTCTTGAGTCCAGTACTAGTTAATATTTTAATCAGTGACCTGGATAATGGAGTGAAGAGAACATTTACAATTTGTGGCTTTCACTAAACTTGAAGATCTTGCAAGCACTTGAGGATAGGATTAGAATTTAAAGAGATGTTGATAAATTGGAGAATTGGCTGTAATTGAGATGAAATTCAGTAAAGACAACAAAGTACTTTGTATAGGAAGGAAAAATCAAATGCACAAACACAAAATGGGGGAATAACTGGGTAGGCAGTAGTATTGCTGAAAAGAATCTGTGGGTTATAATGTATCACAAATTGAATACAAATCATCAATGTGATGCAATTGCAAAAAAGCTGATATTCTGGGGTGTATTAACAAGCATGTTATATGTAAGACATGGGAGATAATTTTCCTGCTCTTCTTGCCACTGCTGAGGCCTAGGCTGGAGTACTGTCTGGTTCTGGGTGCCACACTATAAGAAAGAAGTGACCAACAGGAGAGAATTCAGAGGAGAGCACCAAAAATGATAAATAGTTTAGAAGACCTCTGAGGAAAGATTTAAAAACAACTGGCCATGAGATTAAAAAGACAGAGAGGACATAGGTCTTCAAATATGTTAAGTGCTGTTATAAAGAGGATGGTGATTGTTCTCTGTGTCCACTTAAAGGCAGGACAAGAATTAATTGGCTTAATCTGCAGCAAGGGAGATTTAGATTAGATATCAGGAAAAACTTTCTTACTGTAAGGATAGCTGAGCAGGTTGTGGAATCCCTGTTTTTAGAGGCATCAAAGAACAGGTTAGACCAGGGTGGGCAAACTCTTTGGCCTGAGGGCCACATCGGGGGGGGGCGGGGGTCAAAATTGTATAGAGGGCCTGGTAGGGAAGGCTGTGTCTCCCTGAACAACCTGGCCCTGCCACCATCTGACCCCCTCCCACTTCCTGTTCCCTGATTGCTCTCCTCAGAACTCCTGACCCATCCAACTCCCCCAGCTCCTTGTCCCCTGACTATCCCCTCCACAGACCCCACCCCCCAAGACCTCACTCCCTATCTAAGTCCCCTGACTGCCCCAACCCCTAGCCACACCCTCCCACCCCCTGACAGGCCCCCTGGGACTCCCACACCCATCCAGTCTCCCATCCCTGACCACCCCCCTGAGACCCTCTGCCCCTTATCCAACCCCCTGCCCCTTACCATACCACTCAAAGCAGTGTGTCATGCTGCTGTGCTGATCCACCGGAGCACGCAGCCTCGACACCCAGAGCACTGCTCACGCAGCGCAGAGGCTGTGGGGAAAGGGGAGGAGCTAGCTTCCCCAGCCGGGAGCTATGGGGCTGCACAGGACGGGCCCCCAGGCCGTAGTTTGCCCACCCCTAGGTTAGACAAACACCTGTCAGGGATGGTCTAGCTATGCTGAGTCCTGTCTCAACACAGGGGAGCTGGACGAGATGACCTTTTGAGGTCCCTTTCAGCCCTACATTTCTATGGTTCTGCATTATTTATTATTTGTATTACTGTAGTGCATAGGAGCTCTTATAATATCCATGGTTCGTTGCTTCATTCACTGCCCCTTAGCAGTTGTGCCTTACGAGAGCACAAAAATAGTATGAGATAATAGCATGTAAATATCTAAATGTTGTTAGTTTAACTGCCATTGTAATCTGTACGCATGAGGAGGGCAAAGTTAGTTTTGGCATTTCATTCAGGCTGTAGGGTTCAGCTCTTGAGTCAAGAAGCTTTTTTGAAATAGCATTTCCTAGGTTTGCTTTGAAGGAAAATGATTGTTGTCCAGCACTATGTTTGTAGGGATTGGGGATGGTCAAGTTAGTCAGAGGTCTGGAGCTGGGGTCAACGTCAGGTGTTGCGCCATGGGTCAAAGCAGGAGCGAGTGTCGGGAGTAAGATGTAGGAGGAGGGACCTGGAGTAAGTTAGGCAAGCGGGAACTGGGAGCAGTCTGGGATAAGGAGGGCAGAAACAGACTGGGAGGCAGGAACCAGGTGTCAGGGTCTGCAGTAGCAGCCAGCCAGGGATTCACCTACTTACTTGGACAACTTCCCGTGCCTCTTTCTAACTCAAATAATGTGACCCAGCCTCTCTGATTGGCTGGGACACACTATCTCCCCCAGTCGGGATCTTTGTGGGCAGGGCTCTCGGTGAAGAATCATGGGCCTCAAACTGAGGGTTCCCAGGCAGTGCTCAGAATGTGTCACCCCTCCCCCCCCCCAGCACTTCACCCAAACCTGTGGAGAAGGGGACTAGCCAAGCTGTAGCTCACAATGCGCTACAGTACCCAACAATCAGCCTTGTGTTTAGTGTGTCTTTAGGAGAAATGTACTTTGACCTGACTGCTTTCTTACACCACCTTCCCCTTACTGGCATTGATCATTTTTTTTCCCCGCTCCACCTTCTATGCAGTGTCTCGAATTCCCTACAAACTATTCTCTAGCTCTTCTCTGGCTTTCTTCTCTTAGAATTTGTGTCTATGTTGTACCTCGCTTAGACCGATCCTCTCACACACAAGGCTTGAAAACCTTAGCTGACATTGAGTTAGATTTCCCCCAAAGAGCTCACCCTGTTTGAGAATCACCTTGAAAATCTGGCCATGTGGCATCACAGTAGGAGCAACCTTAAAAATTCCTGGCTCTTACTGAGATCCCTACGTGGGAGTGGAGCTCTCTTGAAATTCTGGCCCCTAAGAGCCCGAGGAGTGAGGTCCAACTTTTAAAAGGTATTTAGGCCTCACAGTGCTTAGTGTTGCAATGTCCAAGTCTCACTTTCAAATGTTAATAAGATTAAGGCTCCTAAGTTCCTAGATCCCTATTGAAATTGAGACTTAGGTTCCTAAATCTGTTGGGTGTTGCAATGTTAACGAAATGCCAAAATATCTTTAAAAAGCTGGGCACAAGCCTATTAGATCTGCATGAAAGATGTTGCCCTGGATAATGTTTCATTTGCATAGGATGCCCCAGATAATTGGATTCCTGTCCAGAGGTGTGTCTGGATCCTAAGTATGTACTCTGCATTTATTTTACTAGGCAAAGGCTTATTCGAACAGTGAACCCCTAGCGCTGCCAGTTTCTCTGTTAAGTCTTTCACTCTGCCCAGCCTCTTCCCTAGGGCATAGACCCAGTGTCTGTGTCTCTCAGCTTAGACGAGCTTCACCAGACAGGTAGCTGCTCTTAAACAGTCTTTTTGCTCAAAATAACATCTTGCAACTCCACTAGAGAGCCTTTCATTGCTACAAGGAGCCCAGCATGGTGATTGACAGGTTGTCTATAGCTGTGCCCTTTCATTCTTTCCAAATATTGTCTGACTTCATTTCAGTTTAGAAACTTAAGAAATTCCAAAATTAATCACTTGGAATTTTTGATGACTAACATTCTTAGTGTCCCCCTTAACTGCAGCCTAGCAACTTTTTTGGTCTGGGAATTTAGAAAACTGTTGCTTAACTTCCTGTCTTTTGAGCTACTAACTTGATGGCTAACAGGACCACGCTTTATGACCTTGCATCCTGAATGGTGGGACAGGAGCGGGGAGGCAGTAGTATGTAATAGTCCTATTGTTTGTTTGTTTTTTTGGGTTTTTTTGCAGTGCCTTACGGCGTGGGAGTCTATTATACCACTATTACAAGACAAACCGGAGACCAAATAAGTTCTGTAGCCCACAAACTTCTCTACACAAGTGCACAGTACCACTGAACAACCTACTGGAGCTGTATGATGCACTACTTCATTGAGTGTTACCTGAGAGATGCCAGCTATGTCCAGTCTAGTACCGACCCATTGAAAAGCATTTGGACTTCTTCCTCTTTTTTGTGTTTAACTGGTATGTTTCATCTTCTGAGTTACCTTAACGGTTCCTTCTCCAGCCTATGGAATGATCTTGGGCTTGTAATGGAAATATACAGGGATCAAGTCGCTTCTTGATAAAGAAAACTTTACCACTTTATTCTGGAAAGAACTAATGCGTGGAATACTAAAAAGATGAAAATAAAACTTTAAACTGCAAGGTGCCAATATGACATCTTTATTACCATCCTCTTTGTTTGCTAAATAAGGGTTGATTCCCATGAAACAGTGTCCACCAACCCACTCTCCTTTTTGTGTGTGGTTTTTTTCTTGATGGAGAAGGAATGGCCAGAAGTGGACACGTACAACAATTTGTAAACTCCCTGGATTAAGCAATTTTGGAGCTGAATCTTTGTGTGGGAGTTTGAACATACTGACACTTCTGCAGAGAGCTCGTGATGCAAGCCTGAACTGTGTTTCATGAGCATGGCATGCACTCTGTTCATATTGAATATCCCATACTCATTTTGTTTACCGTTGGTGATATGAAGTAATATAAATTGGCTGAAGCGCACGTGACAGATTTGGGGATCAAAGGAGCACTGGTTTGTGGGAGGGGTGTGAATTTATGATGTAGCCTTACAAGGTGTGGCCTGGGAACAATGGGAGCAAACACTAATCTGTTAACGTTTTATCCCCAAACCCAGCACAGACAGTTCTGTGATAGGGTTTTTTGATCCATGCTTTCACTTGTTTTCAGAACAACATAAACCAGATCAGAATACCTCTGAATCTCCTTCTAGCCTTAGTCATTTAAAACATGCCCATCATAGTAAGGATGGGTTCTTGCTTTTTGCCCTTCTTCTTTCACAGCAGCCAAAACCCCCGAAGAGTCAAGTACTTGCTGGTGCCAGGTATTGTTCTGCATGTGTGAAACTTGCTTTCAACATGTCCGTGGCAGATGGTAGTGGAAATATGATCTTTTTCCTCTTATGTATGTTTAGTGGGCATGCTTGTCTCTATTGATCCTCATTGAAAGGTCCTCTTAAGAGTTGCCCTTTTTAGGTATAAATCTATTTTCCTACCAGGTTTCGTCAACCTTCTAGTCTGCAGAATCTTTTTTCTTTCCTTATCCAGTCTCTGCAGTTCACCACCTTTTTGTTTTTAATGGCTTTAGTACCTTCCAAAGGCAGGAGCACTGCCAAGACAGGTTACAGATACTTTGAATCTGTTAAATCTTTGTTTGCTGCTTGACCAGCTTGTTTCCTCCCATTGGAACTCCAGGGTTTAATTATTTTGGCAAGCATGAGTGTAATAATCAGGATTCTAGGGTCAGCAAACAGTCTTTTTT
Organism: Dermatemys mawii; assembly: GCA_007922305.1. Classification (NCBI taxonomy): domain Eukaryota; kingdom Metazoa; phylum Chordata; order Testudines; family Dermatemydidae; genus Dermatemys; species Dermatemys mawii. The sequence continues at coordinate 1,210,184 of ML677392.1, read as the reverse complement.
TTTAATTCTTTTATATCTTCTCATTTTCTGCCAAAATTCTTGGAATGCTCATTTGATCCTTGGCACCCTTCTGACACCAAGATTTAATTGGAAAAAAAAAATGACTAAATTCTTATTTGTATCCCATTTACAAAGACCATGCAAATTCCATTTAATTTGTTGATTGTCCCCAGTTAAAATAAATGCTGTAAAATAGACCTGAAATTTCTTCAGGTCTGCATAGTCTCTTTTCAAACTACTATTGTGTACAAGTTGTGGCTGTTAATAATTTACCAGGGGAAATCACTGGGCGTAAAATTTGTCATGTTTAAGGCAGTTTTTCTACTTGACCATTTTCATTGATGTAGTTTTGTGATTCTAAACATGCAGTCCCAATTTGTCAGCATGTGTTTGCTTGATGAAATCAGGGACCTTGCCTCAGGTGATTGGTTGGTTGAAATTGCAGTGTAGTAACAACATTGTGTTAGTTCAGTGAGGGAAGACTTTAATAAGAGATGATTCTCTAATGATTTTTTTCTCCCTTAAACCTTTGTCTATTCATCCTCTCTCCAACTGTTTGATATTAGGATTTGATAATTAAGGCCTAGCTGATTTGCTGGGGCATATTGCATAGGAGTTGTTCTGATTTGCAGTGTTGTGCTTTTTGTCATTAATTCATATAATTTAGCATTTGAAAATGATTTGAAAACAAAAGGTTTCATGTGGTGAAACCAGAGAATTGTTTAACCCCTCAGAATACAGTTTCTACCCTGTCAAATTGGTTAGGTTTTTGAACATAATTGGCTCTGAAACATCAGCATAAACCTAGGGTCAAGTAAACTTGTCTTCCACTTCCCTAATGAGCAGGAAAGACTGATTAGGAATTGCTAGAAAAAGCTGTCATTTCTCAGTGTTCTCTCATACAATGATCAGCTAAGCAGGATTTCTGCTGAGCATTTAAATAAAAAAAGGCCTTTTTCCACAAGAGAACATTTGAAAAATGTAGTGGTTCTGTTTAAAGGGGAGTGAATTTAATGGGTTTTTTTTTTTTATCCTCAGAGTTCCCATGTACATGCCTTTTGCCCTCCAGGTTTAGTTAGAAAACTGAAGCCCAGTCATCAGCTTGTGGTTTCAGGGGCTTGGTTCTTTAAGTACATTTGCCATTTCTCAGAAAATACTTATTCTACAAGGTACTGTTAGCAAAGGACATTGTCCCATCAGGTAAGGATTGTAGTGGGGTAGCAGGGGAGTTTTGAGAGTTTCACTTAAGGCATTTAAGTATGGTAACAATTTCACCTCCTGCAAAGATGGTGGGGTTTCTGGCTTTGACCCCTTCACCAGTCAATGGACACTTAACATTAAGTGTAAATATTAGGTAAAACATTAACATTGTTCTGCTGCACAGTCTCGGGAGCCAGTTGATTTTTAAATTACTAATCAAGTGAATGAAGTGACTTCAGGCCTTGTTTGTCATCAAGCAAATGCCTTGCAGCTAAGCCATTAGAATGCTGGCACTTACTCTACAACCAGCCAAATGAATGGCTAGGAAGGGTTCCCTGTAAGTACACATGTATCTGGAACCTCTTAAGGGAGAGATGTGCTCTGCAAATTTGGGACACAGATCAGAGGGTGCAGGCCCTAGTATAAAGCAGATGCTTCCTGCTGCCATGCAAATAACTTACATTATGGTTTAAATTGGAAGCTTTTGAAACGTGTTGCAAAAGGGGAGTTCTTACCTGCAACTGCAGTCATACGAATAGGCTATTGGGTGATATTTCCCTCTTAGACACAGCTAGCCTGCGACTGAGTCTGTCTTAATGAACCCTCACGGTATGAAGCCAGGTATTGTTTCATAGTCTGAAGCTCAGGATATTTTGTGCAGCATGTTAGTAGCACAGAGCAGACCAGCTGACTTAGAAAATGAAAAGTGTTTTCAGGGCTGAATTCAGTTGTCACAAGTTACTTTTTCTTGTTCATGCTGCATCATATCCTGCCCCTTGTAATGCAGGTTTAAAATTCTCTTGCAGTTCATGGTGTATGTGTGGCAATCTCTTAGGGCCCAAGTTTGGTGGTGTCTAAATAGTCACACTAATTTTTGTGACTGTAGAAAAGCAAGCCCATCACAAATACTGAGCAGAAATCCACCGAAAGAGTAACTTTTTCACTATATATTCATTTCCTTTAATAGGTGTTTAAACATCTTTTAGCATATCTCAATGGGCCTTTTTCTGTATACAGGGACTGATCTGGCTCAAAAATTGAGTGACTCCATATTGGTTAGAAATGCTGGTCAACCCAAACAGCGGATACGCACATCACGGAACTGAACTTTCTGTGGCTTGGGCCCATCCACAGCTTTAAAGGGTCTTATGTTTCCTTTTAACAAATCTTGCTCCACAGCTGCCCTATGGTGCACACTGACCCAAGGTGTGTGCAGTTTCTTGCTGTCTCTCCCATACTTGTGGTAGGTGTGCAATTTGGAAAGTTGTGACTCCCTCTTGAAATGACACCAGCACATCCAGGCAAGTACTGTTTAGCTCTGATTTTTATATATAAAATCTAATATATATATATATATATTCTCTCACCAGGATTTTCATTGATGCAATAAACTTGGGAGACTTACGAAAACAAAAATTATGGCCTTCTCAAGTAATCATTTAAAATAAAAGTTCTCCAGGTCTGCTCCATTTCATAAAGCAGTCAGCTCTTTCCTTAACTACTGGTAGTTACCAGTGTGTAAATTGTGGTATGTTTATACATAAGTTCCTTGGTGCAATTGTTTTGGTGTTATCACAAAATGTGATTGTGCTAGAGGGAGGAAAAGAGGTGGAAAGAAAAAACAACTAGGAAAAGCTCAGCAAGGGTTAGGTTGTGTGAATGTGCAGTTTATCCATCAATGAGTTAATGCAGCAGCCTTTCACCTCTGGAAACGTGGTTTCAAATATGGCTTCAGTGCCAAGTGCAACTTGATGGCCTCCATCACAAACCTTTGTCTGTATCACACATTGGCATAAATGGAAGGCCTTAATCTATGGAGGGGTCTACAGGTAGAGGAGGTGGTGGTGTAGCGGGAGCTCTGTGTTGATGCTTTTGCACAGCCTGTTCACACTTACATACGTGTTTACACCTTGGTCCTGCAAATATTTACATATGTGAAGGGTGCAGTTCAATTCAGTGAGACTATTTGTGTATGTTTGCAGGATTGGGGCCGTAATCCAATTTACCCATTTAACTTGAGAAATGGTGCAAAATTAAAAGAAAAATGTGCTGCAGACTATTAAATGAAAACTTTTGTCTTTAATGGATAGTGCTTTTGACCAAGTGTTTGTGTGTGCAAAACTGTGGACACAAATTCTGAGCTTTATGTAACACACTGTTGTTCAGCCTTAAACACTACAAGGTAGGGAGACCATCTTTGTCCTTTTTGGTTTTAACCAGCTTTTTTTACTATAAACAGTTGAAGATCATTCAAGAAGGAAGATACTAGTAATTTTTCTCCTGCAAAAAACCAGTTATTTGCCAAATATATTTCTGATAATGTGAAACTAGGTACCTCCATAATATTTTGGTCTTATTGGGATATATGAAGGTTTAAATAAATATTGATTTTTAAATGTATTTTTGTCACTTTTTAAAATTTTTTGGTTGGAAGGAATAATAGATCATTATTGATAAATACCTGCTTGACATTATAGTTTTGGCAGGAGATAATTGTGAATATTTCTATATATCAAATAACAGTATTAGTTTGGTGTTAAGGCAGACAGTGCTTATCACAACTGTAGCTTTTTGAAGAACTCCTTCTTGCTTAAACTAGAATGCCAAAAAATATAAGAATCAAGGGTGCTTGCCTCCTTCTCGACCTGGATAGCGAAGGCCCTAATCCTACACTCAGTGGTACAGTGAGATACTTAGGTCAATAGTTTGTCAAGAGGACAACGCACTACCTACGCTGATTGCAGGATTTGAGTCAGTCACCCACACAGCATACAACTAAGTGATGCTGGGTTTTGTTATGCAAGTCAACGATCTACAGTATTTCATCTCTTTTGTGGGTAGAGATTGGATAGGATTGTCCTGTTCATTCTATTTCCGATGTGCCTGCACTCAGGGCTCCTTTTAACATTCAGGAGAGTTTATGCCATGAGGCAAGTCAATGTTGCCATGATATTTAACTTCTGCCAGCACATTTTTAGGAATTCATCCCTTTTGTCACTTAGCGCATGACCCATGAATGGACGTGTTGCTGCCTAGAGGCCCAACCAGTGTACTGTATTTTTGACTTTTGTAAAATCAGTTTATAGAAACGTGTTTGTTCTTTCGTACTCTGGTCACCCTCACCCATGCCAGGATAAACCAAAATGAAAGCTGTGAAGACGTGTCATGTGTGAACTAGCTAGTGGCTGATGTACAGATTGGAGTGTTTTTTGTTTCCTACACTCAACCAAATTTAACTTTTTTTTTATTTGCTTGTTAAACTCACAGGATATAAAATGCCTTTGATTTCAGGTGCTGGCATGTTTCTGTTCCTTTTTCATTTAGCTCTGTATAAACGTACTCTGTGCATTGTTACTATGGAACTAGTATTGATAAAAACACTTTTGAGGTAAACTATTTGTAATGCTTGATTAATTATTAGTGTGTACCTTTTTTTAAATACACTGTTTCTTTACCTCAATTAATTTAGAGGAATGGACCAATAAATGTATTAAAGGATGATTTCTTTACCTAATAGTTTCATTGTGTGTAGTCTGTATCACATCTACAGTATGATATAGGCATTTGTACTTATTTTGTTCAACTATTTACTGCCCTTTCTTTCTCTGTGGTGGTGAAACTTCTGCTTTTGATACTCCCTCTTCCTGGGGGCAGATTTCACCTATGCTATGCAAATGTGATAACTCAGATGTTTACACCTATTTTTTTGTAGTACACCTCACCAGAGTGCGAGCACCTCACTTACACATGTATCCTTGCAATATCACTGCCTTGGTTTCCCATTTATAAAAGGGGAAGAATGAGATGTATTCTCTGTAGGAAAATGATTTGTACAAGGTCATACAAACCCTTGACTTGACCCCAGGGCCTCCTGCAACCTAATCCAGCATCTTGATTGCAATACCAATCTTTCCTTATGAGGACACAGTTAAGGGGTCTCAGCATAATGCAAATAAAGTAAATAGGACATTGTATTTAAAGCAAATGTACTTGCTTCTCTTCTTATATAAGGTGCTGAATCTTTTCTTAATCCTCTTGTTGGTGGAACTTTCTAGGGTCTAGTTCACACAACTTCCTAATGATGGTCTCACTGCTTCATGGCAGGGTCACCTTGAATAGTACCCCTCATCTGTCAAGAACCACTCCCCCGTGCCTGCCCCAGTCCCCTTAGACTGCATGAATATGTTGGTTTGGTGGGATTGGTGTTTGGCAGAGGATTTCTGAATCCTGTTATCTATGTCCTGCAGAGGCGCTCTCCAACAGCACTGTGCCAAAGCATTTAGCACAAACACCTGTTCTGTAATTCTTTATTGTTGCATTGATTTACAACTTATTTATTTTTTATACAGGAGGGAGGGACTTTAGTTGCTAGATTCTACGTATGGGGATGTCCATGTCCTCATGCCTTTCAGAAAGTTTAACACTGTTAATAGTGGCTGCTGATGAAGTAACCACTTCAATTTTGCATCTACTACTCGTATCTACAGCAGGCCTGCACAACTCGGAAAGCAGCGAGGGCCATATTACTGCAAAAAAACCAGCTGCGGGCCGAAAAGCCCCACCCTCGCCCTACCCCCACCCACTTGGCTTGCCCCGCCCCTACTCACCCCCCGGGGGCCACATAGTGAGCCCGTGCGGGCGACATGTGGCCCCCAGGCTGCATGTTGTGCAGGCCTGATCTACAGTATGCTCCAAAAGAGTATCATGCATGAGCTCTGCTCCCCCTTCCTGGCAGATGCAGAACCTGTGCCTGTACTGGTCTTTCAAAACAGTCCCTGAAGGTCTGATTATGAGCCAGCTTATGAAAAGTGTTGTGGTTTCACAAGCTGATCCATCTGGCTTCTGGTTTACAGTAATACGGAGAGTTGGGGAGGGAGAGAAGGGGTAGGTTGTTCTACAGACACAGAATAAGACCATTCAGGCCCTGAAACGCATGCAATCATCTCTAGAGTGACAAAACCCAAGATCAAGCTCTGTATCTTCCCCTCAAGTCAGCATCACTCTGAAAAGGGGCTTCCTTCTATAAAGGAGTTTGCCCTTTTTATATCCCTCTTCTCCTTCTATGCCTTAATCACCCTCCAATTTAATCTTCAAGGGCAGAGTAAGGGAAATTTTTAGGCTTTTGTAAACTGTACCTAATCCTCCCCCTGCCACTCCTCCAGGTCTCTCCCTTTCCCCTGCCTGTCCATTAATTCCTCCAGGTAGTGCTGCTGAATAGAAGTGTTTATCTCAGTAGGGCTTGTATCCTTATTCTATGGCCTGACGGAGCTCTGGCTCCAAATGTTATTGCCAAACTAAAGTTTTTTGGACTAGCAGCCAAGATGGTGTCATCCCCTCCACAGCAATAAATTTGAAATCAAATGCTGGTGAAGTAACTACAGCAAAGATTGTCTACCACTTTTGTACCACAGAAGCAGCAATGCAAGCGCCTCTCCCCTCAGGTGAGGGAAATAGTATACTTATTAGCCTCAGCCTATTGGCTACCCATGAGAGCAGTCTGTGGTGTGGACACCTGTCTGCTGTCATCCAAGGTAACATACTTAATTTCAGACTAAATCCGTAGTGACTAAGACTAGGGTGGCAGGCCAGAAGAGTTGTCTTCCATATCGGTCTCTTGAGCTCTCTAGTACAGTAAGGTGCTCTAACCTACAAAGCTCCCAGAGCTAAAACTTGCAAGGGCACGCCATCATTCTGCTAGGACTTCAAGGGAGCCAGATGGTGAACGTTGCTTGTAGGCCACAAAGCTGTAAAAAATAAAATGTGGATGAGAATATGAACAGCTGCTTGGAAGCTCTGATGGGTTCTGGTAGCACTGTTCTAGCAGGAATTTGGCATAACAGTGGGAGTTGGTTTCAAATTGCTAACCATTCTGTCTGGTTCCTCACATGTATTTGTACCGTCACCTTTATGCTCACTGGCCATGCACTAGCTAGCTGGTGTATGTAGTGCTATTAACATCCTCAGGGAGGAGCGTTGCACATGTACACGATTCTGTGTGTGTAATAGCCTTGAACAGCTTTAAGCAGTGGTGCTTGCTTAAACTAATTGGTAAGCGTGCACTGACCTTGTAGAAAGGCTGGGACAAGTACCAGCTCAGTAACCGGCTCATACAGGAGACCAGATAGGCCAAGATTGCCTCTCGCTCTAAAGACCCAGTACTCACAAGGGATGGTGGTAGCAGCAGCAGTCTCCAGCTAAGCCCATAGGATTCAATGAGTCCCTACCCATGACCGCTCTATGGGCATTCTTTCATAACGCTTCTCAGTAGGGGCCAGAACTGCCATTTCCAATTTATTGCAGTTAACTCGGTGTTTAATGGCAGAGATGCGGCTATTTGACACAATGTCCCAGGAGTTGCATGCAAAGCGGGTGGCCTTGAAATGACCTCACCCAAGACCAGACTGGCAGGTGACCTTGAAATGACATCACGCAAGACCAGACTGCTAGCTACTGTGGGAAGATGTAGACAAGCAAAGCCAGGGCTTTCTGTCTGCGAGCTGCCTTGGGTTGAATACTGTCACTCTATTCCAGTTAGAGCACCGGCTGCAATGCTGCTGTGGTGTTAGATACAACACCCTGCAAGAAATTACAATGTAACTACTGACATGTATCATGGGGCTGATTGGGAGCAGGCACAGAATGATTAGGTGGCTATTCCAGGCTCCTTGTTCCACTTAGTCACATGAAGGGTTGGTATCCAGAGGAAACATCACGTTTTGCCCTAACACACACGTTTAGATTTGCTTCCATTTGAAGCATCTATTTTATCTCTTTTTTTCCCCTCCCCCATAAATGGCTCTGCCATTAGCACTGCGTAACTATGACCTGGGAAGAAAGTCTCAGCATGGTCTCCTCTAAGGTAAAAGCAGCTTGAAGTTGCTCATTGAGAGGTGACTCAGTTTTCTCCTTCCAGAGGAGAAAAAAAATATTTTGGGGGGATGGGGGGAGGGAAGGGTACTGTACCTGGCTGTGAAAAAACAATAATTTCCTCTTTTGAGCCTATGTAGAGTTGTTACATAAAGGGGCATGTCAGTCTTGTTTCCTCTGCTAGGTCTGTTTAGTTCTTCAGCTGTGCCTATAAGCTCTCTAATCTAGCTGTTCTAAGCCGATGTGGGAGAGCCCTGCTGTTGGTTTAATTACTCCAGCCCCCATGAGCAGCAGTAGATGCTCTCCCGCTGACGTAGTGCTGTGCACACAAGTGCTTAAGAGGGCCTAAGTTATGTCACTCAGGGACATGGCTATTTCACACTCCTGAGCGCCTTAGCTTATGTCGACTTATGCTGTAGTGTAGCCCTAGTCTTCCCTGCAGTGTGTATTCCGTTTAATTGGTGGGTTTTTGCTGCTTTGAGATGTAAAGAAGGCCCAAATGTGTTTTCTTTCAGTCCACCGGTTATCTTTGTAATATCAAATCTGGTCTTGCTGGAGGACTTCCTGGGACTCTGGAGGGATATCTGCTTATATCATTACCACTCCCACTCTTTCAGGTAAAGATATCACTGCTCCACCAAGCCAGTCACAAGAGTGTTAAACGAAGTATAGAACAGGCTGACTAGAAATCCTTCCTCTCTATTTTCATTCCATTGCACATGAGGCTAGTTTCACTACCTATCCACTCACTAGAAACACTATGCAGGAAGGCTCCAATGCCCCTCACCCCCTCTTTTTTTTACAGGTATGTAATCTGTTCTTAACTTGATGATACACAACTCTGATTTTTCTCCTTCCCTCCTTTTCTCTTAAGGGCGGGAGGGAATCCCTTAAACAAATCCTTCCCTCTCCTTACCTGATGGGGATGATACTTAGGCAGCCAATGATACAAGACAAAATGAAACAGAATCCGCTGAACCAGTCCAGTATGTTTTGATAGATCTTGTTGTAAGCTGTGGATGTAATGACCCCAGTGATCACTAAAGACAGCTGCAGCAGGACAAACATCTTACCTATAAACAAGCAGATAAATAGTTACCCTTAGCCAGAACCTCAAAGACAGAAGGAAAACCACTCGATGTGAAGTCAACGTGGACAGAAGGCCACACCAGTGTTTAGACCCAGGCCCTTTGACACATAATGTCATTTTGGATAACCTGGAACCTGTAGAAAAGACCACCCTTGTGCCAGAACTACTAGTCTTAAGAAGGTGCCTTAGCTCCTCTCCTGTAGTTGTGGACCACCTCTGCTAAGTAGGTGGCATTTGGGTGGGTGGGTGTGTTAGTGCTTTCTTCTTTAATATACCACTGCCCCTGTCATCTGTCCTCACGAAAAGCAAATTCATTTTTTATAACTGGAGATTGGGCCTGAAGCAAAACCTCAGCACCACATGCACCTGGAACTCTGAACAGTTTAATTTTGGTTGAATTTAGTGGCTAGGACTCTTCCTTATGCATTCACTCAATCCCATAGCCGCCTATACCTGTGGTGGTTAGGATATGATCCGAATGTAGTGATTTGGATCTCTTGCTGACTACTTACAACTTTTCTGCAGGGTCAAACAGGAGAAGAAAATGTATGGGGGGGGAGGAGGGAACAGGTAACTGATTAAAGCAATGATATGCACTTTGGAAACCTGCTACCACATAGCCCAAAGGTGATGCACTCAGGAAAGGATTCATGTGATTACAATCAGAAGGCTGCTTGGGGAAGCAGTAGTGATGTGCTATTCAAATTCATCCCACTGTTTGACTGTTCATCACTGGGTTTCAGAGGCAGTAGTGTACTATGATGAATAGGTACAAATCTAATGTGCCTTAGAGCTATGGTTTCACTGTGGCTTGGCTGTAGATTCTGTAAGACAACATTTCACTATTTCACATGTGGAAGTTTTGGTCTTGATGACTGTGATGAGGAATATAACTAGTTTAAGTGGAAACCTTAAATTCTGCAACAGCTAACAGGGTCCTAACCATGCATTGTTAGCATCCAACATCTGCTTGTAAAAATGGTTTCATCACTCTACTGTACTTACTACCTGTGGCTAGAATATGCTAATACTGGCTATTAATTAGCCCTTTATAAATGGAACCTGAATCTAGCATGACCACTTAGCCTCATCCAGGGCTGTAGTTAGGGCCTGGTGTACCCATTTCCAATTTCAGCCATTAGTTGCCAGTCCCTGGTATGTTGATGCAGCTACAAACTTCTAGTGTAGACAAGAGAAGCAGCCCCGCTATTGCAAACTGCCATCTACACTTGCGGCTCTGTGTACATGGGCAAAAAAAAGGTGATTTTAGCTTGAGTGTTTTAGCTTTAGCTTATGCCTGTTTGGGCACATTTCAGCACCTTTAAGATCTCACAATGCAACCAGCTCAAACAATCTCATCAGCATTCAATTGTTTTAGCTGGGGGTGGGGGAAGGGAAGGTTCAATTAAGTTAAAGTAGCTGTTCAAAAAGCACTCCCTCCTTTAGCCAATGGAGATGGTCCAGGCATTTGCAGTACCACAGCTGTACCTATGGCTTGTCACCAATGGTTGAGACAGCAGGCCTAGGTCTAAAGCAATGAGGGCCAACATATCTAAATGTCCCTGTGCTAAGTAGCTCTGATAACTATGGAATCAGTGCTTGAATGGGAAGGCGGTGCCTGTAGAGAGGTATTGATGGTTTGCTCCAACCTTGCTTCCTATCCATCTGGTAATGCCATGAAGTTGAGCTGTGGTGTAGCTGCCTACAATAATTCCGTCTCATACTGCAATTTGACCAGAGTAATCTCCCAAACCATGTGCTTGAAAGACCTGCAGCTGGGGCTAAGACTGGATAAACACTGAGGCAGAACAGGGACCAGCTTGTCTAACACTCCAAAGCATCTTCCCCAATTCTAATGATGATTAGACTGGACACTTAACCTGCTCTTCCAGCCTACAATGAATGAGAGCAATAGTCATAACTGGGTTTCTGTCCTGTTTCCCGACACACAACACCACTCTCGCCTGTCCCCCCACACCCTTCCCCGCAGGTGCGCATACACACACACACACACACACACACACACACACACATCTTGTTACTCACCATAAGACGATCCTTGTACATGTTTGGATAACACAGATCTGATGGTTGGTAAGGGGATGAGAGCAAACAGCATTACCCCCCGAGCTGTAACACACATAAATAGGCAGATTTCTTCAGTACCTGTTGTCAAAACATCAGCCTGCTGCCCCTTATGGCGAGGCCATAAATTGCAGATCGGGGTGGGGAGGTGTTGAGCAAATCACAGGCAACAGCTGTTGGTTGTAGGATTCACTGTGTGATGTGGGCAATGTGATTCTTTCGGTCACAGCAGCTTTACTTTGTTTCAGTTCCTCTACAATATTAAAAAATAATCCTCGTGTTCAGGTAGGTCACTGTCCCCATCTAGTGGCTGGTCCACATGAGTGGAGGGGAGTCAGCAAAGAGGGTTATTCCTCTAGATGTCAAACAGCAGGGCTCACATCTTAGGGAACTAGCTTCATGCACAGGTAAGATGTTTTTATAGGGTGATTGTGTTTATTTAGGAAAGTGATGGCTTTGCTATGGGTTGGGCCTCAGATTGTAAACTCTTTGGGGCATGACCCATCTTTTTGTTCTGTTTGTACAGCGCCTAACATAACAGGGTCCTGGGCCATGTGACTGGGGCTCCCAGGTGCTCCTGCAATACAAGTATTAAATAACCTCTTACAAACAATGCAGGATTATAGCGTGGTGGTGGAACCTGTTTAACCAAGTACACTTTTTTCCTACTCCATTCCCCTGAAACCCTACTCCCCCAACATGGCTCTATGTTGAACGAGCAAAGCTGTTTAGAAAGTCCATTCTCCTTGTAAAAACAACGAGGAGTCCTTGTGGAACCTTAAGAATCAGAGGGGTAGCCGTGTTAGTCTGGATTTGCAGAAGCGGCAGAGTCTCATGTGGCACCTTAAAGACCAAACAAAAGTATTGAAGCATAAGTTTTAGTGGGCAAAAACCCAGTTTGTCAGATGCACGGAGTGAAAAACATGGTAAGCAGTGTGTATGTTGTATGTGTGCATATATATGTGTGTGTGTGTGTATTTTACAACATATGAAAAGATGGGAGTTGCCTTACGAAGCGGGGGATCAGTGCTAACGAGACCAATTCAATCAAGGTGGATGTCACCTATTTTCAACAGTTTACAAGAAGGGGTGAATATGAAGGAAGGAAAATTACTTTTTGTAGTGACCCATCCACTCCCAGTCTTTATTCAGGCCTAATTTGATGGTGTCCAGTTATTAATTAATTCCAATAATTAATGGAATTAATTTGCAAACTTTTAAGAAGCAATATTACCCATAGTTAAGACAGTAATGTTTGACTAGCATTATCGGCTGAAAAGGGGTTTTTCTCCTATGCAAAGCTGCCTTTCATCAGTCTAGATCTGGGATATGAGCTGATGAAAAATTATCTGCACTAACTAGTCTTTAAAATAAATGATTATATATAAAAATCCTGATAGGTAGAATACCCAAATCTCTCCTTGAAGCGACATGTGACATGAAGTTTAACACTGTTAATCCAGCAAAGGTGGGGCTGACAACACCGCAGGGCCCACATATTTAGGTAAAATTCAGAGCTGATCAGAATTTTGCACCTTGGGCTCAAAGTGGTTGCTGGTATAGCAGGTCCCTTGCTGCCATCTCAGGAGGAGCAGAGTGGAGAGTCGTGGGTCTGCTCTTGGTGGCCTCTCTGCCACCCCCTGGGGAAGTAAGGATAACCCTGTAACCAGACAGCAAAGATGAGGTATGTGTGAGGGAGGGGATTTGAGGAGGAAATTGCTTCTCAGACTGTCACCATGTTGACCTTTTAATCTTTAAACTCTGATGTAATAGGAGAATTGTGTGGGTGAATAATTTACTGTAGCTACAAGAGCCTCTTTGGAAAGTGCCTCTCCCACAGTGTGTTCTGCTCTGAGGTTTTCACTGAGGTGAACAGCAAAGAGCCCTACGCTGCTGCTGAAGCATGTGACTTAAGTATCTCCCTTTTCTCAGCCTGCCTGCCACCTAGGGTACATGGGGATCAATAAGTCTCATTTGCAGGGGCTGTGACCAGTCATGGCACCGTTCGACTCACCAATGTAGAACAGGAACGTCTGTCGCACGAAGGCCATGATGAGAATGCCGATGCTGAAGGACAGTATCCCAATGATGATCATAGTCGTGTCCCTTAAATACTTGGAGAACACAAAAACCCCCAGGAAACTGGTAATAAAGATCATGTAGCCAGCGGCATTGCCGTAGCCAATCTCCACTGGGCCCCAGCTCAAAGGTTTCTTAAGCAAAAACAGCGGGAGCACGTCTATGGCTCCCACAACAGCGAGGTCATACAAGATAGCCCCAACAAAGAGCATTGCAATGATGAGTTTTGAAGGTGGCAGGGGGCTGTGCCCATTGTCCTCACAGGAGCCTGAACTCCCTGTGGTTCTTTCATTCCCCGGTAGCTGGCTGTCGAGCTGATCTGTGTCCTTGGGTTTGCTGTGAGCTGTGGAAGCTGGGCAGGTGTCTTCAGGCGCAGGGACTTTGAGAACAAAGAAGCTGTAGAGGATGCAGAAGGCATAGCAGGCAATGCTGCAGGCCACTAGCACGGTGCCCTGTCGATAACTTATGTGGGAATGGATGAAGATGTGCCCAGATGCTAGGCTTCCCAAGAAGCCCGCCATCCCATAGGTCAGCTCGATCACAATCAGCCGCAGAGACCTCCTGTGCTCAGAGGAGCCCAGAGACCCCAGAGCCATGACGCCAGTCCAGTAGGTGGTGAAGCCTCCCGTCAGACCATTTAAGGCCGCTGCCCCGTACATCACCTCAATAGGCCACTCCAGCAGGACTAAGAGGAGCAGGAGGGACCTGGAGACCAGATAGCCAAGGAGAGGTAAGCAAATGGGGATCTTCCTGTTCTTCTTGTCACCAAGCTTCGCCAGGACATAGGCTGTCAACAAGGGGCTCAGGTTCAGCACCAAGTTGTAGATGATGTAGAAGTCAGAGACCGCTTTCTGCTGCAGATCCTCAAGCACGTGTGCCGGGGAGGTCGAATTGGTCTGGTTGTAGTAGTTCTTCACCACTAGCAGCAGCCCGGTGTCATAAAAGGAGCTGGCTACCTGGGCACCAGCCACCACAGGCTCAATCCAGGTCCTCGCCGTCATCCAGCCAACCATGATGGCAGCTACCGAAACTTTTCTGGGGCTACTGGCAATGAGGTGGGTGGATGGGGAGGGAAGAGTGGCAGGGAGACGGGCAGCAGGTCCAGAAGTTCTGGTCTTAAAACCGGAAGTCGCTAACCTCTGCAAATCAGCACAGAAACAGAGTTGTGTGACAGTAATGCTGGCTACACCTCCCCTCCAGCCACATGCAGCCCCCTGCTGCAATTGACTCTGCTCTCAATCTTGCTTGTGGCAGGGAAGCTTTTGTGTGCATGGAGCACACCCTCCACTCTCTTCCTGGTGTGCATTCAAAAGGGTCACATGGCCCTGCCTTGTGGAATTTCTTTCTCGCTTGAGGAAGTGAATGTCCCCTGGTTGTGGTTTGTTTCACCACCCCTGAGCTGAAGTGTGCAAAAGGAATCTCAGCAAAGCAGTGGTGACGTTTACCTACGGGGTGGAGAGGACTGAGCCCACTGGACAATAGCCGTCCACCCTGCCTCCCCCTATGTTGCCCCCTTCACACACATCCCCACTTGTTGCTGGTGGCTTTTTAACTGTTTACCCTGCTCCTTCCCTCCAAAACCCCCCATTCCCAACTTTTTCAACAATTTGAACAGCAAATGGTAGCAGGAAATTCAGAGGCTGTTGCACTGACCTGTCTCTACAGCCACTCCTGTGTGCATTCAGCCTCACTGTGCTTCTCAAATGCAGCCAGTCCTGATGGGCTCTATTTCTAGACTCTGCTGCGTGTGTAACTCCCTTCCCACACGAGCTGAGTAACCAGTGAGAGGAGGAGTTAGTAGCTGTGGTGAGTAACGGCACATTCTGGAAAATGTGTGGCAGCACCACCCCCTGCCCCCGGGTTCTCCCGAGGGACAAGACAGGGAAGCTGATGAGCAGGATATGGGCTGTGACCATTTGTGCTTTCGCAAGACCCTCTCGCCCCTCCCATCTCCCAAAGCAGCTTCTTCCATCAAATCACCCTAACAGGAGGACCACACTGCTGGCCTTGATCCTGGGGCGGGGGGGGGGGGGGAATGAGCCCATGTTCCGCATACAGAGCCGCATTCCCAAAGAGAGGGAGCTCTCTTCCTCTCCATCATCATCAGCCGGATTGGTCTGGGCAACTGGGGATCTGAATGGCTGATGTAGGGACACGGAAAGCGACTTGGAGTCAGCGGAGTTGTCCCCAGTGCTCCATCCGCTCTGGAAGTGGAACTGAGAGGCAGCGTGCTGGTAGGAGCCCCGGCGTGCTAACGCGAGACTCTGATATCATTGCCTTAGCCAGCACTGTCTGGTGCCAGGATCCCAGGGTGACAGTGCACTAGAAAGATCCGGGATTGAGCCCCTGGAAGAAAGCAGCTGATGTTTGGTAGCCGGACATCCCCAACACAGTGGAACTAGCAAAGCCCTAATTTTTTTTAATGATAGGACTGGCTAACCCCACCAATATCAGGGTGGAGGGAGAAAACAGGGAGGGACAGAAGGAAAAATATAATCTGTGACTCACCCTAGGTCCATCCCTTGATGGGAGGGGAATTGGACAATGCGGGGAGGGATATTTTATACAGTTCAATAAATTAACCCCCCTGAGGGATTTTTTAGTTGCATCTGCCTACATCAGGGGTTGGCAAACTTTTTGGCCGGAGGGCCACACTGGGGTTCAAAATTGTGTAGAGGGCCAGGTAGGGAAGGCTGTGCCTCCCCAAACAGCCTGGGCCTGCCCCCCTATCCGACCCTCACGCACTTCCCGCCCTCTGCCTGCCCCCTTCAAAACCCACGACCATCCACCCTGCCCACTCCTTGTCCCCTGACTGCCCACTCCAGAGATCCCCCCCCCCGACTCTAGCTGCCCCCTCCCGGATGCCATCTAAGCCGCCCTGCTCTTTGTTCCCTGACTGTCCCAAGAACCACCCACCCTGACCACCATCCCCTGGGACCCCACCACCTAAGCCTCCACCCACCCCCTGAGGCCCTGCAGCTCGTCCCAGATGGTGCCCTGGCGCAGGCCCCCTCCCCCCCCCCGGCACTCCGCGCTCGATCCAGCCCTCCGCCCGGGAGCGCAGGGCCCCGCGGCATGCCGGCAGGCCACTTATGGCCCACAGGCAGTAGTATGCCCACCCCGGTTTACTTACATTTGCATTCAGCGCAAAAGACCTGCAAAATATCAGGGACTGTTTGGCCAGTGATTTCACTATTTGTCTCGTTGGACTGAGGCTGCTGGGAGGGGAGGTGTGTTTGCTTTGTGTAAACCAGGATCTCTTCTTTTCCCCCATCTCTAGGATTTCAGGCATCTGAGAAACAAAAGCAGGTGAAATACACCCAGAAATAGCTGTGGCAGTGTATGCAGAACATGGGCTCTTCCCCCCACTTCCAGGATCAAGAATATGGACTGTGCCCTGCAAATCTTTCTCATGGCTTTGCTAGGTAATGCACCTATGTCCAAATCATGCTGATGCAAGGACAGGCTCTAAACTTCAGTGGTGTGACTTGAGATCATGGGCAGCACATGAGCCACTGGCTGCGGGAGGCTAGTCCCCCGCCCCGTCCCTTCCGTGCCCCCCACCCTTCCACCATAGCCATCAGTCCTTGCCCCAGTCTAGCACCCCCAGCCCAGAGCACTAAGTGGTTGGGCTGTGCGGCCATAGTCGGGGCCACCGCACTGGAGAGCTGCACAAGAGGCCTGGGGGCAGAGCCAGGGCAGAGCCATGCCTGACTTTTTGGGGAGGTACAGCCACCCCCTGCCTTTGATACCCGCTGCCCATGCTTGAGATGCAGACTAGTCTTATACAACACTGTCCTGTGGGGACCCAAACCTTTATTCCAGGCTGCACTATTGTGCCTGAGTCTAGCCCTATAGAAACACGACCTATCTGAGAAATCAAACCGCATCATCGACCGCCCTCAGCCAAATCCTCTTGAGGCCAGCGAAGTGGGGCTCTTGCAGTCCAAGGAAGTGAGTTATGCAGCTGGTGATTCAGCAACTGCAACCAGCCCTCTTCCTGGAGCACCAGTCTGGCGCCTCATTTATGCAAGTCTGAAACTATTTAGTCCAAGTCAACACCTTAAACTCCACCCAGAAACTAAAATCCAAAATCAGGGCAGGTCAAGGAGTTACGGTGCAACATGGTGTCCGGTGAAGAGCTGTTTACAGGAGCAAAGCAGCAAGAAAAAGTTCTGTTGGGCCTAAATCATCAGTTTTCACTAAGATGGGACCACCACTGACACTGATAGTTCAGACACCCCCTTCCATGAATATCCAGAGGTGAAAGTAAGTTGGTCTGGTCTGGTACACAGCCAGCCGTACCGGCAGGGGACGGCTTCCCCAGTCCGACAATTTAAAAGGGCCCAGGGCTCCCAGCCGCTGGCCCTTTAAATCTCTGCCAGAGACCTAGGGTAGCAGCAGCAATTTAAAGGCCCCCCCCTTGCTCAGGACCCCAGCCTTGCGTACTGGTAAGTTACCTTCACCTCTGTGACTATCCCATTGACTTTAATGAAAGCAGCGTGTATGTCTCGCTAGACTTCAGCTCTCAGCCTGTAGGCCCTGGGCATTACAGCAGGAGAAGGAAATGAGATGGGTTTAGATTCCTATTAGGGATGCCTGCATTGATCCTGCAATGGAAAGTTATTCATGCCTTGTTTAGCATTTGTAACGAGCTCTGTGGTTTCAGGTCGCTGTGACGCAGAAGCGGCACTAGGGTTCTTGTAACGCTGACCGATCCCGATCGTCATTGGGCAGGATCAAACCTGGGACCTCGGGAACTAAATGCACAAGCCTCTACCGCAGGCCCGCGCAACTCGGAAAGCAGCGAGGGCCATGTTACTGCAAAAAAACCCAGCTGCAGGCCGAAAAGCCCCGCCCTCGCCCTGCCCCCATTCACTTCCCCCCACCCCACCGCTTGGCTTGCCCCACCCCTACTGACCCCTCACGGGCCACACAGTGAGCCCATGTGGGCCGCACGTAACCCCCGGCCGCATATTGTGCAGGCCTGATCTACTGCATGAGCTAAAAGCCATATGGCTGCTGATGAATGGTAGTGACTTGTCAAACATTCCCGGTGAGGAAGGTAGACAAGTAGGGCCAGAGCTCGCCTAACTAATGGCTGTTTTATTTCCCTTTCGAAACCATAGACGGGCTGAGCAGCAGAAGCAAATATTGCCTGGTTTTTCTCTCCTGCCGCTTTTATTTATTTCTCAGTCCAGAGTTCTGTGCCAGGATTCCTGGGGTTGCACTCAATTGTGTGCTGCTCTCCCTAGTGGAGAAATCAGAACACTGCAACCTTCAAGCGATACACTTTCTGCAGGATTTGGTTCTCCTTTGGGGAACTGGAAGTATATAGGTGACTCATGCCTCTTATGGTTAATGGGAACTCCCCGTATTAATCCCTTACATGTAGAGATGAAAATATCCCTTTATAGAGTTGAACAGAGTCTTAAAGCTAAATCTTAATTGAAGAATAAATCTTATCACAATTCCTAAATAATTCCCAAATATTCCTCACATTACATATTCCTCCGTGCATCAGCTGGCTTTCGTGTAACTTTTTTCACTAATTGAAACTTTTTGGGAAGGGGGAGGATTTAGGCATGGAAAAGAGATGAGACACACCTCTATGTACGTGCAGTGGCACACAAGAGGAGTGTGATGACTATAAAACAACAACAGTATTAGGTTAAAAAATCCCAGGGCCATTAAGGAAAAATGGCAGCCGTCGAAAGTGTACAGCCATGACACAACTCCTAGTAAAAGAACAAAAAGGATCACTCTTGAATCTAAAGATCTGTTGAAGCCTAATTTTTAAAAAGTTATTCAGAAACAATGCTTCTTATATACCCTGTGTCTATATTTTATTCAGAAAGCTCTGCAGACTTGTATGGCAAACAAGCTAAGGAGAGAGGCCGCGCTTTGAAGAGCGTATGAAGTTAAGAGGTAGTAAGATGACTGGAGGAAAGACACCAGGGATGGGGAAGGCTTGTGATAATATCATGTGAGTTACTCTGCTTAAGAGGAGACACATCTTTTAATGGTCTTGTGTATTTGCTTCAGGGGAAGATGCAGCTGTTTAGGTTTCATGGAGAAAATGTGCTATGACTTGACCTGGGTAGCGAGAGTGGAAACATGTCAGACAGAAAGGGAGTTCCAGCCGTAGGTGGCTGCACAGAAGAAGGTACTGAGGCTAGAGTGGGAAGAAGGAAACAAGGTTTTGTGGGTGAAACATGAGAGTTGGAGAAAAAGGAAATGAGAGTAGATGGGGCTGTGGAAGAGAGGCTCAGGACTGTGACACCGATATGAAAGGCCAGGGCAAAGGACTTGGAGAGGAGGATCTGAACATGGGCCATGCAGATGATTTTTGTGGGTGGTTTGTGAATAAGGTGAGATGGAGATACGAGGAAGCAGAAATAGTTGAGGCAAGAGACGATTAGGAGCCGGTTGTGCATTTGAGCAATGGGAATGGAAATGAACAAACAAGTTCTAATGAGGCTGAAGAAGAAAACCTGGCACCAGGAACAATATAGGAAGAGAGGATTCCAGGGTAATAGAATTTGAGTGAGGATGGTGAAGTTGGCAACAGTGAAGAAAAGGGATTATGATAGGAGAGTCCAAGAGGAAAAACGAAGCGTCTGTTTTTCAGTGTGCTCTGTTTGACTTGGTGGTGTGATATCTGGGAAGAGATGCTGGGAAGGCAGCTAATGAATTCAAGATTGTATGGAGGAGGAGGGGAGTGGGGTAGGGAGGTAGCTCTGTGAGTCCAAGGTATAGAGGGGGTATTGGTAACCTGTGCGGGAGAGGTGGGAGTGGGGAGACTGTGTATTGGAAAAAGAAGGAGTTGAACTAAGCAGAGTCAACAAAGGGTCTTTAGTGAAAGAGCAGCATGGAGATAGAAAGAGAACCAGGAATATCTGTAACTGTGACCTATGATACCTAGGGTTGAAGTTACTCTCCTTTTTAATGACTCACAATCCGCAGGAGACACTCCCTGTCCTGAAACTCCATCACACAGTAAATTAGCAGAGACATTTCACTTTAACAGAACACAATTGGAGCTTACTCTGGATTTATAAGCCCCAATCTTCCACGGCGGGCAAAAGTGAGGCTAGAGTCACCACCAGTATTGGGCACCTAAACTATAACAATTTCTAATTCTGAGACCAGCAAGAGCCTCTAACATCACTTGTTTCTCATGTGCCTGGGTATTATGCTGAACTAGATAATGAAACAAAAAAGAAGGAAGGAAAGCGACGCTTGTTTTTAGTCCTGGAGCTGTTTAAGTTTGCCAGACTCCTCTCTGCTTAACATCAAGTCAAACAAGTGCACTTCACTGGTAAAATTATCTACAGCTTTCACAGTAATACCACACATCTGGTGATGTTTACACGTTTAATTGATCCCTTTTTCCATCCAGCAATTCTTCTCACTAGGGGGTGTTTGTTTAATGCCCAAAATGCAAAAACTAAGCTTGTCTGGTATAAAGCCATCCCTCAGCGCATGTCCGACGCCCTGCTTGTTTGTAATGAAAGCCATGGGCTGTTAGCAGGCTTCCACTCGGCCCAGCCCGACAGACTCTGTGTCAGAACAGCAGCATCAGGGTATGGTCCAGTACAAGAATGGCAAATGTGTTCTCACAAAGCGATGGGACTGTGGCACTGCTTTTCTCACTAACTCTGAGTAAAGACCACTTTTAAGACTGAAATCTGCCATTTCCCCGCTACTTGTCTTTGATTTATATTTGGGCCCTGATCATTTCTCATGATTCCAAGCTTTAAACCAGCCCAGGCCTGGTTCCTATTCTCTCTTTCACAACTGTTTTACTTCTTTTTTCTTCCCACACCCTGGGACACTCTCTATCACTAGGTGCTGCTGAGTTCCATACAGGACTGGCAGCCATGGATGAGTCGTCATTCTGCTAGCTCCCCAGTACCCACGTCAGAGGGATCACAGAGCATTAGGCCGGGAACATGCTCTTCCCTGTCAAGAACCCCTGCTTCTCAATGTGAGCCCTCCTGATTGAGATTCCAACATCAAGACAGGCTGCCAACCTACTCCTTTGCGTCTGCTTCTCCAGCCTCTACCAGCAGGTACATCTCCTAATGCATGGAAGAAATTAAGAGCAGCTGACTCAGAAGTGATCAAAGAAAGCTAGAAATGGCAATGCTAAGAAGAGGAGGAAATGCTGACAAACTTGCTGTCGTGACCTCAGCTGGGGAGAAATCCAACGACCGATCATCAAGATACGACAGAGCCTTGGGGTCTCTTGGCCTTCTCACTACTCCTGGATGTGCCGATTACCTCATTGGTGAGGATTGTTTTCTCACTCTTAGAGAGCTAGAGGACTAGGCCTCTTGTCCCCATATGAGGACTTTGCCTCTGTGATACTTAATTTAATCAGGACTGCCAGGTTAGGCTAATGCATTCTGCTCTTGGGATAAGAGTGCCACTCAGAAGCTGCGAGGGGAGCTGCACCCAGCCGCACACATATTGTACCAACATGGATGTTTTGCCACGGCTTTCTGCAAACTCCACTGGCTCCCTGCTCCTTATTCCAGTGAAGTTAACGTCTGAGTTCTAGCCCACAACACCTTTCACAGGCTAGATTGGTTGTTATTAGCTCGTGTATCTGTGACCCATCAAGGCAGCTTCCTGTCACAAAGCTGCCACCGCTAAATGGGCCCAAGAAAAGGTGTTTGGGAGCATAGGTGCAGTTGCACCCCCAGCTTGAAGTGGTTTCCATCCTACAGAGGGTTTACAGTTTGGTTCAATGGCTCTCAGCACTCCCACTATAAAACGTGTTCCATCAGTCCTGCTTGGGAGCAGAACTTTGTCTTCCACAAGAGAACAGACTGAGCCTGGTTTGGCATGTTTAAATGTCACAATCCATTCCTTCCACAAGGGCAGATCGATACTGAGGGGGGAACCAAGAGGACTCAGGAAAGAGTCCATTTAAGGCACACTCACTATTACTCAATACTTGGACACTACGGTAATGGGTGCCTTAGAAATACCTTTAGGGTTTAGATAGAAGATATCGAACTGGTGATACAAACATTCATGTTGCCTATGAGATCAACAGTGTATGTGTTGTAATCAATCCCAGGGAGCCTATATCATGTTATTGTCCAGCCATTTCCTGAAGAGTTGAATCAGGGATAGATTTGGCCCCTGAGATGTCTGCTTTAGAAAGCACATCGGATTTGTGCAGTTTGCTGGGATTTCATTGATCTTGCACTGCCGTTGGTCAAATGCATTAGCTGCTGTTTATCTTTAACCCAAGTTCTTTGTAATGTAACATACAATTTCAGCTGGCTTCAGAAACTGTTCCCTTAACATCACAAGAATAAACTAGATTAATAAGTGTTTCCTCTAGCTATCATTCTGCCTGTTTTTTATTTCCTTTTCTGACATCACAGTTTTTCCACTGTTTACAACACTTTCCCCATCTGTCTTATTTTTTGCTTTGAGTGTTTTCTTTCTTGATCTGCAACTTTCCCAGGACTCTTAGTTACACTTATTTTTTTAGGTAAGTGTAACTTTCAAATATATTCATTGTCTGCCTTGATTACAGTCTTTCATCACACAATTTTCATGTGCAAGGGGGAAAATATTGGGGTTATGCCTTGCGTGTGTCCTTGTGATGTACAGAAAGCTTATTCCTCCCTCTTCCTTTTTTCCAAATTGTTTTACCTTCAAACTATCAGGAATATAAAGTTTCATCATCCTTGATGGTGCTGGAGGCCTCCTTGGAAGAGCAGAGAGCTGGACTGGGGACTTTTCCTGGCCCTTAACTGAATAAATGGGATGTTGAATCTTAAACTAACAGAGCTTAAGTTTGTCAGGTGTTAGAGTTGTGAAAAGATGTTAAGAGAACCAACCAAACCCAGAGCATTAAACAACCTGAGTGAAAAATCTTTGCCCTTCGGAATCACTGTTCTATGTCTATTCTAAATAGATTCTTGTATCTATAGTATCTGAGCACCTCAGGTTTCGGTTCAATAGTACGTGGGATATTGTAAAATCACAGGTTCACTGATTACCCACAGAGTCTCCCAGCAAAAACATAGACTTGAATTTACATGAGAATTCCTTCACGTGCAGGATGAGAGAGAGAAGCTTAATTTGACAGTGCCAGGCCTGACTGGAGATTGGTACAAGCAAGGAGACCTACTCCTGTCAGTAACAGGTCACATATTTCAGAGTAGCAGCTGTGTTAGTCTATATCCTCAAAAAGAACAGGAGTACTTGTGGCACCTTAGGGTATGGCTTCACTACCTGCTGGATCGGGGGGGAGGGTAGTGATCAATCTTTTGGCGATCAATTTATTGCGTTTTGAGATGCGATAAATCGATCACCAAAGGCGCTCTCGTCGACTCTGGAACTCCAGCTCGCCAAGAGGCACAAGCTGGAGTCGACAGGGGAGCCCACTGCTGCTATGAGGACGGCAGGTAAGTCAGCCTAAGATGCGCCGACTTCAGCTACATTATTCATGTAGCTGAAGTTGCGTATCTTAAGTCGACAATCCCACCTACTGTAGATCAGCCCTGTGAAACTAACAAATTTATTTAAGCATAAGCTTTCATAGGCTACATCCCACTTCACTGGATGCACAGAATGGAACAGACAGTGAGAAGATATATATGCACACAGAGAACATGAAAAGATGGAAGTTGCTGTACCAATTCTAAGAGGCTAGATCAGGAGTTGTTGGTGAGGGGGTGGGGATGAGGAAGTGGACTGATGAGTGCAGGCTCTAGCCTATACCTCTGGGCAGTATCTTTCCTTCTGTCAATGCTCAATGAAAACAGGAACTGGGCACTGTGGTATAAACAATTCCTGCTATAGAACCATTTTAAAAAGACCAAAAACAAATGAAGGAAAGGCTGAAACAGAAGAGCACATGGAGGTGAGG
Source organism: Dermatemys mawii (assembly GCA_007922305.1). NCBI lineage: Eukaryota > Metazoa > Chordata > Testudines > Dermatemydidae > Dermatemys > Dermatemys mawii. Next base: position 1,185,963 of record ML677392.1, on the reverse strand, counting down.
TGCAAGGGAGATGGTACTAGCACATGATGGACGATCTGGGACTGGCCCTGTGCTGATGCTCTACCTTAGAGTTTGCTGCTGAGAGCAAATTGTGGGAGCTACGTTCTTCCAGCTTTAACTTTAACCCTTTCACTTAAAGGGGGTTGGTTGAGTTCTCTCTGCCTCCTTCACAGAATACCTGGGTAGCAAAACTGTGACACCCAAGTCATCCCGGCATGTGTTGGGAGATCCCACCTTTCTCTGTGGATATACTTAACAGGAGGGCTGGAGGCTTCACTGCTAATTCATGACTCATAATTAGTCATGTTCATAATGCTTGCATTAGCTGAAATGTGCCAAGTGCTACTCACTAGGATGTTGCTGTTGCGAACTCCCTAGTTTGGGAATTGTGTTAAACTATGGGGGAATTTAAGGACAGCTCAAGGCCTTTTCTCACCCCAGTTTAAGGAAGATGGAGTTGTTCCTTTACCATCTGCTGTAAATCAGCTCTGGCCTCTCTCTGGATGCCAGCTTGGTCTAACCACATTTAGTTGGCACCAGCCTGGATGCCCACTGCACTGGCCTACACCAAATGCAATCCCATGACCTGAAGTGAGCACTGAGAGCGAGCTCATCACACTGCTCTGTCTACACTGTGATTGGACACCTGCATCTGGCTCCTGCCAGCTGACTCAGGCTCCTGATACTCGGGCTAAGGGGCTGTTTAATTGCAATGTAGATGTTCAGGCTGAACCTCCCAGGCTCCAGCTCAAGGCTAACAATTAAATAGCCTCTCGGCCTGAGCCTGAGTCATCTGGCATAGGCCAGCCGCTGGTTTTCAGTTGGAGAGCAGGGTGGAGGGTAGGGGCGGTGGCGGGGGGATGTAGCCCCTGGAAGTGAGTTAATTAGACTGGACCCTCTAAGTGAGGGGGTAGGAGAAGCACTGGGCTCAGGGTCCTTGTTTCCTGTGTGTTATGGCTAAAAGCTTCAATTTTCAAAGGTAATTAGTGATTGTGGAGGCCTCAGCATTAGGACACCTGGACCTATGTTGTCAAGTGCCATTAGTCCAGCTCTGCCATGCTAACTAGCGATGATTAGTTGTCCTGAAAAGAGCTGGCTGAAGTTCCTAAACCAGATTTAATAGCTGTGGCCTAAGTTTTCAAAAGTGATTTTGGAGGCCTCCTCTTTGGGTGCCCAACTTGGGACACTTTAGAGGGCCCTGCTTCCCTGACTCCTGCCTTCTTTTGGAGCCGCCCTTGCTAACATTATTTGTATTGCAATAGTGCCCAGGAGCCTCTGGCATGGACCAGAGCCCATTGCGCTAACCAAACAGAACCAAAAGCCAGACCCTGCCCTACAGAGCTGGGCATGTAAGTAAAAAGCCTTCCTTGGCTGAGACACGGCCCTAATACTGACCTTTACCAAAGCCAAATAAAACCAGTTCTTGTAATGCCATTTGGTAACAGGGCAGCCTTTTGCAGTAACAGGGGATGGGATGGCTTCCCCCGTTGCACAGACAGGGAGTGTCCCATAAAACTACCCTTCCTTCTGCTTGCTTTCGGAGTAGGAACCTGAAACAGAGAGTGAGCGAGTTTTGGTTGTAGACTATCCCAACAGGACACATCATGGAGTATGGATCTCTTTTTAGCCATGTTCTATAACTAACGTGATTTCTTTCTTTCCCCCACACCCTGACCCAGAGACATTTCTTAGTGAAGCAGCCCTAGAATGGTTTGACCTACCTGATGTCTCTCGCACAGCCTAATGACCTGAGGCAAGCCAGATTTTTTTTTATTTGTTAGCGCAGCTGGATGCTAGGAATCCTGTGTTAAACAAAATGAGCCATACTCAGCACGTTCAGCATTCATGTGTGCGTGTGTGTTTTTGGTATCATCAGTTGGGTGGTACAGGCGACTTCTTTTCATTTCCATTTCCCCCACCAAGATAAAACAGCCAGTGTTAGAGAGGAACAAGTGTTGCATCTCTGTATTATGATCCATGTCACACTTCCAAGTTTCTCTTCTGCCTCTATCTTCATAAATTTGGAGGGCCACATGCAGAGACTGTCAAGGGTCATGTTGCAGAGTGGGCATAACTGACACGCCAAGGGGTCGTAGCAGGCAAAGCAGTTACCAGGCAGGTGTAAAGGATGGGAAGTAGAGGGGACACGTGTTTGTTCTTATCACTTTCCTGTTCTTTGCTGCAATCCTACCTGTCCCTTTGGCAGGAAAGTGATACCCAGATATTACTGTATAAATTACCCAACCTGGTATGTCACTTCCAAACATGGACAGTCCATCCAAGTCTAGTTTCAAAGTTGCATCCTGATGCCAACGCCAAGAGTACTCCACGAGAGAGAAAAGAGAGCTGATTTTTTTTTTGTTTGGGTCTGCTGCGCTTCAGCAGGCTTTAGTGCTTCACTGCCACTTAGTTCCCTTAAGAGATTTTGTTGTATAGACTTGCATGTACCATGCAAGTCCCACGTGGGTATATACATGACACCCAGTCTCTGCATTCACCTATTTCCTAGGACTGGACAACAGGGATATTTCTTGGGAACTAAAGCACCTACTTCTGTACAACCTAGTGTGTCCTCTAGATGTCACTGGTACTGCACACAGATCCATATGAGCCAGTCTCTTTTGCACATCTGGCAGTAAGGGAGCGTTAAAGGACTTGAGTAGCTTTTGGGCAGTTCTATTTGTCTCTCATTGATTTTTCTGCCAGTTCCCTCTGCTATGGATCTGCCTCTGAAAAGGGGCTAGACATAGTGGTGTATGACCAGAGGCGTGACATGTTTCCGCACATCGGTGTTTTCCTCTACCCTCACAATTTAACGATCACTTGCTACATTGTGACAAGTACCTGCATCCAGCAGCAGAAGCTCTTAACTCTGGGCCCAGTCAATATGGCACTTAATGATTTTTATCAGCCCTGTTAATGGGTGCACACTCTGTAAACTCCTTTCATACATTGCTACCATTTCTGGGCTAAATTACAGCTAGGGCCAAACTTGGAGCTTCCCCATAGATTAGCTTAGGTTGTGTCTTCAGATGCTGCTTGGTTTTTGTCACTGACGCTGTGGCTGTTCTGAGATACTGGATATTGAGCTGTAGATGGGCATGAAGAAGAACACTGGCGCTGAATGCCCTCCCCCCACTCCCTGAACTCTGGAGAAGTTAAGTTCTGGATCCAAACTTTGAGCCTCAGTGCCATCTCTAATATTAACCCAGGAATCCTCAGGCTGGACTCACTCATCAAATTTCTGAAGTGATAGGAACCAAGGCCCAGAAACTCAAAGACACTTAAGTGGCAAATGCCCACTGAAATCAAGCACCTCAATAGTGTTGATGACCTGGGACCAACCAGGGACAGGTCCTGTCTTTGCCCACTCCCCAGCATGAATCCTGCCACCCTCCTTCCCTTCTTGTCTTCGCTGTAGCCATCCCATCACTGCGTATGGCCAGCTACTTCCATCTGGGCTCACCTTCCCTGTGCAATGGGCCCCATGTATTGCTAACAACATACTATTGCGTCCTAACCAAGCATGCCCATAACCAGTCATGCCCCTAACCAGACTACCTAACCTCTCCCACCCTTCACCTGCTGCCTCTCCGGCTCCGAAGAACTGGCTCCATCGCTAAGGGCGGGATGGGAAAACCTGGGACATCTTAGCAGAGGCTGGAGTCTCAGTCTGCCTTCGCCGCCAGGTGTGTGTGTCTGTGTGTTTTGCAGCATACGGTGGTACCAGCCATTCCGGTGCCAGAGGACACTGAGCAGCTTTTGCTCATTTTGAGATTCTTTTAACAGGCCTAGTTTAACTACCACAGTGTGTAACGGTCTCTGAATCAGACACCACCACCCCCACATGGGGAGTCAGGCCCCTGTACCCACAAACCTTCCCAGCCCACAAGCACCGCCCCCCCCACTCATGTGCAGGTGTCAAAGCGGGGTAACGAATTAGCTGCACGTTCCATTCATGCTGTAGCACGGGGTGAGGAAGGGGCACCGCCAGCGTCGCCACGTCTCATGATGTCACCACGCAGTGGGGGCTGCTCCTCCACGGCCCCATGGGCGGGGAGCTGAAGCGGGTGGGTGGGGGCTCCCGCTGGCGCCGGGGGCTCTCACAGGAGGGGAGCTGCTGCGAGGGAGGCTCCCACGGCAGGGAGCCGCTGCAGGGGGTCGTGGGGGCTCCCGGGGGCGGGGAGCTTCCACGGGAGGGGTGGCGGGGGCTTCTGTGGCGGGAAACTGCTGGGCAGGGGGGCTCCCACTGGCTGGGAGCTGCCTCTGGGGAGGCTCCCGGGCGGGTCGGAGCTGCAGCGGGGGCGGGGTCCCGGGGCCGGCAAGGCGGCAATTTCGCCTAGGCCAGGGCACAAACTATCCTTGCATGGGCCTTGGGGCTGGCAAGACTCTTGAGTGTTTCCGCCCCCCGCCGGCCTTGGATTCCGAACTGGAGCTGGGCCCAGAGCTGAACACACATGATGTTTTTGCTTCGTTCAAACCCACATTTGAAATTTGTGGCTCAAGGCCTCTTCCCTTCATTACTGGGAGCGTTGGGTCCCTGGCTCTAGGCGTGCCCATTGGGCCCTGGCTCAAGGAGATTCTGCTACCTGTTGTGCAGGCTGAGGGGAGCAGGTGGCTACTGCAAAAATCACAGAGGGATTGGTCAAGCCCCAGCTCCCTCAGAAGATGGTGACTGCAGATGTTGAGGGTAACAGGCAAGGATGTCATCTCAGATAGACTGGCCTTGTGCAGCATTGGGCCTGTGATTGGATTTGCTGAGGCCTCATGCCCCTAGCACGGTAACTCCAGGACAAATGGCATTCAATCAGGGTCATGGCCACTGTTGTGCCATGTGGGCTGAGGTGCAGAGCAGAGCCAGGCCAGCCCGTCCGCGACCTCTGCCATTCTTGAGATATTTAGTACCAAACAACAATCCACTTTCTCTTGGGACAGCAAAGCCAGAACATCTTCCGCCACTTCATACTCTGGTCATTATTAACATTTTATATACACGGTAACAACTCAAGTGAGCAGCTCTAAAAATGCACTAAATTCCAGTCCTTTGAGTGCATAAGTCAAGCCATCCTCTCCAGTGGGCAGAAACACAATTAGGGCAGGGTTCTAATGTCACAGGCAGCCTCTTGGCCCAGCGTGGGGTTTTACATGCAGCTTGTAATTATTAGAACTGGGAGCACTGGCTGTGGAGAGTCTGGAAGGACAGGAAACAGGAAGGAGTGGGGAGGAGATGAGGAAGACTGAGTCAGAGCTACGGGGGGGGGGGGGGGGGGCGCTGCACCAGCAGCTTTGTAGAGAGGTTTTCACTTTTGTTAAATAAAGTCCTGTTGAAGTTTGTTAGTACCTTGCTTGCTTGATACAATACCGAGCCATATGCTTTTCCAAATGCTGTGTCCTAGAAATGACCTGGAATCAGCATTCAGCTACTGGTGTGGAACTGAAACCCCTCAGGATGAATTTATGATGATGAAAGATACAAATTTGGGGTCTTACACTCACCCATTTAATCCATTTGGCAAGACTGATGAACTGGAAGCTCCTTTAACAAATGTCTAAAATCTGTGACCATGTTGTAGTCTTAGCTTTGGGCTTTGGTTACTATTGAAGTTACATCAGCCTTCATATATCGATATTCTAGCCACTTTGGATATCATGGGCGGATGCTCCATATTCGACACCGAGGCACTCTACAGCTGGGAACAAAACCTCGCTGACACGTTTCCTGAGCTGGGCACGTCTGTGGCCAAGTGGAAGTTGCAATTTCAACAAGACCCAGTGCCTTGTGCTTTTCTCCGGATTTTTGCAGGCCAGGCAAACACTTAAGAGAGCAATGAACAAAATTATTGTATCTTATTATTGTGAGATACATTACAAGATGCCCAGATGCTCTTAAGAGGGCAGGCTGAAAAAATCCCAAGCGGTAAGTTTTGTAGGAAAACGTTCAACTGTCATAAAACCCAGCAATTTAGTAAACTGTGTGGCCAATAGAACGTGGTGACCCTCATCTGCGTCTGTCTTGCAGCATGGTTGGACCTGCAGCTACACCGCCTTTTTGATCTCTTCCCGGCCGATTTCATACTACAAGGCAGGCTAGGCCATGTCAATGGTTAAGGCCTGATGCAAAAGCCCCATGGAAGCTAATGGGTGGCCTTTAACTGATTTTCATGGACTTTGGGTCAGGCCTGGTTGGGAGATTTTCAAGGAACTGTAGGGAAGTGGGGTCAGTGATTTGGTGGGCATTGCTCATCCCTCAGAAGATACCCTAGCATTGGGTTGGGGGGGCACTCTGTTGCTGCATGTGCTTTCTTTGTGATGAAACAGTCAAGGTCTGTTGTTATCACTGATGTTCCTGCAGCACTTCTTGTGTCAATAGGGTAATGTCAGTGCTCTGGTCAGCACAGTGATTATAGTTTGACAACTTAACGCACCCTATAATTCTGACTTAACGTGGAGTTCTTCATTTCTATAGTGCAGCTGTTCCGCCCCAGACATGGCGGCATTTCAGTGGTGGCTGAAGTAATACATTTCTGGGGAGAAATTTGGGACTATTGGGAATCACCTTGTGGTGATTTTTAAGGCTGGTAAGAGCAAGGCATGGAGGCTGGCTGGCTGCGGCACACCCAGACACAGCTGAGAGTGACTTATATGCTGGATACTGTGAACCACACCGGTTCCTGGGAATGGCTGGCAAAATGACTCCTTGGTCTGGCTTGGATCCTGGTGTGTCAGTAAGCTTTTTATAAGCCTTAACTACGTGTCAGCGTGCGGTAAGGCTTAGTGAATTTAAATTGGAGAGGTGCTTTGGCAGCTTTAGATGACAGCGATTTTAGACATGCTAGGTGCTAGCATTAAACATGAACAGACTTCAAATGTGCTGGTTCCCATTTTTAAATGTCCTCAAATTCAAAGACGCTGTGAGCTAGGAGCACTGGATTTGCACTCCTTTAGTGAGTTGCAATGAGGGGAAGATTTTCTTTCTGTATGTTTTGACAAGCTGACAGCATTGTCCTGTTTTAGCCTGGATAACTAAACCTATTGGCATGGAGCACAAAACTATCCAGCCCCTTCTTATATCCTGTCACTGTCCATGATTAACCTGTGACAGGGAATCCGTACCCGATATTGACTTTTCTGTGCAGGAATTTTGGATAGTGTGCATACAACTGAAAATAGCTGACTCTACTGCCAGGATGTCTGCATCAGCTCTTCTTACTAAGAACTTACAATCAAGTGGCCAACTTTCATTGATGTCACAGGAGTCTTTCCCTTTACTTCAATGGGAGTTGGGCCCATAAACAATATAAGAATGTGGCATTCCCTCTCAGTACAGAGGGCCAGAATCTGAGCTGGTATAAAATGGCAAAGCGCCAATGAAGTCAATAGTGCTATGCTGATTTCCAGCAGCTAAGAACCTGAGTCACAGTACAGTAGAACGTCATTGTTACAAACACCAGAGTTATTAACTGACCAGACAGCCATATGCCTCATTCGGAAACAGAAATACACAATCAGGCAGCAGCAGAAACCCCCCATCACCCAAAAAGGGACAAATCGAGTACAGTAAAAAAATAAAGGGAAAGCAGCATTTTTGTTCTGCACAGTCAGCTGTATGAAGTCAATGTTCACTTGTAAATTTTGGAAAGAATCATATTATTTCGTTCAGAGTTACAAACAGTCCAGAGATACGAACCTCCATTCCCAAGGTGTTCATAACTCTGAGGTTCTATTGTACTGTATTTGGTGTTTACTTCTAGAACAGACGCACTAAGTGGCCTGGTGTCTGTAGGCTCTCGAGGGCAAGCTCAGCCACTGTTATTTAGCCAGAATGAAATGAATTTGTTCCTAGCCAGTTTATATCCGTTTGTTCTTGTGGGAAGATCATTAATACATGTATTGAATAAGATGGGCCCAAAAACCAAACCTTGGGGAACTACTAGCAATCTCTTTCCAATCTGATTACTCACCTTTCAACACAACCCATTGCCTTCTCCCCTTTAGCCAATTCCTTAGCCCCATTACGATGCTTGTACTAATCCCCATCTTCCCTAATTTAACTAATAATTTACCACATGGTTCTATGTCACATTTTTTGCTGAAATTTACCGCACTTACCTCAACTCAAAGAAATCAGATTAGTCTGCTGCGATCCACCGTTGGTAAACCCATGTTGAATTACAGTCCCTTTGCTATTTACCGCTATGAATGTAGTTACTCTTTCCTTCACAGTTTGCTCTAAAGCCTTGCATATTACTGAGGTCAGACTAACAGGTCTGTAATTGACTGAATCACTCTCCTACACCCCTTCTGAAATAACAGGTATGACATTAGTTATTCTCCAGTCATATGGTACTACCTCCCTCCACTCCATAGATCAGGCTTTCTGCTCACCTAGATGAAAAAAAAAATCCCAGGCTGAAACTGGGGGAAAAGCAGAACAACAGGTACAATATTTAGGACCTCATGCAACAAGTCTTTTAGTAGCTGTTTGCATTGAATGGATGAGAGCATATTTCTCCTCCCCATGGTACCTACCTCCAATTTTACCACCTAATCCAGTTTGGGATTGACAGCTGCCAATACTATTAAAGAACATTGCAAGCATTTTTAAGGAACAGCCATTATTATAGAAATTCAAAACAGGTTTCTGTTTTAATGAGAAAATAACGATATACTTGCATTGTATACCTCACAATCACTATAAAACAAGCAGGATAACATGTAAGTGGTTAATCTGTATACAGAACACCAGGGCTGGTCAGATTGGTTGAAAAAACATGACAACAGCGGCACCTTTTGGGTGTAAAACAAATCGCCGTTATTGTTTTTATTTTCACATGATCTGGATAAGGAGCAAGATGAAGCAAAGCTAGCAGGTTTTTGAAACAATCATAGCTCAGGAAACCTGAATTTGTAAGCAAAAACTGGATAGTTAAAATTCTAATGCTTAACTATTTTTCATTACACACTTGCACTAAAACCCAGTTTTAATTTCTTTTGTGGAGACCAAGTTAATTTGGCAGTAGTATTCCTTTGTTGCATTTGATTTATTTATATTTAGGGATGCATGCCTGCCTATATTTATAGACATTTATACTTGGTAGCATGCAACTGAAATAAAGAAGATGCAAGTAAACTGCATTGCATTTAAGTTATGATAGCACTGAGCCATGTGCTGCTGACCACGATGATTTTGCTTCCATAATTTCTGGAACAGAAACGGTTGGGTGGTACAGATGATAGCTGAACTGGACTGGTACATGCAAACATTTTTTATTGCAGGGTATGTAAAAATGCTGCTTAGCTTCCATCTCAGCGCAAAGGATTCCAAGCTGGCAAAACCACACTGGCTTTAGAGGAGATTGATTTTATTTTCACAGCAAGAGTTGCGGGGAAAGAGCATACAAAGCAGGAGATGCCCTGTGACAAGCAATATAAACCTGAAGAAGTGACATCCAATGTTTTATTTAGTTATTTATTTTTTACTTACAAAAAATAATCCCTCAAGAAAAAAACAGATGTATGTTTCTTAAAAGGTAAGAGAGAGCACCAGGAACTCCTGACAATGCTCTCAGCCCTAGATAACAGCAACCACACAGAGGGAGAAGCAAATTCATTTCAAAGGGAGCAAAAGCTGTAAGAATCCACCCACTGCAGTGAGAAGTTCAGATGTACGTGCCTTGATGTAAGACTATTTCTCAGTAATGAGCCACTTATGACATACAACTTGATACCATGTAATATGGCTAGAGAAGCCTTTTCCAAGATTCATCTATGCTCTCCTCAAACCCAAAGGAATCCAGATCCTCTCTCAATACAGGCATAAGTGTTACTACACACAATACCTGCCCATCAACTGGGCAACAGACTACTGAGTCTGTGGAATTATACGTCTTATAGTCTACTGGTAACACTAACACACCTTTATTGAACTGGGTCAGAATGGACTAGATTTGCATTTCCAAACAGCTGGTCTATTTGTACATGTATCTACTCTTAAGTATGACTCGCTTTAAAGAAATCAATACAAGACAATTGTCCAGGTTGAAAGGGTTTTCTTTTGTTAACAGGCAATTCATAGAACAGGTTTAATTAATGCTTATTGCCACTTTTACTACAATCCCTGAACACAGGCTTCAAAAATGTTTGACAGCGTAAAGGAACATGTGAGACGTGTCAAACCACAGGCTGGAAGGAAATTTAAAAAAAAAATCTTTTGGTTGCAAGCTCTCTGCTCAATAAAAGCACCAGAATAATGTTCACAGTATCTAAGGCTGTTTAAGGTGAGCCTCAGAATAAAACACCCTGTTAGGTCACAGAGCAGTATGAAAACAGAAGAGGAATTTAGGGGAGAATCAGCCTCTTAGCTTATTTTTAAAGAAGTTAAAATAATAATTTTAGGTTTATAAAAATACATACATGTATATGTCTCCTACACTTGGTAATTTCTAGTCCAGAAATTATGGTTCCCAGTTGTAAAATATGTATTGTATTGCTTTGCATGAAAAGAAAGAGTAAATCTAGCAGCCTCTATACTACATATGAATACAAAGCACAAGAATAAATACCACAGTTCTTTTCTAAATGTCAGATTACAAAACTGCTCAATACTTTGCAACTGTGATTCATGCAAATACCATGTCAGGTCAAATTTTAATATTACAAATACTGCATCAGCTCAGTGCCATTTTATATCCCTTTTCATAAAAAAGAAATTCTCACTCATCCCTATAGCTGGCAAACAGCTTTGAGAAAATAAATCTGTACACCCATAGCTCTTGGTCATTCTAGGATTACAACTCACACACATGTGCGCGCTCACACCCAGACACACAACACAACACCCTTTGTCACTGATTCCAAGCTATGCACGAACTAAAGGTTCTCTACTTTGTTTTAGCTCTGAAAACACTGGTTGAACAGCAAAAATAATCCTTTTCCTTGCCTCTCTCTCTCTCTCACACACACACTCTCTATTAACCTTCTTTAACTTTTTATTTCCTGGAAACCTGCATACACTACATTAGCTCCAAGGCCTTTTACACTGTATAAATATAGTTAAAGACATAACTTTTTTCCTTTGTTTCATACCTCTGTTTGTGCCAGCATCTGGCTTGATTAAATTATTGCCTCAGTAAAAATTAAATGTTATTTTTTTGTGTGTTCTCCCCTTACCTTTCTGACTCAGGTTATTCAGTCTTTATTCATTTTGTACATACGCCTCTGCCCACACCCATCATAAAAATAGTCCTTGCCCTCTAAATACAGATTGTATATTTAGAAACAGTTATGTAAATATGCACAGAGAAACTGGAGAACAGTTCATATTGCAAATATACAGGATCCTAAAGCTAAGGTTATCCATTTGGCTTGGCATTCCCCTCTAGCTCTCTCTCCTAAACTGACATTGTGTTTGCAACAGAACGGGATACTTTATTAAATATTCTGATTCCATAACATGGATTGTACATTTGCAATAACAGCCTCCAATTTTTAAATGATAAATTAAGAGAAAGGGGGCAGTTCTTCAATCCCCTTCCCCTCCAATAATGGGGAAAAAAAATCATTGCATTTTATGGCTATCTAGAGTAAATCAGTGTTCTTAATGCAGCAGGTAGGATGATGGAGACACTGCAAAGGAAGCCTGGGCACACACCAGGCTCCTCTGGACCAAACTCTCTCATTTGATACACAGCAGGGCTGGAAATTCAGTTAGAAGGAAGCACATATATTTGCCCTGCCTTAAGTTTTTGCCAACTCCTTCAGCCTCCCATGCTGACCTGTTGCAACGGGCCTGCTGCTGCTTCTGCCAGTGGTGAGGGCACCCCTTGTTGACCAGTCCATGCCTACCATCCTCTCATTCTTTTTTTGGGGTATGCGTGTGTGGATTTTGTGGGTGGGTTTTTCTCTTTCGCTAATGGTGCCTGGAGATGGAGCAATCTTGTCTCTGTGGATCAGTGAGCTTGTTGTATCTTTAATAAATATCGGATTAAATGATGCCGCTTTATTTATTTATTTTTGGTTTCTCGGTCCCAAACACCCGTTTTATTGCAAGGGGTTTATTCATTCTCTTCCTGGTTGGCATAAATTCCAGCCTCCCAGCGCAGTGCCAGGGCACTCTTCCTGCGATTCACCCTGGTAGCTTCAAGGACCTGGAAAAGAAAAAACACCACTTAATTTGGTTACCTTCTTCCACTCCTCTCTAGTATCCATCTTTCCCCCCTCATAATTACTAGCGCACACAGCTAAATTATGCAGTCCATGCTCAGTACTCAATCACATGAGCAGCATAATTGAGGCTACTTCTGTCTCTAAGGGCTTGCCAGTGTGAGCAAGGGTTACACCAAATAGTCCATAAGGTCAAAGCTGGACTATTTAAATCCTAATAGTCATACAGCAGCCTAAGTTAGAAGTGGAGAAGTCAAGTCTATCTCTGCAGGCCTAACTCAGGATGCTGCATACTCCCCATCCCAATTCAGACAGGTCAAGTGACAGCCAGCAAGGGGAGGATGGTTATGAAGGATCCATTTTCACTGTCTCCTGTGGGGATTACATACAGCACAAGGTAACCACATACATACATGAACCTTATCTGAGGCACAGTTCCAGCCCACTGTCGACAATGAGAGCCTTGTCATTGACATCAATCAGCTTTGGATCTGGCTCTTTGTCTTGCAGACTGTTTTCATTTAAACGTGTCATTACCTGGAGACACAAGGGTCCTTCACACTTGCTTGAGGTGTTTGGATTGAACAAAATCAGTGAAAAAGCCATTGCTTGGAACAGATGCTTGGAAGAACACAGAGTCCTCTGGGTGAAAAACCACATGCCTAGAGAGGGATGATGTGGTACACAGGCCTGGTCTTTGCCACAGGCACAAGAGTGGATTTCCCCATTGGGGAATAAAAGAAAATCTCAGACATAGGCCATCAGATCCTTCCTTCAGCAGGCTGTTTGTCCCGACTCCTCCATGTCGCACCAAACCTTTTAGAATGTTCCCACGCTTAACCAATGCCACAGAAGAACCACATGGGTGATCTAAAGTTTGAACCTGATCCAAAGCCCACTGAAATCAATGGAAAGATGCTCAATGACTTCTAGGGGCTTTCAGCTAGTTCCCTAATGAGAATCATTTTCAAGCGGTTTATAGATTTTGGTTAAAAAAATCCAAACCAACTTTGATGCCTCTAAAGTGTCTGGTTAGCTAGTGCATGCAGCCCTGTATTCCTATTACTGCCGCCCTTGTTGTTCCCTGCCCCACCAGTACGTTCTACACATATATGGCACGTTTTGGCCCTGTACAGACTATGTGGTCTCTGGGGCTGGGACTGTGGAATGTCTATAGACAGCCCAGCACAACAGGGCTCCAATCCTGATTACAAATATCAAAATGTAAGAGTGAGGATACCAGATACAAAGGACAGCTGAAGGTAACTTAGCTGCTAGTTGGTGGTGAGTAGAGGTGACTTGGTCTTGCAGCTTGTAACAATACGACTGGGCTCTCTCACAGATGTCAGTGTCTCCAGCTAGGTTGGATATCTGCAACCAGGAACCTACAACTCCTGACAGACAGCTACAAATCTTTGATACTTGAGCATATGTTCTGTGGTCTAACATGAGGATCCAAACTTGCATTTACAACTCAGAAGTTTGCAGAAAGAAGGGGTTTGGCACAGCTTTGTTTGTGCCTTGTAGATTGCATGCCCTCTAATTTCTTTTGAGCCTGTGGATCAAGAAACCCCAAAACTCAAGGTGAAGCTAAGCCAGCACACGAAGTATTGAGTTGAAACCGTATCTCCTTTCCTGGCAGTGGTGGGGAGGGACTGTGTGTGCCTAGAACTCAGTCCAGGTTTACTGGAACATTATATTACTGAAGGGCTGCACAAAGCTACTTATATCCTCTTTGTAAACCACTGGAAGGCAAGACCATTCAAACGGAAGCAGGTCTGATTCCATCCAGCAGAAGGCGGTGGTACTCACACTCCTACCAATATTTTAAATAATAAAACCCCACACCTCTTCTAGAATAAAACTCCCCAGAGACACGACAGCTGCTAATGGCATATTGATTCTGCTGCAGCTACAAAGCTGAGGACTGATGGTTTAAATAAGGGGTCAGGGATTCTGATTGCATAAACCATGCCCTCGGACAAGATCTCAAAGGGGTTCGGCACCACTGACCAGTTTTTCTTGGTAGCTTATTCAGAAGGAATAAAGGAACACAGTTGCTCCTTCAGCTTCAGCACAACAGGAAATACAATTTGGTGCTTTCTTAGCCTCAAAACTGAGGCACACTGCCGAGCAGCGGCAGAAGCAGGAGAAAACGGGAATGAGGATTAAAGAGAGAAGCAGGGTAAAGGAGAATAATGTTCTAACAGGATATGAAAAGTAAATACAAAAGACACTAAACTCAGGGCAAAAATCTGAGGCCCTTATCTGAGCAAAACTACCATGGCAGTAGAGTAGAGCTTTGTTAAGTAAGGACTGCACAAATTGGGAGCTAGTTTTAGGCTAACACAAAACATGATGGATTTTGTTTTCGTCCCAGTGTCCTAGGGCCAGATCCTCACCTGGTGTGAAATAAACATGGTTCCACTGACTTCAGTGTAGTTTTTAACCAGCTGAGGATCTGGCTTTGGTTTAAGATTTCTGCTTTGGATCAGCACTATTTTAGCATGAAGCTATCAAAACCCCAGAGCAGAGAGAACGGCCTTCCATCCATTATGTCCCCTTTGTCCCTCCTCTCTCATCCTCCTCATCACTGATTTCAAACTGCTAACCTACTATATGTGAACACTATTCTCAGTCAAAGAACATCGCTGGCAGGAACAAATACTATGGGCTCGAAGCTCAGCTGGTGTAAATGACTGCAGGTGAGGATCTGGCCCAGAGTTTGCACACCTCCAATAACCTACTGAATGCATCTGCCCACTACAGCTTTGTTACTAGAATGTCTATCACCATGCAACATTTGCATTAGAGACTGAGCAGTCATTGGAGAGGATGAAGCAGGATATTTATTTCCCCTGGGTGAGAATGATCAACCCTGTATTGAGGAACGGTGGCAAACAACCATCATGTCTATTAGCTGGTCCCCAAAGCCTCTAATTAAGTTTTTAACTTGGTCATAACTCTCACTGGGCCAAAGAATGAGAGGTACTAGGCACCGCAGCTTCCAATGACTTGATGTCTTACTTGATGTATGTAGGAACTGAATTTTATAACTGTTCAATAAGAATTGATGTAAACTTTGATTTCATTCTGCCAGCCACCCTTTCTGAGTAACAGAAAGGAATGACTGTCTAAGACTGTGTGATGCTTCCCACTATGCATTACAATTAGCACCTCCTGTGAAAGTTTAGTTAGTAAGAGACAGGATTTTGTAGTGTGTCTATGATAGATTAGAGAAATGTTGAAGGCTTGAAGCCAATGTAAATCATACAGTTATAAAGGTTTAATTTAAACTGTATTCTGCTACCTGTGAAGGTTTCTGTGAAAGACTGTGTGAATGAGGAATGCATGCATCAAGAAAAGATAAGGTGTAAAGGTCATTGTTTTAACCGGATGGTCAAAAAAAAAAAAAAAGGAGGGGCGAAGACCTGAAGGGGATTTATCCACACCAGAGAACCATCAGTGCGATTCCATAACTGAGGAAGGGCAAATTGATGACCCTGCAGTGAGGGCTAGCACCCCTAAAGACAAGAGATTAAATCAATCCAGGACAGGAAAACCTCTCGGAAGTGTTTTGAAATGTTAACATCAGATGATAACACCAATCAAAGGACTAAGCTGTCACAAACTGACACAGCAAAATCCATAAACTCCAACAGAGAAAAGGAACTATAAGATGGGGTGCATTTGCCATGGAACTTTGGGTTCGTCTTGCCATTACCCCAGGAGCATCGAATCATGACTGACAGAGCCCCGCTCCTTACTTGTGCTCAATGTAACTGGCCATTAGATTGACGCAAGCTACAACAAACTGGTAACTATAAACATCAACTGGCTGTGTGTGTGTGTGTGTGTGTGTGTGTGTGTGTGTGTGTGTGTGTGTGTG
>ML677392.1:1081247-1169902 GCA_007922305.1 Dermatemys mawii | reverse complement strand
GTGTGTGTGTGTGTGTGTGTGTGTGTGTGTGTGTGTGTGTGTGTGTGAGAGACTGAAAAGCATATGCTAACTGTATTGTATTATTAATAAATATGGCGTATTAGCCTTCCTCTTATAAAAGATCCCATGTGCTTTGTATACATAACATATGTTAGAGGGCTTATTCCTCCACTCTCCCACTTCCTTGGTCCTTCTCGCATGAACAGAGAGCAACAATACCCGAAGTCCAAAGGTGCAAACAATTAAATGTTTATTGGGGTGAACTTATACTTTAGATGTCTGTAAGTCATTTGACTTAGCACCACATGACATTTTGATTAAAAACCCAGAATATAAAATTGTTATGGCACACATTAAGTGGATTAAAAACCAGCTAACTGACAGATCTCAAAATGTAAATTGTAAATGGGGTATTGTCATGGAACAGGTGAGCTTCCACTGGGGTCCCGCAAGGATCAATTCTCTGCCTTATGCTATTTAACATTTTTATCAATGACCTGGAAGAAAATAAAATCATCATTGATAAAGTTTGCAGTTGACAAAAACTGGGGGAGTGGTAAAGAATGAAGAGGACAGGTCACTGATTCAGAGCAATCTGGATTGCTTGGTAGACTGGGTGCAGGCAACAATATACCTTTTAATATGGATAAATGCAAATATGTGGGTGTGGGAACAAAGAGTATAGGCCAAACAGGTCTCTGTTGTCGGAAGCAGACTCTGAAAAGGATTTGGTGTTGGGGGCGGGGCACTTGATAATCAATTGAATTTGAAATCCCGCTGTGATACTGTGGTGAAAAGAGCTAATTTGATCCTGAGATACTAAACAGGGGACTCCCGAATAGGAGAAAAGTGCCTATACAGTTGGGATTGGTGCAAGACGTTATTGGAATACTGCATCCAGTTCTGGTGCTCACAATTCAAGAAGAATGTTGAGATAATGGAAAGAGTTCACAGAAGAGCCATGAGAATGATTAAAGGATCAGAAAACGCACCATGCAGTGATAGAGTCAAGAACTTAATCGATTTAATTTAACAAAGCCAAGGGTAAGGGATGATTTGATTGTGCAGTCTATACATATCCAAATGGGGAACAAATATTTAATAATGGGCTCTTCAGTTCAGCAGAGAAAGGTCCACCACAATCCATTGGTTGGAAGTTGAAGCTAGACAACTTCATACGGGAAATAAGGCGTAAATTCTCAACATGAGAGTAATTAAATATGGGAACAATTTACCACGGGTCATGGTGGATTCTCCATCACTGGCAATTTTTAAATCAAGTTTGGAAGATTTTCTAAAAAGAGCTGCTCTAGGAATTGTTTTGGGGAATAACGTGGCATGCCAGAGGTCAGCCGAAATTATCACAGTGTTCCCTACTAGCCTTGGAATCAATGAGCAGCAGTTCCACTGCTTAGCTCTCCTAAGCATTTGACCTGTTGAAATCAACGGCAGTTTTGCTGGAAAACTGAGTAAAGACGTCAAGACCTGGCCCTGCATTATTTTAGTAGAAGAAATGGCTCAGAAGGAAGGAATGCTAAAAAGGAAGAGTAGGATAAAGCAAATAAATTCTGGAAGAGAGGAACATGGAGTTTTTCTCTATAAATAGATTTACTGATAATCAGCTTATGGTTAAGTTTTGATAAGATTTTCATAAGCTAACGTACTCTTTAACTAACCAACGCATTGAAAGCTCCGAATGAAGAGGCTTTTTGGCTCACCGAAGACAAACCTGGCCCAGATTCACCACTACATCACTCCAGTTTGACACCTGTCCTTGAAATCAACAGGTTTAGATTGCTGTAAAAGTGGTCTAACACAGTGGTGAATCATGTCTTCTGTATGTACTCACCAGATACAGTAGAACCGTGATGATACAAACACCGGAGTTACAAACTGACCGGTCAACTGCACACATGGGTGTAGTTTTGGGGAGGTACAGGGGGGCATTGCCCCCCCAAACAGAGGTAAGGCATGTGGGGGGCACGTGGGATCACACGCCACTGCCCCACTGATTTCTGCAAGCACTGAGCTTCCCAGAGCTTGCTCTGCTTGGGCTGCTAGGGTGGAGGGGAGCTCTGTTGTTCCCAGGCTGCACCTCCTCCTGGCACATTTCTGGGGGACGGAGCCACTTCTCTTCTGCAGACAGTCACCATCCTCATCTGTGTGTGCTGGGTGCCCTGCATGGCAACCATCGTGTTAGGGAGAGAGCCTGTGGTGGTGCAGGGAAAGGGCGGCCAGGGAAATGAGGGAAGGGGGTGGTTGGAAAGAGGCAGTGGGGAAGGTAGGAGGATGGGATAGGGCAGGGGAAAGAGAAGGATATAGGGCAGGGGTGGGCAAACTGTGGCCCACAGGCCAGATCTAGCCTACAGGACTGTCCTGCCTGGCTCCTGAGCTCCCGGCCAGGGAGGCTTCCTCCAGCCCTGCCCCCGCTATCCCCCCTTCCCTGCAGCCTCAGCGCGCCGCACGGGCAGCGCTCTGGCCTGCTGCTCCTGGTCAACACTGCAGCAGCATGGCTGGCTCTGGCGGTGCTGCAAGCTCATGCAGGGCAGCGTGGCTGGCTCCGGTGGTGCTGTGAGCTCGTGCCAGGCAGCGTGGCTGGCTCCGGTGGGCCACGTGGTTGCCAGACACACTGCTCTTAGTGGCATGGTAAGGGGACCGGGGGGGGGGGGGGGGGGTTTGGATAACTGGCAGGAAGTCCCAGGGGATGGTTAGCAGGTGACAGGGGGCGGTTGGATGGGTGGAGGTTCTGAGGGGGACGATCAGGGGACGGGAAGTGGGGGGTGGGGGTTGGATAAGTGTGGGAGTCTCGGGGATCTGTCAGGAGGCAGGGGTGTTGATAGGGGTTGGGGCAGTCAGGGAACGGGGGAGTTGGGTAGGGGGTGGAGTCCAGGGGGGCAATTAGGGTGGGGGGGGTCTCTGGAAGGGGCGGTTAGGGGAAAAGGAGCACGGGGATTGGATGGGTTGGGAGTTTTGAGGGGGGCAGTTGGGGGTGGGAAAGTGAGTGGGGGTTGGATGAGGGCAGAGCCAGATTGTCTGGGGAGGCACAGCCTTCCCTACCTGGCCCTCCATACAATTTTGCAACCCGATGTGGCCCTTGGGCCAAAAAGTTTGCCCACCTCTGGTATAGGGGAATAGGACAGAGAGGAAAGGAAAGGGAGGGGATGGGGCAGGAGACAGTTGGGAGTAAATTTGCAAAGCTGCATTAAGTCAATATTCAGTAGTAAACTTTTGAAAGAGCAACCATATTTTGTTCAGAGTTACTAACAACCTCCATTCCCAAGGTGTTCGTAACTCTGAGGTTCTACTGTAAGAGGCGCTGGCCAAACTGGGAACAGCTCAATTTCTATACTAAAATATGTGAAATGGACAGCAAAATGGATGCCAAACTAGTCCTGTGTCAAGTATACAAGGAATCCCCAAAACAGGCTGAACTAAGTCAATTTTTGGGGGGGAATGTCCATAATACACCCACTTCTGGGCCAAAACACCTATTTCAATTGCGTACTATTTTCTTCTGCTGATGATCTCTGGTGTCAGTATAAGTGTCCAGCAATGGAGTGAAGTAAATGGACTACTCGCTGGAGAAAAGACATCAGAATCTGGCCCGCTGCTCAGAGTTCTAAATATAGACATAGGTCCTAGCCTTAGACCAGAGTGATTCTCATTTAGTACAAGTAGTAAAGACCTGTAATTTGGAGTGGACTGTCAGGAACCGTATACTCCGGGCTGCATTTATGTGGCTTAGGCTGGCAACACTGGTGTATGCTGAAGTGTCCATAAAGTGGATTTAAGTCAACAGGATTATTCATGGCATAAGGTGCTAATCAGTGCAAGTCAAGGTACTGTAATCTTGCCCTCTGCTCTCGGCTACACTCATGCGTGGCTTTGTATGAGGGAAGCTGACAACAGAATTATCTGTACAGGTGAGGAGGCCTAGCTCCCAGATAACTTGCACATGCTGAAATGCACGTGCTGGAAAACAGGACTGGGAATGGACATCTCATTTGCTGTTACTTCTCTCTGGATTTTGTCACATGTCTGGAATTGCCTCTAAAATTGGCACATAGGCTCCACAAAGATTATAACGTTAACAAAGCTAGGAGTGGTTTTCTCAGGCTTTGACTGAGTAATTGACAAGGCTACCTCGTAATGGAAAGAGTTCTAATGAAAATAGCCAAGTCACGTAAAAAGTACATTCTGTTTGGAATAAACTAATTTGACCACAAAGTCACATTAAACAGAGAGATTTCTGATGGCAGAGATGTTGAAAGGACAAATACACATAAATATTTCGAAAGATTTAGAACTGTGAAAATTGTTCTTCGCCTCTCTTCCTACACACGTTGGGGTTTCAGCTTGGAGACCTTGTGAAGAGTTACAGAACACTGTTTTAATGCCAAGTTTTATTTTAAAGTGGACAGTTAACAGGATGACTGAAAATGACTGAAGCAGTCACTATGGTCAGGTACAAGTTTTAGCCACCTGCTCACTAGCGGAGGATAGAAACAAATGTACTGGTGAATTATCCATACTTGCTTGCTCACTGAGACCAGCAGATGAAGAGGACAAGCAGGGGCAGAATTTAGTACAGTGCATTTCACTCCAGAAAACCTGTTACTAAATGAAACTATCATTGTGCAACCCTAGTTAATTTCTCTCCATAGCAGAGG
Organism: Dermatemys mawii; assembly: GCA_007922305.1. Lineage (NCBI taxonomy): Eukaryota > Metazoa > Chordata > Testudines > Dermatemydidae > Dermatemys > Dermatemys mawii. The sequence continues at coordinate 1,165,232 of ML677392.1, read as the reverse complement.
CAATACTGAGGTGAAGAAGCTGAATCTCTCTCTGATGCTGCTGACCCGAGCCTGTCAGAATTAAAGACAGAAAGATTTTAAAGATGACATGCAAATGCAGAGACTGAAATCCTGGCTCTTCTGAATTTAATGGCAACATCCCCAGGGACTTGTATGGGGACAGGATTTCACACATATTGTCTAAACTGACTTGCAACCGACTAGGAAGATTAGCTGTATTCCAATCTCTGATACGTGTACAAGTGAATTCAAGAGAACTTTTGCAAACAGGATTAATTCCATAAGCATAAGGTGTTTGTAAACTACAAAACACAGCGCATATTTCCTCAGTATGGTGCAGTGGTTAGAGCTTGCCACATTCTTTGGAATAATGGATCAATGGACTAGCATCAATGCTACCAGCTGCTTAAAGCTTACAGGCAAGTGAGGTGAAAAGTCAACAGTTGATGATGGCGTCCAGTTGTTTGTTTGTTTTTAAGTCTTAATGCTCATAAATATTGAGGATACTTCCAGCTAAATTCTCAAAACATCACCTTTATTTGTACATGCACTACTCTTTCCATGCAAACACTTGCAAAAGCAATTTTTGTGCTCTATCCCCCATTCCTGGGCAGAGACTGAGTTCCAATCAAGTCTGAGGGTGTAAGTTCTACCGGCTGTGTGTACAAGAGACCATTGCACAAGTGAACTGTGCATACAGAACTGCCAGCACAAATGCAGAAGACAGGTTGGCTGCTCATCAGAAATTCACCACGGCTGTTCAACAGAAAGTTAAATGCTTGAGTATTGGCCAGACAGGCACACAACGAACAGCACCACCAAAGAACTCTTTTTCTGCTGTGTGATGACATTTTATTTACAGTACATACTTAGTGCTAAATCCTGCTTTTACAGTATCTGCACATACTGGGCTTCTGCAGAGCGCAGTGGGCTTCTCACTTGCATCTGGAAACCCTAACAGAAGAATGTGTTATTGGTGCTGTGCAGTGGGTTGGAATGTGGTCAGTGTCAATGGCAATCAAAACTAATTTGTCTTGCTATTTTGTGATGGGTGAATTTACGTGGTCAACTTTACAAACTTTTCAGTTGCCTCTGTAACTAAACATGACCATTCCTTATAGTATAGTAGGTAGAAAGAACACTAAGAATTAGAGCTGGTGATGTTATGTAGTCATTCAAAGTGTCCAGGATAACCATGCTGTAGGTGTGTGCATGCACCTTTGTGTGAAATCATGCAGTTATTAGTAATCCTTTTAAAAAGTGGAACAACAAAAGGAGGTCTGGTGTGCTTTTAATGTACGACCTAGGATTCTGAAGGAGATAAACCACAGCAAACAATGGGGGATATTCACAGCTCAGCAGTGTTACCGGACTCCAATTAATGCTGATCAGAGTTGTGTTGCTAAGGACCTTCACAGTGAGTTGAGAATCTATTCCAAAAGCACCAGGATTGAAAAGCTCTTTCACAGGGCTGAGGTGTTATGACGGGGATTACAGTTCGCAGATTTTCACCTTAGTTTTATAACAATTTTCAACTCTCACTCCCTTCCCACTGATCTCCCTCCTCCCTGCCCCCGCCCTTACTATCAGAATACTATCCGTTCCATGCGGGAGGCACACAGACATCTCCACCCGAAGCCCACGGATTGGGAATGTAATGTCTACTGTGGCTCTTACAGGCAACATATACACGGATACTATGTTGGCCATTCATAAATGACACCCAAAAGGAGGAGCCCTCAGCACTATCCCGTCTCTCTCGGGGTTGCGGATTTTTCACACTCCTGAGAGATGTAGTTATGCTGATGTACATTTGCAGTGTAAACCAGCCCTACATGTCAGAGCCCAGCTTTGCAGAGCTAAGGGCTGTGCAAGCATCTCCTCGAATGCACTGTCAATACACTTCAATCCTGACTTAAAATGCCCCTGCTTCTGCAGCGCTGGGTCTCTTGCATATTGTGATATGGAACAAACTACCTAGGAGAGAGACATGGATGTGGCCACAGATGAAGTCACCAAACACCTTTGTGACTTGGAACTGGGATCTGAAGCTGTGCTGTCGAAGAGGGAAAGGCCAGCATGTGTATCCCTTGTACAAATGTAGGTATTTTTGAAGACACTATCACTAGAGATGCACAAGAATCACAGTATTTGGATCTGGATCCATAACTCCTCACAGGTTGGGAAGTTCGGATCCGAGATTTTACATTTGTCTATTACACAGGGTTTCCTCCGGGGAAGGTCAGATCTGAATCTGGATGCTAACTTGCACAATGCCAGGAAATTTCCCATTCTGGGTTTTGGTTTGGTGCCTTCCCTCTAATCACAATCTTCACCACTCCAAAAACTGTGATTAGAATCCAAGGATAAGGGAAAAAAAAGTGTTGATGATGAATAAGAGGGACGATCCCCCTGTGACTCATGTCCAGAAAGGGTTAAGCATCCTACAGGATGAATGATTCAAATTCAACCCTTAAAAAAACATGGGAAGACAATGTTTGTGTTTTTGTGTATTTACATATGGGTAGAGATCAAGAATGTAATCAAGAGTCCCTTTCTATGCTGTATTCTGCTAACTCAGAGATCAAAAGAAATTCATAACATTTAAATGAACTGCAAACCTAGGATAGTGTGTTCATCTCTCTTTTACATGTATAGGCAATCATCTGCGAATGGAGGAAAGAGAGGCAATAGCCTTATGTGGATCTGTCTAGATAATTACCGGTGATGCTTAGGAATGAGTGTCTATTGTTAGTGGAGGGACTCCGAGCTGTCACAAGAAGGCCTGAGACTGTAAAAAAAGGGCTTGGGTCCTGATCCTGTCATCTCGGATCTGCTTGAGGCTTCATGCAGGGGAAGCCTAAGTCACATGGACTGAGATCCCAGCGCTGACTGGCCCAGCCTGAATACAAACATTGGACTATAACCTATGGACTCAATTCTGAAAGAACTCTTTGCAACTACAAAGCTCGCCATCTCTGCTATGAATCTGAATCTCAAGCACTGTACTCATGTCTGTGTGTATACTGATCTTTCAACCAATGCTCTCTCTCTTTTCTTTTTTAATCAATTTTAGTTTGGTTTATAAGAACTGGCTGTAGCGTGTATTTGGGTAAGATCTGGAATATTCATTAACCTGGCAGGTAATGTGTCTGATCCTTTGGGATGGTAGAACTTGTTATATGATGAATAAGATTTTCAGTAATCTTTATCATACTTGACTTGGGTATCTGGGTGGAGGCCTGAGGCTGGGTTACTTTAAGGGAACTGTGTTGTTGGCTTTTGGGTAAACAGTGAGGTATTCTAGCAGCTGTTTGTGTTGGCTTGGTAATCTAAGTATTACAATATTCACTTGCTTTGGGGATTGTCTGCCCCATTCTTCACAGTTAACCCCAACTGAATGACCTCAGTTACCCTGTGAATAACCTGGGACCTGGGCACACCCCCATACACATCCTCACCCCTATTTTGATGTGAAACAGCACTGACACTCAGCATGGAAATTCAAACTGAAACAACATGCATTTGGAATGGCCATGCAAGAGAAAGCAAAGATAAGCAGTTGAAAAGTACCTCGGAAGTAACCTTGTTAGACAGTAATTTAGAGGTGTACTGGTAGAAAGGAAAAGAGCAGCATTAGTACATTGAACAGATGTGTTGAAGTTGGAAACAAACATACAAAAAAAAAACAACAAAAAACCTGGGCACAGAACTTGAAGCAGTTTGGACCTGTTTAAAAGGTATGTTTTAAAATGTATTTGTTTTTAAATGAAGTTGCTTAGCCAACTGCCATCATGTTACTCTTATTGGTCAAACTATTTCAGTCTTGCTGCTTGGCAGTGAATCAGGCATCCTCTTCCCATCGTCTCTCGCCCAGTGGCGGCTTCTTTGGAAGACACAGCTAGAGAAAAAGAATAACGTTTTCTCCCCTTATGCAGCAAAGTCTTTCAAATGGCAAATACACTGGATTTGACCATTGTCAAAGCAGACTGCTCTGACCTGAAAGACAAAAGCTGACAACGCCTACAGGAGCTGCCATGTTGAAGAATAGCACACTGAAATTAGAGCAAAACAAAGCACCTTCTTGTGCCACTGGAACAGGGAGCACCCAAGGCCCTGATCCTGCAAACACCAACTTCACTGTTATTTATTATGTGCTGCAGGATTTATGCATGTGGTTAATTTTAAGAACACAAATAGTCCCATCTAAATCTGGGGGGCTACTACATATGTTAATGTTTGTAGGACTGGGACTGGAGTCTGTTCAGCTTTGCTCTCTTCTGTGTTACCCAGCAGAAAGGAGCATTTGACCCAGTAGAATTTATCTTCCAACCATTTAGAAAAAGTCTCTCATTTCCCTTGCATTCAACTGTGAGCCGAGCCAGAGGCCTGCTCTACACGACCAGATTTTCAAAATGGCAGCTGCCTGTTTGCCTGTTAATTATGCTTTTTTGTCAGTATATTATAGACACTTGAAAATTGTCCAGTGATTTGCTCTCGTATGTAATTAGATGCGGAGATTACTCTCTTTTGCCTGAAACTGCATTTTAAAGGCCTCTGCTGACAAATCAGAACTAGTGGTTGTTTAAATAATTATTGCTTAGCCTGGCACATAACATATTGTCTCTAACTAAGGATGGTGCAAGCTTAGCATGGCAAAGCTACATCTTTATCTTGTAATTTCTTATTTTTCCCTCTCCCTCACCCCCTTCAGGAGTAGTTTACACAAGGGAAAAGGAAAACATAGGGAGGAGGAAGAAAACATTCCAGCTGTTTAGGGGAGGCTCTCTGGTCTTACAAACACAGCCCTATAATAGGATTTTAGACAAGCAGAACGGGGAACATAAATACATTAAAAAAAACTGGGCTCCAGATGAGCTTCCAGAACATGAGAACGAAAATAAAACTGGTCCAGATCTTTTGTGGGGGTCAACCGGTATAGCTCCTTTAACTTCAATGGAGCTACGTCAAGTTATTCCAGTGGATAAATTGGTGCACAGTTTGTTTGATGGTGCTAATTGTATGGCAGTAAAAATTCTAATGCCATTGCTTGGTAAGTCACCTATACTCATCAGTGCTACAAGGAAAAGGTTATGCTGAGTGTGCAATCAGTCTTTATCCCTTAGCAAAGCAACTTCTGAACGATGTCAAGATCTAAAGCAAAAAGGTTGATGGAAACAAACTCTGAAGTTATTAAGGCCACATAAGGACTGATCTTCCTCTCCCTTATGCTGGTTTTTCTTAAGTAACTTAAATGAAGCTACTGCTGGTTTATACCCAGAGAAAGTGAGAGAAGAATGAGGTCCCAAATCTCTTGAATGAAAGGTTTGATAGCATCATTCAACAGGCACTAGCACTGCAGTATACATGAGGGGGGAATCCTAACACCACCTAATGAAAACTATCCACTTGCACCCAGGGGGGATCTTTGGACAGTCACCTCTTCTGAAAGAGGCCGAGGACATTGGAAATCACTCTTGAGACATGTAGAAAGGCAACAAGCCAAGTTAGCAAAGTTTCTTGTGTCAGATGAAGTCCATGGAAGCAGGTGAGCTAAGAATACTTTTGTGTCTTATAGAGGAAGCCTGCTTACGGGCTTGATCCTGCTCCATTGAAATCAGTGGCAGTTTTGTCATTGACTTCAGTGGGACCAGGCTCAGACCCTAACATCTATCTGCACTTCAAACCCACCCTTCTACTTTGCATAAACTTACAACCAAAAATGGAGTGGGATCCTTTTACATTTCACTGTTTCTAAGCTGAAGTCTCATACACTATTGATATAACATTAAACATCAAATATTAAAGCCCAGCATATTCTGTGAGCTACTGTTTGCAATATAAACTTTAAAGACTATAGTCTTAATGGGGCTGTACCTTTAGTGGAAGTGCTTAGAAGGTGGTTTCCTTATATTATGAAGTCCTTGGATTGGGATTGTTTTTCTTAAAGCATTTGGAAAGAATCTGGCACATTGTGGAGCAAATAAACAACAACAGCCAATAGCTGTTGGCAACACCACTAACAATAATCATATACATGTAAGGGTTTATTCTATCCTATGCACACAGCATTTATGCTCATAACAGTCATAAGCGGCACCTTTGTGAAGTCCCACTGTAATGATGGGAGAACAATTTGCTACTGTATACATCTGAAGTCTGACAGTCGTTAGCTGTGAAATTCATAGCCGTTCCCCCACTCTCATGACCACCTGAACATCAGTGTTGGTAGTTCAAAAACTTGAACTGCAGGCACCTACATGAAGAACTCAGAGCAGAATTTTTGTCCATTTCCCCTTTCTGCTTGTAGGAAAGAACAGAACAGACTGTAAGTCCAGGATTCCATTCCACAAGTTCCTAACCAGATCCCGGAACAACCCAAGAAGATATTGTCCCCAGGGAATCCATCCTAGGTCTTACACTGAACCCAGACCATACTGGGATAGGATTTTGGGAGTCTAATGAGTCCTGCATGAATACTTGTGGCAATAAGCGAATACATGAGCAATAAGACTCATGCTGCAGTTATGTAGTTCATTGCAGGCTTTCAGTGAGCAGTGAATTCACCTGTGATCCTCTGATCACAGAGGGCAACTAGGCATAATTTATTATTATAGGATTGCCACTATGATTGACTGATTTTTCCCCCTTCATATAAACTGATACTGGAATGTTTTTAAAAATTATTTAAGCATCTTTAAGGCACTCAAGTAAGCCATTCTCAACAGAACATTTGACCTTTAAGAGGGCAAATTTTGTCCTATCAACCACAGCAATCTGCCGGTAGTGAAACACACACTGAAGAGGGGAAGGGAAGAGTGTACTTACACTGCTGTCATCCATCCTCTCACGCCTCTTAGTTTTGTGTGTTTCATAATCCTCCATGAGGGTCTGCATCAAATTCTTGGGCCTCTGGGATCCTGCAGCCTCGTCAGGCAGTAAGTCAGACTGGGAGAGGGGGCCTTCTGTTGTCGGGGATGGAGGAGGCCTGATCTTCTCTATCTTCCCTGAAATGACACAAAGGGACCCCTTTCTAAATGGACAGATTCCCAAGTAGTTTCCAACTGAAGACACAAAAGGAATGAGTTGGAGCAATATTTCCAGTGTGGATTGAACAGAGAGAAATTCTGAAACGTAGTCTATAAAATAATATACTGAAACAAACACGGCCAAAGTGAGTTTCTAGTCCCTCCTTTTCCCCCTCCTGGACCAGACTTAAACAGACATTTAAGTGATCTTATTTCATAACACCTAGCAAAGCTGACAAGTGACAATATACGAATCTACCCTTCTATTGCTCTAGTATGCTCATTACTAGAACTCTAGTTGAGTCACACCCTCCCACCACCCCTAATGTCTCACTTCTGTGCTCTGGACATAAATGCAAGCTTATGAAAATTGCTGGACTTATTTTTATCGAATCAGATGCCCAAAAAACTGCACAGTGCCAGTTTGACCAGAGGTCCCAAACTGTGTTCCATGGAGCACTTGCAGTTCAAGAAGGGCTGCTGGTTACATGGTTCTAGCTCCTTCTTGTTTCCAGCTGCTAAATTGCATGAAAAGAGCTACAAATACCTTAGATACATTTCCTAGTATTTCTTTCCCATGCAACTCGTTGCTGGTCCATGTGATTGTGAGTGGGAGGGGAAGGTGAGTAGTGAAACACACTCTCTATTAAGATGTAGTCCAGGTGAGGGAAGAATTTGTGAACCCCATGTCCACTGGTAAGATGAAAAGACCGGGAATCAGGATGAATTCAGGCTGTAACTCTGACAGGACTTCTTGCTCACTAGGCAACATGCTCGTGACTTAACTACCCTAGCTGGAGAACTGGCTACAAAGCAGGCACGTGGGGAAGATTGATCATACAAGGAGACTATTGCTACTGCTCTGTATACTGTGTGAGACACCACCCCCACGATTCAGCTGAGGACCTGAGGCTTTCATTCTCCAGGCTGGCAGATGCTGGGAGGTCTCCTGAGAAGAGAGGTTATATCTTATGTCAATGCAGCAACTCCTCCTTCAAGGGTTGTGTCAACAGGCTGGGAGGAAACTGAAGAGCTTGGAAATAAGGCCTTCAGGGCAGCAAGAAGAGGGAGGACCCTTTTACAGGAAGCAAAACAAATAAAGGAACATTCTTCTGTTTAAACCTAAATATAATCAGCTACAGTGGGAAAAGGAAATGTAGAAACAAAGTCACACTCACTTTCCCCTAGCTGTGGAGGCTCTTTAAAAACAAAACCACGCATAGAAACAAATGGGCTGAATTAGAAGGGTTGTGAATGGATTTTCAGTTGTTCCTTTGCTGAGACACATCAAAAAGCTAGTAGCTCATGGAACAAGTCATAGAAAGCTTGCCGCCACCAGAGGTCACACACAGCAAATCAGTGCACTTCCTGCTTAGCATCTAGAGGCTCTCTTTTAAAAGAAAGAAGTGAAATCTGAGCAAAGCCCACAGAGACCTTCCTCAAGAAATCCCCTTGCTGGGCTTGTTTCATTTCTGACCCAACATGGAAAAACCCAACAACACTGATAGATGTGCACGTTACAAGTCTGGCTTAAATTCACAAATACAGAAAATCTGGAAACTCCATCCCCAAACCCATTGGGATGTCCCTAGGAATTGTCAAGGGTCTCGGAGAGTTGTGGGATTTTCTATGCCATGGGATCAGAGTCTCATCTTTAGTAACTCCGCAGACATCACCGATTTGTCCCAATGTAGCAGAGCTCAGAATGAAGCCCTGTGGGTACTGCGCTCTCTGGTACAACAGTATGTTAGCTTGGGCTAGGGGTGTCCAAAAGAAGAGAATAAAAGCAACTCCTGACAACTGATGGAACTAATGGAAAATCACGTGTGTGTTAAAAGTCAAAGGTTCAGGGCTTGATTCCCCATTGCATCTGAATGCTGGTGTAAGTCCCCTGGGCACACACGTGTAATGCAGGAATGAATCAGGCCCTCGGTGTTCCCAACAAGGCTTTTTATGATTTCTCCCTCAGGCATAAACACGCTGTCACCTTAACAAACCTTCAGAGCTGTGCAACTTGCTTGTAACTGAAAGCAGCTCTTTTCACCCACAAACAATCTCAATCTCTCTGCCTGCTGGAAAACCCTGCAAGGTGGAGGCTTTGGGGATCTCATCAGAATTAAACATCTCCAGGTATTCCCCATCCAGGTGGGCCTGCCCCTCCCTTGCAAGGAGCTTTCCCTAAACACCCACAAAGTCACTTCCGTTTTCTCCTTCAAATCCCTCCTTAAAACTCTCCTTTTCAGTGATGTCTACACAAATCTTGACAACAGGTCTGCTGTGACCACTGTCTATCATGCTGACCAGTGCTGTCTCATTGTTTCCTTGCAGAATGCTGTCTGCATTCATGATGTCTCTTATTTTATACCTACACTGTAAGTTCTTTGGGGCAGGGAATGTCTTTTTGTTCTGTTTGTACAGCGCCTAGCACAATGGAGTCCTGGTCCATTACTGGGGCTCCAAGGTGCTATGATAATACAAATAATAAAGTCCTATATTGCCATTAGGAGCCCATCCAGGAAAGTGGACTGTTACATGTACATTTCACTGCAGTATCATCATTATTCCCATTTTCTAGAGGGGGAAACTGAGACAAAGAGGTACAGAGACTTGCCCAAGGTCACACGATGGCTTTTTTAGTCCTTTTAAAAAGCAATCCAAGAAATCCAGAAAGCGTGCACTGCTTGTGATCCGACAATAACAAACCAGAACAAAGGTATTTGCTGACACATGGGCCTGGGTTGCCAATTAGCACTCGCGTGACATGGCTTGGCCTCAAGTGGCTATGTTTAGTTCTTGTGTACATGCTGCAAAGTAAAATGGACAGGAATCTTGCTCCCAGATGAGAAACACAAGTGAGCCAACGAGGAGACTGGGAGTTAAAGGTTATGAGCCTGCCCCCATGGCAGAACTCCCACTGACTTCAAGGGAAATGGATCAAGCACTCAGGGCGCATGCAAAATTACTATCCAAATCACAGCCCATTGGTACATTTTTGGCCTAACAGCCTTGCCATGTCTTCCTTTGAATATATATTGTATTCCCTAAAACCCTTTGGAAGGGTTACAGGCCATCAAGAAAGGGCAGAGAACAAACATAACAAACCCGTCTCTTCAGAGTTATGTTTCTTGGTCTTGGCAAGGGGAAAAGAAATTGTATGCTGCGGTCCAGCTGTGGCTGTGATGATGGCTGACCCTCAGATTCCTGGAACTGAAAGAAATTACTGGGAAATGATTTCTCTCTTCCTCTCTTTTCAGTTTCTGGGCAGCTGCACTTCCTGTCTCATGCCCTCTTTGGAAGGCGGGGGGATGCTCTCATGTATGCTCTTCTAGGGCTTGTAGGAGAGCGCTCAGCTGACACAGCAGAATTGCTGTGCCAAGCCAAGGAGCGTCAGGAGCCGAGAACCTTTCTTCACTCTCCAAACCTCTGCATGGGTCTGGGGAGAAATGTGAGCCTTGGTGATGCAGCCTTCTACCCTCCCTGGTTCTCCTCTGGGATTAGGGGACTGTTCTTCCCTCCCCAACCATCCACGCTGGTGAGCAACAGAAGAATGGATTGCCCCCATCTTCCCTCACAGGATTAGGGACCCCAGAGGGTGGAGCAGCAGGTGCTTGAGTTCTTCGCTCCCTGGGATTCCTCTGTAGGTCCCGGGAGGAATTTAGAAGCCAGGATGTCTTACAGCTCAATAGTGCTGCTAATGAGGCCAGACACCAGGAGTGCATAGAAGAGTGGGACACCAAGGGTGGGCCCAAGCAAATTACATTCTGTTGCTCTTATGCCCATCCATTCTCCCTTGCTGAGAAGACCCGTGGAGACAGGGGAGCAATATATTCTGTATATTAAACCAGGATAAACTATTTCAATGGTGTCCTGTGACAAATGGGACTCTGTTGAAATTATTTAATTTAAAAATAAAGTTCAAGTTGATACTATCCCATAAATAAAAAATATTTCTAAAGCACCAAAAGGATCCATAATGTTTTCAAGTCTATATTTTCCCTCACACGACTTAACACTGGACAAATTGTTTAACTTCGATATAGCCTTTAACAGTGAAAACCCGACAACAGAAATAAGATGCAGGATGAGATCGTCCACACTGTTTCTATCAGGAGTGAATACTGCCAGCCATACTATAAACTTCTGAAAAACAGGATTGATGAGGATAATGCTGATAGAACCTGACCAGTAGCAGTGCTTCTGGAGACCAATGTAGTTTAGGGAAGCAGGGTGCAATGTTTCCCCTGCAAACACATCAATACCTTCTGTCACTGTAGCAAGTGTCTACACTACAGTGCTAAGTGGCGCAGCTGTGTGCTGTAGTGTAGACAAGCCCTTAACCAAATCCTGCCCCTGCCTTGGTCTGCAGCACAAAGCCAGCTGTGTTCAATGGCCGCAGGTCCTTACCCTGATGCTGAGAGGGAGTGTCCCATCGTTAGGGAAAGAAATGTATCCCTTCCTTTCACAGCCACAGATCTCTCCTCTGAGACCAAATCCACGAGTCATAGTTAGGGCCCCTGCAGAAGTCATAGATTCCGTGACTTTCCGTGACTTCTACAGGGGCCAGTGTGGCTGACCCCAGGGCCGCTGACACAGCTGGCTCTGGGGTCAGCTGCTCAAGTGGCCCCCGGGATAGCCACACCAACCGCAGCTCCAGTGTCCCAGGCAATGGTGCTCGATCGGTTGGAGTAGCTGTGGTCCATGGCAGCTGGTGCCACTGGTCCCGGTCACACACCCCTGCCAGAGATTTAATCACAGGTATTTTTAGTATAAGTCATGGACAGGATCATGGGCTGCAAATTTTTGTTTATTGCCAGTGACCGGCCCATGACTTTTATTAAAAATATCCACGATTAAATTGTAGCCTACCCATGTCCCCATCAGCTTTATATAATGTGGGATGCCTTCAGAGACAGTGCAGTGCTGATGTCCCAGCAGATGAGGGTTCCCCATGTGTGAATGACACCCAAGAAGACTGAATGGGTCATACACCCCACTGAGTGTGCTCTGAGTTGACAGTTCTGAAAGGGCTTCATGGGGCAGCCTACACAAGCCTGCTCCTAAGCTCTGCACTACTCTATGGAGTTTGGTTCCAAGAGACGAGTCTTCCCTGTCCCACCTCAGGTTACGGTTTCTCTGTTGGCCTCATCCCATGGCTCCCACCTTAACTGCAGTTCAACTGCTCCATTCCAAATCTGAGCTGAAATAGTTATTCTTGTAGTAGTAGTGGTCACATTTGTCCCAGGGATATGTGGCCTTAGGGCTTGAACCTACATTTGCTGTAATCAACAGCAAAGCTCCCATTAAAAACATAAAGCTACAAGAACGGCCGTACTGGATCACCCAAATGGTCCATCTAGTATCCTGCATTCTGACAATGGCTGATACCAGATCCTTTCAGAAGGAATGAACAGAACACGGCAATTATCAAGCCATCCTCCCTTGTCATCCAGTCCCAGATTCTGACAGTCAGAGATTTAGGGACACCCAGGTCATGGGGTCGCATGCCTGACCATATTGGCTGATAGGCATTGATGGGCCTGCCCTCCATAAATGTATCTAGTTCTTTCTGAATCCATTCTACTTTTGACCTTCACAATATCCTCTGGCAAAGAGTTCCACAGGTTGACTGTGTGTTAGGTGAGGAAACACCTCCTATTTGTTTTAAAGCTGCTGCCTATTCATCATTTCACTGGTTGACCCTGGTTCTTGTGTTACATGAAGGAGTAAATAGCACTTCCTTATTCACTTTCTCCATTCCATTCATCATTTTATAGACCTCTATCATATCCCCCCTTAGCCGTCTCTTTTCTAAGATGAACAGTCCAATTTTGAATTTCTCCTCATATGGAAGCTGTTCTATACCCACAATTATTTTTGTTGTCCTTCTCTGCACTTTTTCCAGTCCTAAGATATCTTTTTTGAGATGGGATGACTTTAAAGGTGAAGGATCAGGACTTTAATGCACTTTACTTTGGTTCTGTAAGTCCCAGAATTTGCCATGTTATTTGACAGTGCAAAGGTATGGGCCATCCCTGCACACAACCTTTATGGTCCCATGTGGTGTTTCAATTGACTGCATGACACCCAGGGCCTCAGAAGTACCTAAAAGTGCAAGCTACAGCACCCTGACTGCATTTGCTTTAACAGCCATGGGGAAGAAGAAGCCAACACACACTAATAAAATAGCACATCCCCTTTTAACAAGGCTCCAGGTCAGAAGCAATTACAGTTCATATGATCCTGGACCCAGAACCCTGGTCCAGCTCTTAAAAAGTCCACAGTACAAAGCCTTTGGTTAGGTTGGTCTCCTAGGGCCTGAGAGAAAACCACCACTACCTACTGCAGCCTGTGTGTCTTCTATTTCCCTCTCAACAAGCATCCTCTTTGTGTTTAGGCTAGGACTATAACAGGGTTTAAAAGAGAACTGGATAAATTCGTGGAGGTTAAGTCCATTAATGGCTATTAGCCAGGATGGGTAAGGAATGGTGTCCCTAGCCTCTGTTTGTCAGAGGGGGGTGATGGATGGCAGGAGAGAGATCACTTGATCCTTACCTGTTAGGTTCACTCACTCCAGGACACTTGGCATTGGCCACTGTCGGTAGACAGGATACTGGGCTGGATGGACCTTTAGTCTGACCCAGTACGGCCTGTCTTATGTTCATATAACCCACCTCTAAGGTGAGGTGGGGCCTCCTCGATTGCAACCCCAAACTGTCCCTTAAAGGGGTAATTCGCTCATTCACAGACAGGAAAATTCTCTCTCTTCCAGTTTAAGTGCACAATGTGCACCCAACTGGCGTGCTGTGAAACAGTGGAGAATGAAAGGAAGGAAGAGGAGAAACTCCACAGATCAAAATGGCACTTGGGACTAGTTCAGTAGCCACTTAAGAAGACTGCAGCTACTACCAACAACCACCAAACAATGGTACCTGAGATACTAAGCATGGGGGGTTGCGAGGTGTATACAGGAAACAGTTGTGTTAACTGCGTAGAAGCTGTTGCCTTGTTTTATGGTGACTGCTACACATGAGGAAAACCATTTCAACAGAAGCTATTTCAACAAAACGGCTTGTTGCAGGATTCTTTGTTTCTTTTGAAACAGTTTTCCTCATGGATTGTGGTTGCCATTAAAAAGACAAATTTGCCAACAGTTAAAAGACAGTTACCATCCTTCTTTCTTATTCTTTGAACTGAAGTAAATGACTGCACAACACCCAGGGCCTCACAAATACCTAAAGTGCAAGCTGCAGCACCCTAGCTGCATCCGATCCCTACCACCTGCCACTCACTGCAGCTGGGACAGCTGCCGTTGAGCCCTCACTTCTGAGTTATGCATGTACAAGAAAAATGTATCGCCCTTTCTTTTTGAAGGGACGTATATTTTGGCTCGATCTTCCCTTCCCCATGCTTGCACAAATAATAAAATGACTCAATTTTGTTGAGACTTCTCCCCTTCACTTGCCTCCAAATTAATCTTTGGAGTGAGACTGAAACTGGGAAATTTCAGCTGGACAGTAATTTATCCAAGGGAAAAAACGGTTTTAGACTGAAGTGGTTTTTCTATGTAGGCTTATGGAAGCTATGATGGCTGTTACTCTGGCAAATAAAAGTTCCCAAGCTCAGATTTCTCTGCACTTTAGGGAAGTGATTATCTCAAATGTAGTGAAAGTATAATCATCATTAGCATTTAAAAACAATTGCCATAGACTTGGGTTTTTATTCTGTATTGAAATCTTCCAAACAAGTTAAAAATAGTCTTTGCAGTTCATTTCTAAGGAAGATTAATTAGCAAGGGAATTCACAAAAAGAAAGGTATTTACACATCAGATATAGCTGAGTTTTTGCATGCTAGGGAGAAAGATACAGCTTGCTTTCTGCCTCATGAACATCAACAAGGAACACAAATGGCACCTTAGGGAAAGCTATGACTACCACGAGGCATCAGTCACATCCTGTTAGGGATTTCCCATATTCACTGATGAAACATCTGGTACACAGAGATGGTTCTGCTCTAACGCAGGGGTGGGCAAACTTTTTGGCCCCAGGGCCACATCGGGGTTCAAAACTGTATGGAGAGCCGGGTAGGAAAGGCTGTGCCTCCTCAAACAGCCTGGCCCCCGCCCCCGTCCAACTCTACCCACTTCCTGACCCCTGACTGCCCCCCTCAGAGCTCCCGACCCATCCAACCCTTCCGCATGCTCCTTGTCACCTCATTGCCCCCACCAGAGACCATGGGCCATAGTCTGCCCACCCCTGCTTTAACCAGCCATCTCAATAAAAGCTGTACAAAAGCCCTAGTAGAATAAAACCCTTGTGACTCATTTAATTCTTTGACAGCTCGAATATCCATATCCTTCTATAGTAAGGGTCAGAGAAAGGCAGGATAGCACAGTGGTTTGAGCATTGGCCTGCTAAACCCAGGGTTGTGAGTTCAGTCTTTGAGGGGGCCATTTCGGGATGTGGGGCAAAAATCTGTTGGATGATTTAGTTGGGGATTGGTCCTGCTTTGAGCAGGGGATTGGATTAGATGATCTCTTGAGGTCCCTTCCAACTCTGATCTCCTAGGATGGTCTTGTGGAACAGTAGTACTGAAAGGAGAATATTAGCTCTTTCTTCAGAAATGCCAATTTGGTTGCAGTAACAACACAGGTTTTCAGTTGTTTAGTCTGGAACTCTCTAAAAATCTCAACCTACAATCAGATAAAAGATCTGAAATATTATACATGTGCTATTTTTTCTGAGGTATATTTTCTCCTGTGCTGTAAGACTAGAGAATCCACCCTTATAACTGGTCACTAATGAAACCAGGTTTATGGCCATGACCTGCCCCTGCAAATATTAACATTAAAAACACTTATCTCAACCTGCAAAGATCCCCACTGCCAGCAACAGTTAATTACACACATCTCCATATTTTATGCTGCTTCTCCCAAGATTGCAAAAAAACAATGACAGCACCTTTAGTCTGTGGGCTAACAGGGCAACAAAACCTAGGATGACCTGCAGGGATTCATCCTGGAACACCAGCTTCAAGTGGGCTGTGCTGATTTATACCAGCTGAGGATTCAGTCCATGCTGGTTAAAATACAGCTGATCATAGTGCCTTTCAACGCGATTTTTGCCAGAGTTCTTTTCACAGCTTATGCATTGGGGTGGATTCACTTCCCCCAAGGAGCCATCAGCTCCTATCAATGTTGCCTATAACAGAGGCCTGATGGAGCAATGCAAACTGTGCCAAAGGACCTGAGATCTTTCTTGAGCTTTCAGTGCTAGGACACACAGAGAAATCAGTCCAAACTGGCTCATTTCAAATATAAATGTCATCTTCCCATAAAAATATAATTTATATTTGGCATCTCAACATTAAAAATAGGGTAACTACTTGTTGTCTGGAAAAATAAGAGTAAGAGAAACACACACTTTTCCAGCTGCACTATTCAAATAAATATTAATTAGTCTTCCCAAAATTACTTACAAACGAAATGCAACCAGCCCCAACCACATTTCTCCCACTTGAAGCTGCAACCGAAGCGGTTTTTCAAGGCAGGGACCAACATGTCTTACCATATTCTTTCATATAGGCTAGTCAAACAAATTACTGAGCTCACTACAGGGGTAACTGAATGAAATTCTATGGCCTATGCGATGCAGGATATAAGACTAGAGCAGCCGTGTACAATATGTTCTCCATTAGCCACATGTGGCGAATAAGCTATTGAATTGTGGCTAATGCATGAGCAATGCGTGGATCATGAATCTACTTTTTCTGCAGTAAATTTTATAAAATTCAAGCAAAATCTGGAGGCTGAGCTAAGATGTGCAGTCAGTATGAATTATACACCAGATTTCAGGGTTATGGTAGTAATATGTAGCATGTTTTGTAATCCTTTTTTATAATGTGGCGAATAAGAAAAATTCAAAATCGTAAGTGTGGCTAGCTTCGAATTTCTATTGGATACCACTGGACTAGAAGATCTAATGGTCCCGGGCTGCCTTAAAATACCAGAATCTTTGCTGAGTCTTTAAAATTAATGGGCCAGATCCTCTACTGGTATAAACTTTCATAGTTCCTTTGGAGCAAACAGAGTGATGACAATTGACACCAGTTTAGGATCTGGTCCCACATTTTAGCATAAGAGATAACAAACCCTGAAGTGTCATGGGAGAAAATATTCTATTTGGTTCAATTTATGGAGCTTCCTCTCCATATTTTTTGGGAGATAATAGCAGCACTTCAAAGAAGTTACCAACATCTGGTACATTTTTTCCCGCAAGAAAACACAGACCAAAACCATACTCTTTACATAAAGGAAACAAAAATAAATGTTAGCTATTTATGTTATGGATATCGTTCACATCTGGATTCGCTAAAGGAGTGCAATCTAAACCCAACTCCTGATGAAGTCCACCACTGACTCTCATAATGGGCTCCTCAAACGAGAAACCCCCCTACTGGGAACTGTCCCTCTAATCTCTTTTCAAGTTTCTTGCTTCTGATTCCATCAGTGGAAAGGAAAACAGAATTTGGATCAACATTTACATCTTCCCATAACTTTAATGAGACTTTTCTCCCCTAGGGTCTCTGTTAATGAGACATTTAGAATATTTAAGGACCATAAAGAGATCTATAGCCATAAAAAAGACCTGCAAATGAAAAAAAATTGGACTTGTGTCATTTCTGTCTTTTTTATGATGCACGAAGGTGGCCTTTGTGTTTGTTTTGGAGAAGTGGGGACAGGGAGGGAGATTCTTCTGTTGCTTTTAACCATTGAAAACAGGAATGCTAGTGCAATTATCACAATAAGAAAAAGAGAAAGACGAGCCACTGAGACAGGAAGGTATTTTTAGTCAGTCTATCAAGAACTTTGTTTACTTTTAATACCTAAGTCCAATATCCAACCTTGTCAGTTAAGATGTAGGAGCTCATAATATGTATCTATGGAGACCCTTTCCCCATGTGAAACCCTCCAGCAAAACCAGATTTGATACATTTTCTATTTCCATGGTAAAATGCAAGCAGAAAAAAACCTGGAGATTAGGTGGCAGGGGGAAGACTCAAGAAACCTTTCAGGTCCTTAAACATTATAAAAACCAAAAAAAGGGCACAAGTGGAACTAATATAATCCTTTGCAGGTTGCCTTTCAAATAGGCATACAGCTGCAAAAAGTACCAATATTTTCTTCTGTGTTTCATCTGACAGTCCTAAATTATAGTGCAAGATTCAAGCACTAGGACCACAAATGTTTTACTAGAAAGTGGAAAGGAATTAATCTATCTTCAGAGTTTTCTACAGACTCATTCTGGTAGTATCTAAGCCCTGTCACTGCTATGCTTGGGGAAAAGAGCATATATCCACTTGCTGCTGGCATACACCACTCCCATTAAGTGTAATGGGATAATGTGCCTACCCTGGATCACTATACACTCTGCTGGCTTGGGATATTGCAGTTTCCATTCATGCAAAGTCATGCAATAAACCCAAAAGAGATCTGAAGATGGCAGCCAGAAAACCATATAGAAATAAAAGTAACCTGACCTCACACCACATCTCTTATTATGCCAGATATTTAACTTCGGGCTCTTACCTGGAGCAGTTTTGTAAGCCACCGTTCTGGTGGGCAGTGGAGGTGCGCTCTTCGTGATGGGACTCTGTGCCATCTGTAAACCTTGCCTCTGTCTCTTCAATTCCTCCTCTCGTTCCTGGGCTGCTCTGATCTCTTCTTCTATCATAGACAAAGTTCGTTGTTTTCTTGACCTTAGCTTGAAAGGCCCCACGGTCACCTCGGGCTCTTGTGTAGCTAGGATGGAAGCAGTGCTTCTCAGCTCGGCTGCCTCAGAGTACTTGCTAAAATAGCTGACCTCTTGCCTGTTTTCCTCCACAATGAATGGCTGGCTGGTGGTGGATACAGAAGATTGCTGTGAAGTCTTCCCTTCCCTGAGTCTTGAGTCTTCATCTCTTGAAGTCTTTGGTATTGTATCCTTTTTTTCTTGAACAGGAGAAGACACCTGAGGGGGCTCAAACATTGTGGTCTGCTCCTTCTCAGAACATGGTGCCGTGCTGACTTCTTCCTGGTCTTTGACAGAGTTCTTCTGCTCCGCTTTGTCTGTTGCTTGTTTAGAGCCTGTTTTGTCAGCTTGCTCAGCTATGGCTTGTTGAATTGCATTTTGAACTAGTAGGCCAGCGTGGTAGTCCAGCTGGTCATCAACCAGCATGGAGTCCAGCAATGTGGAGGAAGGGGAGTAAAAGCCATGGTCACTAAATGACTTGGAAACACCTACCCGGCACTCTGAGGGGGTGTCTGTTTGTGGGGTCTGGGGTAGAGAAAAATCTGCAAATGAATTTTCTTGGAGGGGATTCATAGTCTCATTAGAAGCACCACTGTCACTGATATTATCCATGCTGAAATCATTGGAAAGAGTTTCCAAGACAGTGGTATCCTGAGATCTCACCGACAATTCATCCAAACCAGAATCCAGCTCCTCTGGAGGAGAAGACACATTTACTGACCTCGAAAACTGATCTAAAATGCCAGGGTCATCGTCCTTTACCACCATGAAGACTGCTCTCGCACTCATGAATTCACTGCTGTCATCTGCCCACAGTTTTGTGGTCTGTCCAGTCTTTGATGTATCACTGTAAGACAATTCTCTTACTGGGTCAGTTGGACTACTTTGAATATTTATAGGATGACCCTCTGAGATACAGGAGACCTTTTGAGCTTTTACAATGGTTATATCATTATTCTCAAGTGGTACAGAAGCAGGTCTTGTCATGGAAACTATTGGCTTGTCTACTAGCGATGGGCCAATGGGTTTGTAGAAGGGTTTGATAGAGAACATTCTGGGTGCCCCTGACCTTCTGGGTGCAATCTGGCTGTTAGAGTGACCTGAATTTTCCATTAACTGAAACTGTTTCCTGGCTGCTGAAAAATCTATCTGTTCTGTGACAATATCTTCTTTTTTAACACAGGCTGGCTCTGGAGTTACAAAGGAATAGGCCACCTGTCTTGGTGATGTAGGTGTTGTGCTTTGCTGCTGCTGCCTCTCCTTGCGTTCCTTGTACTTCTTGTGGGACTTCAGATGCTCTTCATCTAATTGCTCTTCCAGTGTCTTTTCTTGGGGTGGGTTCCACCATTTGGCTGCAATGCCAGGATTTTTCTTTACCGCTTGGCTTTTAATAAGCTCCCTTCTTTCCTTTTCAAGTTCAATAATTTCCTCTGATGGCCTCACTTTCCGGACATTGTATTTCTGCTTCTCGTTATCATCGTCAAACAGCTTGGCTGGCTTCTTTTCTTCCTGGAAGGCTCGCAGTTCAAACTTAGCCTCTTTCTTAATTGTAGTTAAGGTTAGTTCTCCATCCTTAGAGGATCTTCTGGAACTTGTTGAAGAACTTGGACTCGCCGGCATTTTTAGATTGCCACAAAGCTCCTCTTTCTGTCCATCTGAAGCATGGCCATTAGGTTTCAGCTTCTCAGCCATGACATTGGTTTCATTCTGTTCAATGACTGGGGATGCTTGCCTGCCAGCTATTATGATGTCCTTTTCATTGGGTACTGACTCACTGTGAACATCAACAGATGGACCAGAGGCATCCACAATGATTGCACTTGGTTCAGGGGAGCATGTCCCATTGAAGGTGTTATCTGCTGCAGAATCACAACAGTTGGCCTCCAGCACTTCATCTAGATATCTGATCTCTTTAGCAACATCACTGTCCAGGGATTCATGCCTGTCCTCAAGTCCATTATGACTGGCAACAGGGGAAAAGAAGTGGGTTTGATTGTCTACAGGATGTGCTGAAGCCACCACAGTGATGTTTTTATGTTCTGAGACTGGGACTTCAATTTCCATTTTCTCTTCCTTTGTAGCAAGCACACTAACAGGCTCTGGGAACTTGGCACAATTCTGGTCTTTGTCTTTTCTCAACCTGATGTCATCCTCAGGGATTCTGGATGATTTCTAAAAGGAAAGAGAACAAAACCATGGTAAAGTCCTATATGAAGAGAGATTTTCTTTTATGCAGAAAGCCAAGAGCAAAAATAGTAAACACCATCTGGAAAGCAAATCCTAGTGTTGCTCAAAGTTAAGATTAAAGCAGCCATATACAGTGAAGGAAGGAAAGACAAATCAATAATGATTTTATATTAAAGAATATAATTTCTACAATAACTTGGAAGAGATATTGCAGCAACAGCAAAACCATCATCTAAATATCTCCCATCTGCATACCACACACCCTTTCTGATCATTTTATACAAATGCTCAAGATTTTTGCTAAAATTTTTATCTTTGGACTTCCAAGTCATCAAAGGCTTGACAGATTTTTTTTTAATGTCAGCACTACCCCTTAGCACATAGTACCTTTCACTTCATTCCTTGGAAGAGCTATATAAGCATTAATTAAATCTCACAATACCTCTGTGCAGGCGATTCCAGTTCCTAATGCATAGACACATAAGTTAACACATAGAAAGGTCACATGACTTCCCAAGGTCAGAGTGAGTACGTAGCATAGCTGACATTAGAACTCAGATCTCCTGCCTCCCAGTCCCCCCAAACTATGTCCACTGGGTCACATTGTTGCCTGATGAAATGCCACTGACTTCAATGAATGATTTTAAATAATGTAATAAATACCACTCCTGTTCTGGAATGGGCCAGATTCTGAATCCCACTATATGCTTGCTTTGTCACTATACGCTTTCTTTCGACTACAGCATATATGCTAGGTGGCTTTCAGTCTCTACACACTCAGCCACCAACAGACAATGTCTCTACTGGAGACAGGATGTTGTAATGAATCAGTGTGCTGCACATAATAGATCCAATCACTACATAAATCACACACTCCTGCAGAGTTGAGACAAGGGCCAACTTACACTATTCCATTCAATAATACCTCAGCACAATCAGTTAAAGGATCATTCAGATGAGCGCATTATATTGTCCAGACAAGGTTTACCCTGAAGCAGGTCCATTTCCTTTAGTTGGTGTTCAAATTTTATATATTGTTTCATATCCTATTTTTGTTTGCAAATTATTTTTAGTGCATGGAACAAAAGGTCAAGAATGATTTTATTGCCCACTTACATAACATTAATTAGTAAAAACTCATCTTCTGATCACAGCCACAATCCACAACGCATAATTAGGTAGTTACATGTATATGCCATAATTAGGACATGCAATTATGGCATTACATAATGACCTAAGTACAAGAGACAGCATAATTAGTACTACGCATGTAATTATGTAATAATGCATCTATTTACACAGTAAAACAGATAAGAGGCTATTCGGGAAAAGTGGTAATTACAAGTCTTTGTCATGGATTAGTAGTGATGGAGGGAGAAGTGGGTAGAAATGGCTGATTTTCAGTATGATGGAAGAGAAGCGTGTCAACTATGGGGGAGGGATTACAAAAAAATCTGATGCTTTTTTCTGCACTGTTTTCTCCATAGAATGTGGACAAATTTCAGCCATCTCTAGTTAACAGCGTGGTGCCCTGGAGATCAGAGTTAGAACCAGGAGTCAATATATTTATTAATTATCTTTGGGACATAGTGAATAGTGGGCTGGCAAAATTCGCTGCTGACACCTGAGAATATTAAGGGGAGTCCCGAAGGACCCAGTAAAACTGTTTGGGGATGAAAATTTAGCAGACACCTGCTGGTTGGAGGCAGATATGGGAATGGGGAAGGAGTTGCATAGACAACGTCATACTAAGCCACCCAGGACTGTTGCCATCTGGTGGAAAGAAGGAGGAATACCGGGATTTCCACCAGAATAATGTCCTGACCCTGCACGGGAGTCCTGGCTTTTCAATCATTTGTGGAAAAGGTGTAGCTTCATCAACTTCTTGCTGCTGGAAGGGAGAAAGAGCTTTCTCTGTTTTCTACTTTCTTCAGAGCCCCTGGCTTCTATGAGTAGGGAAAGTCTGTAAGTGAAGAGTGTGTGTTTGAACCTAACTATAGCTAATGCTATAACATTAAAGGTTTCCACAAACCATTAACATAGACTTGCATTTCTCAGGCGACATGCTAATATTTACTAGCCCTCTGCACATGCCTCCTTGTTTTTTCCTTTTAAGCCAGATGCATCAGAGTAAACAGCGTCATTCCTACAGCGTTGCAGAACTTTTGTAAAGTGCAATCATTAGCGTCTTAGGAAATCATTAGCATATTTCCTCCTTTGTTGAATTCCTCATTTACAAAGTGTAAGTGTTTGAGAGAGCAGTTCATTTAGGAAAAAAATGTGGGAGTAGAACTAGAGAGACCCACTGAATACATTGCCAGCTCTCTCTCTCTTGTTTTGACTCAACAGAAAATGTGTAAGCAGAAGGCGTGGGAGAGAGTCCTTCCAAAGCACAAAAACATTGTCCTTAAACAATGACATTTAAGGAAAAGTCTAATTAGCACCATAATTGGTCATGAACTACAACATTATTGTTAATGTATCTACCAGCTTAAAAGAGCTGAAACAACAGTTTCACCATTGAGGGTCTCTCTAATGGCTGCTTCTGGGCCGTATATCAAGGCCTCTTGTCTACTTTCATCCTCCTTGACCTCTTGGCAACTTTAGACATTGTCAAACATGCCTTATTTCTTGAAATTTTGTCCGTTATTGGCTTTTGTGGCTCTGTCCTCTCATAATTTTCTCTGGCCTCTCTAGTCTCTCTGTCAGTGTCTCCTTTGGTGGCGCATTCTCCTCCCCTCATCCACCTTCTCTGAGTGTCTCTTAAGGCTCTATCCTGGGCCTCCTTCTCTTCTCCCTCTACACAGTCACCCCCAGTACTCTTATCCGCATGTATGGCTTTAACTGCCATTTTTACATCAATGACTCTCAAATCCACCACTCTGCTGATCTCCCTGCACCTAATCTAGTTTCTTGGCCTGTCTTTGTAATACCTCTTTGTGCATGTCAAATCATCATCATAAACTCAACAATGCCGACGCTGAACTCTTGATTTCCCAAACCCTTCCCTCTCTCACCTTCCTCTATTACCAGTCAGACCCCTAACCTGGGCAACATTTTCCACCCCAGGACTCTCACTGGGCCCACACATTAAAGCCATTTCTAAACTTGTGACTTTCTTATAGGACATCTCTAAAATTCTGCATTTCCTCTGTCCACACAACCACCACCCTCAGCCATGTGCTCGCCATTTCACATCTGGCTTTTCCTCCTCCTTGCTGGCTTTGACTACTGCCAAGTTGTTTCAGTGAAGTCTGTTCAAAATGGTACTACTACTAAAGTCACTTGCTTGGCTTATTGCTCCAACCACATCCACCTCATCTTTGAATCTCTCCACTGGATCCCCCTCCCACCCACTCCTTTACTTCTGCATAAAATAAAAGCTTCTTGACTTTTCCTTTCCAGGCTCTTTGAAACTTAGCCCCATCCTGACGTAGTAACCTACTGTAATGTTGATCCTGCCTTCCCTCAGTCAACCTGCCCTGCCTTTACTGTCCACCAGTTAGCATCTGCCTTAAATGCTCCCAGGTTCTCTCCCATGCAGAGTCAAACAGAACTAGTCTCTCCCAAGTGCCCGTCCAGTGCCTTTACCACACTCTACCTTATGCCATAGATATAGGCATGACTTTAAGCAGTTGCCTAGGCTTCCAGAGCATCAGGGATAGTACTGTAAACACAAGGACCGTTCACTACCAGGTCAGTCTCAAACTTCTATCTGGCTGTGGAGTGTCATTCCTCCCACCCAAAACCCTCTTCCAAAAGTCTATTTCTGTTTTGGCTCTGCTGTGTGCCATGGGCGCCCCTAGATCTCAGTGTGTCTTAGACAGTGTAAAAGAATCTCAGGCCATGTGAGAAATACAGGTGCTGGCTAAAATGAGATGTGCAGAAACAGAGTCCTTAATAGGAAGAGAAGATGACAGAGGCAGCTGGGTGGCTGCCTAGGCTGGAGAGGCTGAGAAGGAAGCATTGCAGGGAGAAACCAAGGACTGTTTTTGCTTGGGATTGGTTCTGGGTGAGTTAACTTCTGTATGATTTGCAGAAGGGTGTTTTCTTTCAAATTCCCCCTTTCAAAGAGTTCAAAGAGGGTAGGTGCCTTGTGCATCATTGATGGGAGGAAGTTCCAAGTGCCTTCTAGAACATTATTAAAGGTTAGGATTTTCAAATATTTGGCACCCCTAAAGAGCACATCTAGCAGCTGTCAAACTACTTAGCCATCCTTATTCCATCCCCAGTTACATTAAATGTTTCTCTGAGCTGGTCGTCTTCATATGAACAGATTACTACATTGCACTGATGTACAAGCTCCCTGGATGCTACCCTCCCATCCGTGCCTATTTCAGGAGCTCCTTGCTACACTCCCTTCCTGACACAAGGAGTTCCGTGTGCCCCCAATTTCTCCCTTTGGGTTTTCCAATTTTCACCAAAATCACTATGGTTCTTCCTACTGATCTCCAGAACATGCTGTTAAATTTTGGACTGGATTAGAGGCGGCATTGAAAAGTAACCATATTGCAGCCACACAAACATCCATATGCCACCAATTAAAATACTCGATATCAAAGTAGATACTTTAAATGTCAACTAGAAAGCTTAAGCTTTGTGCGTAGAAAACTTACAGCAAAGTCAAAGAGAATTTGGGCCACATAAGAAATGTAGAAATATCTGAAACCTGCCTCATTAGGGGAAACTCCTGTGATAAACGTGTTGCTGAACGTCTGCAGGAAGTTTTACCATGATCCAGTGGGTAAGGTACGTGACTGGGACTTACACCTGGGTGTTATTTCTAGCTCATCCGTTCACCTGCTGTGTGACCTTGGACATGTCACTGCACCTCTCTGCACTTGTTTCCCTTCTTGCCCCTTGTCTATTTCGATTATCAGATCTTTGGCGCCGGGCCTGACACTTACTATCTTTAGAGTGCCTGTGGGTGAGATAACTTAACAGCACCATGAATCAGTGTTTGAACAAACAATGAAGGGGACAGAATGCAATGAAACAAAACACACATGCTGGATGGGAACCACTGTCCAGACCATCTTGGCTGTTTTCAGCTCACACAGCCCCAGCCATCCACCCACCTATGCAGGTTCTCACACCCCTCATGATGGTATCTGAGCACTGCCCAATATTCTGAAATATACATGCTCTACCCTCTCTCACAGCAGGGATTGAACTGCCTTTGTTTCTGGTGGGGCTAGTGTGAAAAGGCTATTTTGAAGAAATGGGTCTGGCATTTTGCTCTTCTGAAAGTTCTTCAGGGAAACTGAAAATGAGCAAAGCGATGGGGAAAGATATATAAGCATATCGCATCTTGCACGAGGGTTCCGTTCCGCGGTTACCGTGTAAAGCAGAAACTGCATATAGCCAGAACCCATTCACTTCAAGGCCAGGCGAAATCACATCCCCTACAGAATGTTTTTTTTTAAAAAATTTTCCCCCCCCCTTTTTTTCTTGCTGACCGCGTAAAGCGGAAATCGCGTAAGCTAAATACGCCTAAGACGCGACATGCCTGTACTCTGGTGGCAGTGAAAAGAGAGCTGAAAAGGAAAGAGCAATGGATACTGGGGATTGTGGAGGAAGGGCAAAAAGACTAGCAGAGAAAAAGGAATAGGGTAGGAGGTTTGCTGCTGACAAATATGAAGCACTCCCAGCCACAGCTGCTCGAAACATACAAACCTAGTCTCCTGAACAATTTTGTAGTTGTTTTTTAGTCAAAGAGCGTAAAATCAACCCGTTTTTCATTTATGGCAACATTTTTTGATATCTTTTCCTGAAAACATTACAACATTACTGTGAATGTTACAGAAGTATTGAAGTTTTCCATTTAGTAAAAACTGGGTTAAATTTCTTTTTGAAAGGCATGGGATTTTTTTTAAAAGTGATTTTGATAAAGATCACTTTTACACACACACACACACACACACACACACTTCTATTCCCAACCCTTACCACCGGGGAATGAAACCTAGATCTCCTATGTGGCAATACAGAAAATCATTCCTGCTATGTCACAGGGATAGGCTGATGATATACATTCTTTTTATACAGTGATGGAAGCAGCTTTTGATTATTAAAAACCACTAGATTTGGATGCCAAAAGTAATATTTTCTAGCAGTTAACAGTACTCTTGATTGACTCAATTCAGTTGGCCAGACAGGCTTATTGGCAGGTTTCCTTCATGAACAGCATATTTCTTTCAGGAAACCATAATATATTGCCTAAAACCAACTCAAAAACCTCACAGACCAAAATACCGATTGCTACCTTGGGAGCATGCTTGAGGAAATCTGTTCAACAATTCCTCAGATGCCTGGTTTTTGTCTATTAAAATGAAGGTGTAGTGATCCCATTTGCTTGGAAAGCATGCCAACAGCTTAGCAATATTCCCCTTAGTTCCAGCCTGAGCCATAGAGTCCATCTTCCCCAGGTAGTACATAATACTATGCTTTTATCAAATCAGAATGTGATTCTTTTATTGGTGTAATAAATAAAGGCCGGAGAACAGTGGCTCAGGAAAAGAAAATATTCCAAATTCTCAACTGTTTATACTGTGGAACAGGATTTTTTTTTTTAAACGGTCTCCATGGCTTTAATGTAAACTGTGACCTGAATGACAAAGCTTCTGTTGCACAGCCAGGTTTCTATTTTCTGAACAACAAAGATTACCTCCCACTAAAACCAACGTACGTAAATTGGAAACAGTTTTCTCCAGGTAATAAGTGACCAGATCCTTTAAGCCATTTATTTTCTCTTACCCTAAAAATATAAATTCGTTCAGCCCAGGAAGAATTGGTTACACTATCAGATAAGATGTAATCATTGCTATGGGAACAGGTACAGTACATTTCTACCATCTGTAAATTAAAGACAGAAGTCTCATTCAGCTATTGAAAAAACCTAAGTAATTATTCATGGACTTTCATCCTTGCATAAGACTGGCATGGTCTGACTAAGCTACACAGGCAAGGGGATTTATATGAAAACGTATGATTTGAGAATCAAAAGGTAGTCATAACATATGCTTGTAACTGCTGGATTAGAAAACAAAATGCCGGCTGTGACAAAAATAGATTATAAGTATCTGTATTGCTCTGCTGATACTAGCCAAAAAGTCCCAGGTTCAAGCTGTGTATCAGAACTCCAATCCAGTACTACTGTTGCTGCTCGCAGTATTCGGGGCTGGTGTGCAGTAGTACAAGAGATCTGCCTCTCTTAAATCCAGGTCCTTCCACCCAGACCTGGTGGAAGTTTAAATTCCCAGCTCACTTTCTGTACAGGGTGGAAGAGCACAAGCCAAGGATGCTGTGGAAGGTTGCCAACATATTAAAAAGATCTATTTCCAGGTAAAGCTTCCCAAATAAGACAGGGAGCGGCTAGAAGGGTTCATCCATTTACACCACCAGCTATCTTCACTCTTTATTCAGAGCTCAAAGGGGTTTGGAAAAACATCAAGAAATAGGGATGCTTATCCAAAGCAATGGTGGCCGGTCAGCCTCCAATCATCGTGGCAGTCCCCTTGTTGTTTGCTACTCTCCACCCTGTTGTGTTCAGGAAAGATGGCGGCCCCATTCACACCACTCTGGCACCTTTAAGGGATCTCTCCTCTCTGTTCCTGAGGGATAATTAAGGGCTTCTCTCCACATCATGGAAGGGGCACGGATCTGGGGTTCTGTCCTTGTGTTATGTGCCTTTCGGCTGCATCTCTTCTGCTCCTATCGCTTCCCCTCTCCCCTTACTCCTGCATCTTTCCTGCTGCTGACTCCCCACTCTCCGCCACACCTGGGTCACTGCAGTAGGGACTCTGCTGCCCAGGGAAAACTGATACTTCTGATGCTGTGTGAGTGGGCTGCTCCCTGCAACTCCTCCATCACTCAAAGATATCAGAAGAAAGGTGACAGTGGCACAGGGTGGGAATGAGCCATTTCGCCTCCTGATTACCCTAAATCCTAGTGAAAGGAGGACTACATAATCCCCTCAATTCCTCCCTGCACCATTTTTGTTATTAGATAAATCAGCAGCCAGCCAGTAACCAGGACCCAAATTCTCCATTACCCTGCATCTTGCATCTGTACACCCTAAATCGAAACAATGACCCTTCTGGTCTGGTAGCATTTATACTCGCTGTGCCCTGTGTAATGCACAGCACGAGGTGCAGGGCAACACAGAATCATTAGATGGGAGCATCAGACACCAGGACTTGATTTAATACCCAGCCAAAATGGGAAAGTGGCAAGTACCTGTCTATTAACACATACCTATATATTCCTGCAATACCTGTGTTCCATCCATGGCTTTGCCAAGTGCTTGGAGGTCCCTTGGATATCAGAACCAGTAGATAAGTATCAATTCTAGTCTATTTGCTGTTCCTTTGCTCTTTCATTCATCTTCAACAAAATAGTCAAAATGCAAACAGGAACTTCCAGGAAGCTGAGATTAAATTTTCATCCTCAAGAAATTGTGGCATTATTTCTTACTGGCGTAAGTCATTTCCTCATTTCCTACAGGCAGCCAGATACCTAGGGTCTTTGAAGAGCCCTGCAGCAAAGTTTCACACAGCACTGCAGGAAATGCAAGCTTTTAATAGCCAAAAAGAGATGCAAAAGGTAACTAAGATGGTGAGGAGGAGACTGAAGACACAAGAACTCATTCAAAATTCATTCTCATTCTCCACTCTTGCTCTTTCTTGTCACCTGTTCCAGCCTGAAAGTGAAATCGAATTATAGCAACTGTAGGAAAGAGCTTTGGCTGGAGCAGGGTTTTTTTCAGCTCTCTCATTATACGTTTCTTAAGTTCAAATTCCAATTCCGATGCTCCTTTGCCTTTGCATTGATTTCTGAGTAACTGAAAACGTTAACACATCATTTAGCATTATTGCCTGTTTGCCATTTATTTTTATTGCTCTGAGTGTAATGGCCAGTACAGGATGTGCTATGTGATGAGAGGACATAATCCAAAATACTGTAGGAGAGACAGCATTAGCTTAAGGTTCATTAAAAAAATAAAATATACTATGCACCATTGACAATTGGTTACTACCTGGTAATGTACATAATCTTGTTATGTAACTCTTGGCATTTCCGTCCTAAATTCCTATTTATGCTAACTTGCCTGTAAAATCTGTATTGCAGCTGAAACTAGGCTGAAAAATTCCAGGACCTGGGGCATCTCATTTATATAGCAGCCTTCATTCTAAATCACAATGATATACCAACTTTACACAGGACATACACTACTGAAATGCAGCCTCCATTGGGGCGAAATGAATCTCAGTTGTTTAGGACAGGAAATGACAAATGCCATACTTCAGCAAAGCAATGGGGGAATTTATAGACAGAATGCTGTTACCCCTGTACAAATTTGGCCATGGTCCCAGGGACAACATTCTGCTTACATGAAGCACCATGGAATCTTTAATGACTCCCTCTGCACATGTCCCAGTCCTGCATCAGGATCCACTACTGTGTAGTTACAATTGTGCAGAGGCCATTGAACCCAATGGGAGTCTATTTGGATACAGAGGGACAATGCTCGTGGATCCTGATGCAAGAGCTGGGCTTAAAAGAGCACCTGTAACAACCCAGTCCTCAACACCATGCTGTGCCATGCAGTCAAAGGGGAGAATATGTTGCCTACTGAATCATCAGCACCTGTCCCTAAGGGTTACTTATGCTCTTCGCAAGACCAAGTTCCATTTTGCTCCAACCTTGCTTAGCTGGTGAACTCTTAAGTGGATCACAGCACATTTAAAATCTTTTTAAAATCACTCTTTAGGTGAAGTAGTGGGTGTGCACACATTTCCCCACACACAACCCTATTATTTTTGTGAACTGAAATAACTTCCTTTAAAATATACATATATATTTGCTAGACAGTCTTAAAAACTTATGTCAACTAGGCCTTTTTGGGTATTTTTAATTGTCATGGTAGTAAGGTATCTTAAATACCTGTTATTAAAAAGTTTAAACTGGCTTTTGTAAAATATCCATATTTCATAATATTTATTAATACACACAGTGGTGTTAACACTCTAATGCAGGTTGGTGAGGGAAGGATTCTACCTAAGCAGCTAAATATGCATAAAAGGTAGTAAGCCAACCTTTGGCAGTCACTATACATTTTATAGGCACTTCAGTTTCCACTACTCTTTCCAGAGATCCCACTCACATTTGAAAGACTTGGGAACTGGAGACCATTCTGCTTACAGACGCCAAAAAAAGCTTTTTCTGTTGCACGATGATTGCTTAAGTATTCATTGTGGGAATAAGGATGGTTTTGTAGCTATGGCACAGGACTGGGTGTCTGAGACCGGGTTTCTATTCTTGATGGTGCTGCAGGGCACACCACCGCTACCACTCCAGGGCACATTACATTCAACTTCTCTATGTCTGCTTCCTCAACCATAAAATGGGGATAATATTACTCTAATGTTGGGGGGTGATCTGAAAGAATGAGGTAAGACCACATCATCTTAAAAATATGAAGTCTAATGCATCCAGAACCCTAAGACTGCAGAGCATGCCGAGCCTAGGGATGGCAGCCACCCACCAAAAGAAAACTCTGTTTCCATTCTAGTTCTCCTGCCTCTCTCTCAAACCACAGCCACTTGTAGCCACTACAATGCTGACTGCACCAAAACTCTGAAGCACTCTTCTTAGTCCCTGAAGCATCAGTAGAGGACACTGGCCTTTTCACCTTGCCCATGGATCCAGGAGATTTCATGGCCAGAACTTCTTGGGGCAATAAGTCCTGCAACCTGTTCTGGTATTCAGTGTCTGCCCTGAGGTAAATGTTCTACAGATAGAATACCTGAAGGGCAAGTGACCCTCTCCTATGTACACCAACTATTTTGTCTGGCTGTCCGATGTCAGACCAATCGCTGGATAAGGGCATGCCTTTGGAGACAAGTCTCTTAGCTTTCAGATCCAGCGTGGAACCAGTAGCTGGAACTGAAGACTTAAGTAATAGTTCTCCTAAGAATAAGAATTTTTCTTCAACGAACTATGCTTATCACTAAAAAACTACACTGACAGTAAAACTGGACTAAATTAAGGGCACGTCTACACTATGGGCTATGCCACATGCTTCCTACACTGAAAGAAGAGTTTTTTCTATTGATCCAGGTAATGCACCTCCCCGAACAGCAGTAGCTAGACTGAATGAAGAATTCTTGCGTCAACTTAGCCTTGTCTGCGCTGGGAGTTAGATTGGCTTAACTACAGTGCTCAAGTATGTGAGACACATAGCTGGACAGATCTAAATTTTAAGCATAGACCACTCCAAGGGCATAATATTCTGTTTGAGAGAAGGATCTGGAGATGTTTCCAACCTGTCCACTGCTGCAACTGGAACATTCAGGAATGCGGAATACGTGGGGTAAGGAAGGCCGAGTAAATGTTCTAACTAGCACTGACTGCTATGAGAAGATTCCACCATCTGAGCTGCACTGGCCAACACCTCTCATGAGCAAGAATATGCAGAGAATACTCAAAAAATCACCAATATTTTCCCCAATAAACTTTTTTTTTTAAAGGGCTTGTTTATGAAAAAGCTTCCAAAGTTCCTTACAAAAGTTGTGAGTATACCTGACAGCTTAAAATGACATCATTTTATACCACCCCACAGGTATTTAAGACTGTATTGGCTCCAGGATCAGGCAAACAGACAATTGTCATGAGGCTTAAGAAAAATGAGGGGACGCTAAGAAGGAGAAAAACTAGTTTAGTTCAAATTCAACAACCTTTGGCTTAAACCCTATGGAATGGAAAGATATAGAATAGATGGTGATCAAAAGGGCATAACTGTGAGCTCAATCAATAAATGTTAGTCTTTAAGGTGCCACAGGACTCTGTTGCTTCTGCAGATCCAGACTAACACAGCTGCCTCTCTGATCAATAAATGTGTTGCTCAGACAAGAGGGGAAAGCTGTTTTCCATAAGAATCTAGAGAGCTACCTGGGATATCTTAGTAGAGCTCTGAGAGGGTAAATTTTCTAAGCTTCAATCTCTCAAAAACAATCAAACAAAACTGCTCTAGCCCCAATCCCTTTTTTCCAGAGACATAAAACAGAGTAGGCAGTGTTCATTCTTAGGTCATCTGGTTATAAAATTTCATGGAGGAGCCAACAGAAATCTTGTACCCATCACCGGATATAGTAAAAAGCACACACTCCTGCACATGTTAAAGAATACATGTTAAAATCCAGGTTCAGGACAGCACAACATGCTGCCATTGGATTTACCTGTCTATCATATATGTTATTTGGGAAACAAGGAGGCAATTGCTAATATTGAGTCACAGTTTCTGAAATTATTATAGAATTATGAGTATCCTCTGCAAAGAGGAGCAGAGAAGAATTTAGACTAAGATTTTCTAAGCAGTCTTGTAGATCAGGAAGTCCAGTTCCCATAGGTTGGTGTCCAACTTTTTAGGCAGCCTCTGAAAAATCTCAGGCTTAAATTCCAGTGAAGCAGACATGTCTCTACATCAATGTTCCTGCAAGGTAGACTAGCCATCATTGCCAGCGTTTGAGAGCATTACTGTAAAGGATGTTGTGAGACATACACATACAAAGCCACAGAAGGAAAATGGAAGGGGAATCATAGTACTATTTCTCTTCCTCAGAACAACATCTACACCCAGCAAGGCTATAGGAATAATCTGCAAAGTTTTACTTTATTACTAAAAAGAAAATCATATTTTTGAAGTTTCCCTTCTGCTTTTGTAGTAAAAACACAAACTATTTATGATGTTTCTCCACCCACTCATGAAGGGACTCATTGCTATATTCAGATTAATTGATTTACCTCGGTACTTTAGAAGCACAATCTCTATAGGAAAGAATACTGGAGTTTAATATAGCTCCTATATTCACTAGGGCTGTGTGGTCTAGTGGAGAAAGCACTGGACTGGGACTCAAAAAACCAGTATTCCTAACTCTGCCACTGGCCTGCTGGGTGACCATGGGCCAGTACTTTGCCTCCCACTGCCTAAGTTTCCCAATCTGTAAAATAGAGATAATGATATGGACTGCCATCATAAAGCACTTTAAGGTGTATTGATATAAGCACTGTATAACAGCACAGTTTTGTTATTGCTATTTATGGATAAAGAGAGTTTGGATTGCAATGATGCTACCATGCATTTGCCCTAAAAATACTTCAAAATATTAAATATCATGTGCTTCTCTATGCTAACTTTATAGTGCTTCATATGTAAATTAACATAAAACTGAATAATAAATAATGATGCCCTAGAATGTGTTCTCCACGAACATGAACAGCTTCTCAATGTAGGAAAATACAGATTTACAAAGCCATCTAGGGGACTAAGACAGGTCTTAGTTTTAATGAAAGATGTGTCTAAATCCCCTAGATTGCTTTTAAAATCTTAACCACATCCTTTCACTGAGTGTGTATATAAAAATACCCATTCGGAAATACAAACTGACCAACTGAGAAATATTTCCATGTTAAGTGAGCGGGATATGGCTAAAATAGCTAGCAGCATTTGGCATACTGGTCAAACAAAAGATCAATGAAAATCTAAATAAGCAGCATTTTAAAAGAAATAAAGTCAGGCTGCACAGATTCGAGAGGAGGTTTTAGTAATAAATCAAATGTCTACAGTTTCTTGTAAGCAGTGGCAAGGCAGGACTCCATTCTCTGCTCCTTATTAGGGCAAAAGGTAGCTGAGAAATCCTAATGAGTAAGACATTCTCTCTCACAACCCACTCTCAATCCCCACCACCTCAGCACTCCTTTTCCTGCAGAAAAGACCCTGATGAAATGACCTGTGGCACATCTGGACTCTGTAAAAAAGTATTATTTCATTAAGACAGTCATCCCTTGTTCTTGCAGAAAAGTAGAGAATTCACATAACAGCGGAGAAAAAACGCAGACAAATATTGTGAATGGATTATATTTCAGTACAAATCTATAACAGTGTGAACTCTCCTGTCTTGGATAGCTGGTCACCATCATATGCAGTTGAGGGTTTTCTTTTTTTCCCCGTAATGAGAGATGCCACTAAAGGAAGCATTGGGTAGTTTACTTTGCATTGGAATGATCATTCTACAGGTGGGGTTTGTGGTAATGAAGAGCTGTCAACACATGCACTTCTCAGACAGTTCAATATCCCACTGAAAATAATTTGCAAAAGCAGTTTCTAAAAGGGCTTCCCATGAAGCTGAAAGCAGAACCTCTAATTTTTGCAGCATTCTGGTCTACTAAGCAATCTGGGCCAAGCAACTATTTACTAACAGAAAACCAACATGCTGTACGCCCCAAACCCTCCTTCTGGCCCCCCAAAGAAGCTAACTGCACACAAACAGTCCAGGATTTCAACCATAAGTGACTTCTCAACATCTAAAGCCAATGATCAAAAGCTTAGCATTATGGAGCAGCAAGTGAACGCTCCAGTACACACCAGGGGGAGTATAATGCTCTAACATTTTAGACATATTTTCCCCAAATCCTAATTTTTCTTACGTTCTTGGAAGTTGAAGTATGTGCTGTCTCAGTGCATTCAAGAGATACTAACCAACCTGTCACAGCTTGCAGGAAGCACTGTAGAAACCTGTAATGTGTCTGTTGCTAAATGTGACTGTCCCTGGCATTCTTTCAATTTACTTTGGTACTAAACAAATAAAAGAGCACACAATAGTTTAAATAGGCTCATTAGAAAGAATAAAATGCTTCATAGCCCTACAAAGTTGTTCTCTGAAATACAGTTTATACTGCAACAAGAGAATATAGGCGAGTCACATCTTACACGGAGGTTACGTTCTGCGCTCAGCACGTAAAGCGAAAACCGCATATAGTGAAACACTCATTGAGCTTAATGGCAGGTGGAATCGCCCGCCCTACAGATTCAGTTTTTAAATTTTTATTTTTCCCCATTTTTGTTTTTTGCCGGCCGCGTAAAGCTGAAATTGCACGTTAAATGTGCGTAAGATGCGACTTGCCTGTAATAATGTCTGAGTCACTGGAAAAGGTATGCAAGCAGTTAAGAGATCAAAATGGGCTAAAGACATTACTTTCAGTGGTCCAAAGAGCATACACAGTGCATATGTAACCTATGTGCCTATTAGGGAGATATCTCTTTACAAGACCCATTGAGGGGAGGTAGGAATGAGCTGTGTTTGGGTCACTGTTGCTAGACAGATTAAGAACTCGACATGCAGAAGCTTCTGGAATTGGATATGGTAGTTTTGTCCTGTTGCTCGGGTCAGCAGTCAGGACAGCTGCTTTGCAGTGGCCATATGCCCTGTGTGAGTTGACAGAAGCTGAGCCAGGAGCAGGAAGCTGACTGTTGTCCCTAACTCTGAAGCACTTTGCAGCAGGTTAGTGCTATTGTTAACCCTCCAACAGGGAAGCCTGGGCAATGCTAATTATAGCCAGGGGAAACTGGGAGGGAAAAATAACAACTTCGGTTTTCATTGTAATTGTTTGTGGTTTTGATTTTAGCCAAACTGATCCAGTTAAATGGTCTCAACTAGTGCGATTCACCAGCATTTCTTTAAATGTAGCAATGGGGAAAGAGTCATTTCTATTTTGCTATTCTCCGTTTTGTATTTTCTTATAACAGGGTTTTCTTTAAATCTAAACATGTAACTGACTGGCTGGTTAATCAAGGCGCTGGCTGGCTAGCAGTGATTTCAGCACATGAGAAGTCTGCCTGGATTCCAGGCAGGAAGATGTTGTTTTAGACTCAGCAGATTGTATAGATTTGGTGATCAAAGACCCTGAAATTTAGGTGAAGTAAACCTAAGCTTTTGAGAACTTTCAGTTTCTTCTCACTGTATTCCTTTGGGGACTGAACTGTTCAGATTTTAATTTGTTTTCTTTATTTATGTTTATGGTATAACTGTGAAGGTAATGTCTGTGGATTATAAATGTTATGTCACACCATGTCATGCTGTGAAAATTAGATTATTTCTTTATCATAATATTATATAAAGTTACTTAATGAAATTCATTATAGTTCCTTTTGGGACTTGAATGGGGAGAGGTTGATCCTGTGCAATCCTTTCTGAACATCCTTAGAGACTGAACTCTGGGTCTCCAGCTACTTCCAATCAGAGTTGGGTGGTTTTTTTAAGGCACTGGAGATGGGAAATGAAGTGAACTCTAGCCCCCACCCAAAGGTTACACATACATCGAATGCTGTCCTGGTTATCGAATATATTTCAAATAATCTCTTTTGTATCTGTAACCAGAACTAATCAGGATGCTCCTGGATTACGCAGAAGTGACAAGAGCGGCAGAAATTTCAGCAGTGGTGCCTGCTATTTACTGTCTACAGCACCATACAGAAAACTGTCCAGCCAAAGAATTATAAATTCCTGAGACGTTTTCTCCTATAATGGGATTTAAATATACCTCCTTCTTTCGAACCAGAAAGACTTAATGAAGGCAGAAGCCCACAGGTCAGGAAACTTAGCTCATCCCCCCTCGTGCTCCCCACCCCCATTCTGGTGCCTGTAAACTCTGAAGGAATAAAGTGTTTTTCCCCACAAAGACTCCTTTTATTTTTCCCCCTCCCACCTCATGAAGTCAAATGCCTTCCCTGTCTCCTTACAGGACTGTGATGCCATGGAGCTGAGGGCTGGTTTCATAAAAGGAAACAGCCCATCCTGCTAGTCCATTCACAGAGAGCCCTTTAAAAAAAAAAGCCAAGCCTCGGTGCAATAAGCCAACACAATTTAACTTAAAGACAGAGCCACCCTGTCAGTGTGACCTTTCCATATTGCACACGGGTAAGGTGCTCAATGAATGGCTTGCACACAGCATTGGTACAAATTTTCTGGTTGTGCCTGTAAGTGACAAAAATCACAGCACATCTCTTCGCATGAGCAAAGAGGCAATTAGAGGAACAGTCATCATGAAAGACACAAGCCACCTGCGACATTTCACACAACTGAGAAATAACTAATGGGTTGCCTTTATTCCTCCCACAAAAGGAGAGGTTTAAATGCCAGTGGCAATGTTTGGAGCTAGCCTGGTGACCTTGTAGTTACTGCGGAATTGTATTAAAGCATGGTGGGGGCTTGAACATGTAAAGCAAAAGCAGTAGCTACATTGTCAGGGTGCTCTCTGGGAAGGCTCTGGGACTCTGGAACTTGTTCCCTGCCTTTATTCAAAATACCCTAAATTCGGTGATTTTCCAGGCAAACACAACACAAAATACAAAGTGTACAGTGCTCACTTTATATTAATATTTTATTACAAATATTTGTACTGTAAAATGATGAACAAAAGAAATAGTATTTTTCAATTCACCCCATACAAGTCCATTCATTCCTACTTCTTTTTCAGCCAACTGCTAAGACAAACTTCTTTGTTTACATTTATGGGACATAATGCTGCCAGCTTTTTATTTTTGATGCCACCTGAGGCGTTTGCATGGCACTGTTGTAGTTGCCAGGTGTGCTAAATATTCATATGCCTATTCATGCTTCAACTTGAAAACTCTAAGTTTTACATTGTTTTGTTTTGTTTTTGAGTTAAGTTATGTAAAAAAAAGTAATAATTATTCTACATTTGTAAGTTGTATTTTCATGATAAAGAGGTTGTACTACAGTACTTGTATGAGCTGAACTGAAAAATATTGTGTCTTTTGTTCATCTTTTTTACAATGCAAATATTTGAATAAAAAATATAATATAAAGGGAGCACTGTGCACTGTGTATTCTATGCTGCAATTGAAACCAATATATTTGAAAATGTAGGAAAATATCCAAAATATTTATAATACATTTAAATTGGTTTTCTATTATTAACAATGAGATTAAAACTGTGATTAATCATGATTTTTTTAATCTTGCAATTAATTGGAATTTTAAAAAATTGGTTGACAGCCCTTCTATAATGCAATCCTTTCTCCTTTTTTTGAGAGTCAAAAATCCCCCAGACTGAAGCAGACATTCATATGATAGCTAGGAATGTTCGATTTTGCAGATGGATCTTTGATTTAGCTGAAATCCCTGTTAAAAAAACTTCATGTAACCAGACAGCTCCTTATTGGCAGCAGATCTGAGGATCCTTAAGGTAACAGTGTGGAACAAAATCTCTCAGTAAAGTGACTCTGCTATGTCTGTTTCAGACAGCAGATTATGAACAGCCTTTGTAAATTTAAGAGGTTGGTTTTGAACTAGAAAGCCCCAAATGGCCTGGGACCTAGTTAGCTGTCAGACCGTCTCTCTACCCATGCCAGATTGAGACAGTTTCAGTCAGCAGAGGCACCTGAGCTACAGCACAGCTGTTTCAAGAGAGGAATGCTGGCAAGCTGTTCTCCATGAGGGTCCCTCAGCTGTGAAACTCTCTCCCTGGGTCCAAAAAGATGAACTGTGAGTGACAGGGAGGGGTCGCACACAGATTTTGTACTGGTATAACTGTATCAGTTAAGGAGTTGTTTTTTTTAATGAAATACTTATCCCAGTACAACCCCTGGGGTGGATGCAGTTATATCTGTGCAGAGTCAGTTTAAGGCCAGAAGGGATCACCAGATCATGTAGTCTGACATGCTATATATCACAGGCCACCAGATCCACCCAGCACCCGCACACTGAACCCAGCAACTGAAATTAGACTCAAGCATTACAGCCCACAGAGGACACAGAACTGTTATATGCCATAGGCCAAGAATAGGTGGGACTGTGGTGCACCAACGCCTGAGGCCCCTGCAGTTCAGGGTATCAATTAAGTGACATGTACCTAAATAACCCTGGCAAGTGACCCAAACCCCATGCTACCGGGGAAGGCCAAGAAGCGTCAAGGTCACTGCCAATCTAACCGGGGGGGGGGGGGGCGGGGAATTTCTTCCTGACCTCACATATGACAATCAGCCAGACCCTGAGCATGTGTCCAAGAATAGGTGGGACTGGTGGCTGTGATATACAGAATGTCAGTCGGGAATATTCTACCAATACAAGTAGTTTTATACTGGTATAACTGTTCACAGCAGGCATGTTGTTCTGCTTTAACTATATGCCTATAGCTAGAGCAGTATCACGTGTGTAGACAATGCCTAATTGTATTTTAAAAATGTATTCAGGAGGGGCTACAGGAATAGCTAGGAGAGCCTCTTTATGGAATGTGTGTATGAAGTGGTAAGTAACTCAGATACATCCTCGTCCATCTGCAACTCTTTGCCTGGTCACTCGATAAATAGATGGCTTTGTCTACCTAGCGCCTCTCTTGAGAACTCAAGTGAAACACTCAATGGTTAAAGAAAAACACCAGAAATATGTCTCCATAATCCTTCTAAGACACGGAGCCTTCTCTCATTGGAGCAGTTAATGTCTCTCTTCTAATGTCCCCATAACATAGGTCCTGGAACTAAGGGTGCTGTCACACTCTCTGGCTTGAAGTGGTTTCCATCATAAACAGGGTTTACACAGTTTGGTTCAATTGCTCTCAGCACCCTGTAGCCACACTGTAGACTTTATTTTATTTCAAGTGAATTTGGTAATGTTATATTACAACAAGCCCCACTACGCAAAGTGTTCCAGCTCCACTGCCCCCAGAAAGCTGTTTGAACATTAAAGGTGGTACCAAAAAGCAGCCCTGTTGGTTTATCATTACATTAGCACAGGGGTGGGCAAACTTTTTGGCCCGAGTGCCACATTGGGTCTACAAAATTATATGGAGGGCCAGGTAAGGGAAGGCCCTGCCCCCAATCCGGCCCCCTCCCACTTCTGGCCCCAAGCAGGCCCCCTCCCACTTCCTGCCCCCTGACTGCCTCCTCAGAACCCCCATCCAATCCCCTCCCATCCTCTGCCTGTCCCTTCCAGAGACCCCTAACCAGCCCCAGGACCCCACCCAATTCCCTTGCTCCCTGTCCCCTGACTGCTCCAACCCTTATCCACCCTCCCACCCCCTATCCACCACCCCAGAACCCCACCTCCTATTCAACCCACCCTGCTCCCTGACTGCCCCCTCCAGACTACTCCCCCAACCACCACCCTGGAACCCTCCAATCCGCCTCCGCCCCCTTACCATGAGTGCTGGCCCAGCTCTGGCGGAAGAGGGGGAGCGCACAGCCCCGGCCCCCCGGAGTGCTGCCCCAGTGGCGTGGCTCTGGGGGAGAGGCTGAGCGCGCATCCCCAGTCCCCGGACTGCCGCCCGTGCAGTGCGGCTCCGGGAGAGGGGCGCAGCCCCAGCCCCCTGCAGCACCGCCCCCGCGGCGTGGCTCCGGGGGAGGGGCTGAGGGCGCAGCCTCAGCCGGCCCCCGGAGTGCCGCCCACATGGCGCGGCTCCAGGAGAGGGGTTCAACGCGCAGCCCCAGCCCCCCGGAGCACCGCTTCCATGGCGCGGCTCCAGGGGAGGGGCTGAGCGCGCAGCCCCAGCCGGCCGCCGAAGTGCACACCCCGCGGAGTGCCACCCCCGGGAGAGGGGCTCAGCGTGCCGCCCACGCAGCACGGCTCCGGGGAGGGGCTGAGGACTCAGCCCCAGCCCCTGGAGTGCTGCCCACATGGCGCGACTCAGGGGAGCGGAGAGTGCGCAGCCCCGGCCGCAGCGCTATGCGGCGCAGCTCTGGGGGAGGGGCGGGGGCAGCCTCACTGGCCGGGGGGCCAGATGGGACGGTCCCGTGGGCCAGATCCAGCCCACGGGCCATAGTTTGCCCACCCCTGCGTTAGCACAAGTGAGTCAGGGATTGGTTTTCAGGCCATCCAACCTTTGTGGGTCTCTCCTCCCAACCTTTCATGCAGTTATGCAAGTGGGCCAGTGTCACAAACGGTAGATTGCTTTAGGTGCATGCTAAATAAAGTGTGGAAATTAAGATACGCACAGTGAGCAAAAGGTATAGTTTTCACTGGTGAAAGCTTTAAGAACTGCTGTCC
Organism: Dermatemys mawii; assembly: GCA_007922305.1. Taxonomy (NCBI): domain Eukaryota; kingdom Metazoa; phylum Chordata; order Testudines; family Dermatemydidae; genus Dermatemys; species Dermatemys mawii. Next base: position 1,123,387 of record ML677392.1, on the reverse strand, counting down.
AATTTGTTAGCACATGTTCTACCATGGTACTTTGCCAAGTTGACAGAAATAAACATAGCCAAACCAGGTCAGAGAATATCTTGTCCAAGAGAGCCCATGTAGCAAAGAACTAGGCTAGAGGGCTACGAGACAAGGAATTCTTCAGTTCTCATGGCAGCTCTGACACTGACTACATCTGTGATCTTTGGCAACTCACCTAGCTCTGTGCCTCAGTTCTCCCATGGTGTAAAATGGGAATGATAGAGCTTTCTGACCTCCCAGGATCTATGTGAAGATTAACTGGTTAGCACTTGACCTGAACAGTGCTTTGAATAAGTTTCTAAGGGTTGTTTTTAAAATGTAGGTTTGGGAAACAATACACGAGACCTGATTTTCATGTGAGCTGAGCATGTGTGGCTCCCACCTCTGATAATCAGGCCCAAGCAGTAAAAAGGGGAAAAGGACAGATTGCCCTTTTTCCGTGGAGAGAGGAAAACAGGGGAAATTAAACTGCCAGTGAATTTGTTCTTATAACAAATACTTAAAAAAAACCCACACCATTGGGTGATTCCCTGTGTTTAAAGGGCTATTTTACAATCAACAACAGTTACAAATTTAATCCAGTGAGCCATCTTAATTGTTGTTCTCCTACTGTCTCACAAAACACAGAATTTAAATCCACAGACTATTTGTATTTATTTTACAAGAACAAATTCACTTTGTCAATTTCATTTCCCCCGGTGGCATAAGCAGACCTGCTTTTCCGCCTATAAAGATAATCGGAGTTAAGCAGAAATAAAACAATTTATGAAGTCAGCCTGCATTAAGAGCTCGTCTACATTTGGAAATTTACCAAACTAGCTATTCTGTTATAACTTCCCCCTGAGAGCACTCACTCCAGAATAAGAGCGCCTTTTTCTGATTTCACTTAATCCACTACTGGAATAAGGCTTGATCTACGCTTAACATTTATACCCAGAGTAGAGAAAAACCCACATCCCTGAACAACAAGCTATGCCAGCAAAACCTCCAGTGGCGACAGAAGAGTGCTACTGCTGTAGCAGCTAGGCATTTGGTGAGGTGGTGCTCAAGACCAGCAAAACTCCTTCTGTTGGCATACCCTGCATCTACACTAGAGGGGCTATGTAGCGTAGACACAGCCTGTAAGTGGCCACAGGGAGAGCTGTACCAGAAAACTATTCCAGAACAGCAATTTTGGTAAATTTGTAAGTGCAGACAAGCCCTTTCCGGCACAGTGATGTACAGGCCTCGGGATCTCTGAGGCCTTGCATGTCAGTAGTGAGGGAGAGGGAATGGTGGCATCCCTCAATCCAGACCTGATGTTGGAAGGTGAAGTTAATTCCCTTGCAGGTCCTGTTATAGAGGAAGAGACTTGGCCACACTTGCAAATTAGAGTGCACTAAAGATGCCAAGTGCACTCTAACTCACGCACCATCCACACTGGCAAGACACATAGAGCGCTCTGACTCCACGGCTAGAGCGCTCCTGGTACTCCACCCCGGTGTGAGGAATAGCATTTAATGCCGCAGCATCAGTGTGAATGAGGTGTTGCATTACTGTGCTCTGACTGACCTCCGGAAATGTCCCATAATCCCCTTAAGTCAAGTGGCCACTCTTGTCATTGTTTTGGAATTGGATATAGGAATGCGGAAATGCCCTTTCAAAGCTCCATTTCTGACAGCCGGCTGCTTATCTGCTCTGAGGCAAAGCAAACATTATTTAGGAATGTTGCTTGCTTTCAGCGAGTGACGGGGGGGGGGGGGGGCGCCCGCCGGGGGATGGTGCGGTTTAGGTCTGAACCTACAAGGCAGCTCGCTGACACACTCTCCGCACCCCAAAAACCCACACTCTTTCCCCCACATACACACAACACACTCCCTGTCACGCTCCACCCCACTCCCTGCATTTGAAAAGCAAGCTGCAGCCACTTGAACGCTGGGATAGCTGCCCATAATGCACTGCTCCAAATGCCACTGCAAGTGCTGCAAATGGGGCCACGCCAGTGCGCTTGCAGCTGTCAGAATAAACAAACTGCAGCACTTTCCCTACCGTGTTCTCTGAAGGCTGGTTTAACTCTCAGTGCTTTACATCCGCAAGTGTAGCCATGCCCTGCAGTCATAGTGTGCTACGAGAAGAGGTGGCTGGGTCTGTGATTTGTCAAGTCAGGAAAGGCCCATCGGCCCACCAAACCAGAGGGCCTCAAGCAATCATTGGTGTTATTTGTGCCTGTGGGTAGGCCTACACTCTGAAGACTATACTGGTCTACCTATGCCAGCATAACTCTAGTACAGACACATCTCACACCAAGGGAAGGGGGTTTTTTTCTTGGAGGAGGACCACCACGTCCTCAAACAATGGAAGCTACATTAATGGAAGCATTCCTCCATCAGCATATCTACATGTGGATTAGGTCGGCATAGCTAAACTAGTTAGGGGTGTGGATTTTTCACACACTTGACTGACATAGTTATGTCAACCTAACTTTTATGTGTAGACAAGGCCTACTGGCCTTGGTGAAACAAGTAGCCTGGACTAATACTACAAAACAACTTTAACTCATCACGGTGGAAATGGAGGTTTCATTTTCAGAATGGCTCATAGAACACGTGGGAACCCCTAGTCACTATCTGGATTGGAACTGATTTCCAAGGATAACAAGTGATGTACATGATCCTAACTGCCCATGATCAAGTCTTGCAAAAGGTATATTTATACTTGCCTGCCCTGAAAACCATAGCCCAGAAGGTATTTTGAATTCAGCTGAAACAGAAAGTCAACCTGAACATCCTTTCCATTACCAGACAAGCAACTGTGAATATCTTAAGATTTTTAGTGCTGGGATCAAGTGTCATTCAACTGATATTGCAAAATGTTGAAAATATTGGTGGTTAGAAAGAAGACAGATATGCCATAGGAAATGCCCTTTTTGGAGTTGTTTCCCAAATGTGTTTGCATTTGAGCTTGTTTGCTCATGTACAACCATACTGTAGCAAGGAGTGGGATATAAATAATTGAACATGAAACACACACACACACACATATAACTCAGAAAATCACTGAGTTGTCTGTGCCTTTTAGAGGAAAGGCGATGAGACGGTTGAAAACTATAACCAACAAAACCCACTGCATTTAATAATAATAATAAACATACTTACCAGCAAACCTGTAACATGTTGTTAAAGGTATATTTACAAAATGCAAGTACACAGGGAAGGTAAAGAAGACAGAGTGGAGTATTACCTGACTCTGGGAGTAAAAAACATGTTTGCAATAAGAATGTCCTAATGCACCCTGCCTAACTACCAATAAGAGATTCTAGCAAAGCTGATCAATCTATATGCCTAACTTTGAGGCCATTTCAAAATCCATTTTAGGATTCCTTTGCCTAAGTATTTCAGAAATGTCCTGCCCTCCCTGGCCCTATAAAAAGGAAATATTAGGGACTTGTTGAGCAATTCTTAAATATAAAAATATAATAAGAACAGGTTGCTCTAATCCCTAACATTGTTATTTTCCCAGCATTTTGAAAGAGTTATTAAAAATCCCATTATGGAATAGGAACAATTAGCCTGTGGCAAGATATTAGCATTTCTTTTCATGATTAATTACTGCAATAAACATAAAAGAAATTAGTAAATTGAATTCATGGTATGAATGCAGTCCCAGTACGTAACTTTATCAAAACTCAATGTATTTAGCATAGGTTCATGTCCACTTTTTGGAATACTTTATCTATACAGCTTCCCCAGCATACAGCATGAACTCTGGGGCTATGCAATCACCAAAAAGTTCTGTTAGTTTATGAGATGCAATATTTAACTATTACACTCATTAGGAGAACAGAGCCATGAGTCTGACAATAAAAAATAATGAGAGAAGCACATTGTGTTTATAATGCAAACCACTCCTCTTGGTGCAATAATATTTCCTCATTAAGAAATGTTGGAATCATCAGAACTCACTCAAACACTTTGGAGGCTGGTGTTGGGACCTTCAAAAGAGAATTGATAAAGTTTTTCCAAATTGTTGTGGAAATTCAATGCATAGACAAGAAGGCTACTACAGCAAACTCTTCTAGGCCTCGATCTAGTAAAGCATGTGTTTAAAATTCAGCACGAGTAGTCACACTTAAGGCAATTAAGCATGTGCTTATGTGCTAAACCGTACCAAGGACTTAAATAAAACAAGAAAATGTATGTGCCCCTTAAAGGAAACTAAGCTGTAACGAAAGAGATTATAATTCCTGCATCTCATTACAAAGAAGGGTAAATCACTAAATGTCTTTTTCATAGCACTCATTACCTGATTCATAGTGAATAATATACTCAACAAATTTAGCCTATTTTTTCTTATTGGGGAACACTGATGCAGGCTATTTTTTATTGAAGGTATTCATTATTCAATTTTACTTTTTTTTTTCATTTTTATTTTTTCCTGTCAATGGACTGATTGTCAAGAGTTCTCTATAAATGCATATTACTCAATATTTGAAATTCAAGCACTCTTGCTTAGCTGTTATTGGTCAAAACTCTTATGGCATTATGTCCAATACCAAGTTAGAGTCAGATGCAATGGTTGTGTCTCACTTGGTTGCCTTTTTTTCCTGCACATGCAGCATATTGTGAAAGAAGTGGCCTATATCTGGGGTTAGAAATGCAAATTTGATCTTCTTTCCGATTAGCAGAAAATACTGGATGTTGACAAGCCACAAAGTTGTTATAACACAAGTTCTCTACTTTAAAACTAACTTAAGAGTTACTGGGCCAATTATTAAACCCTTTTTTTTTTGTAATTGAGAGGGCTTCATTCTGATGTATGGTCACATCACTCTGGAAGCGTAAAAAAACATTAGAGAGGCTGTAAATGCACTTTCCATCTACTTCAAAGCCCCTTATTGCCAGAATGCTCTAAAGGACTTTTTATGTCAATGACAATCAGGCCCATGGAGTTTAACTTACGCTTCCTTTGAAACATTCCAGTTTCTCATGCTTAAAAATGAGAAACCAATTCTTTCAGTTCTAACTGCATCCTCCAGTCTGCTGGGAAGTACTGCTAAAATGGCCATCTTCAATGAAAAAATTCATTCACGGGATGGCTGTCCTGACACAGTGACAAACATTTCTACCACTACAATGAAAATTCCTTTTACATAAACAGAGATTCTTATTTAGTAAACATTGTTTGAGCTTGCTGAACTTTTACAACTAACCCCTATAGTTACTCTTTAGAAAACCCACAGTAAAATACCAGTTAGATTTTTTTAAAAAAATCACTGTCATTTTACTTAATCTTCCACATCAACTTGACCCATAAAGGAGCTATATAATCTATGCACCATTTTTCATATCAAACATTTTTATTAATACTATGATGAACAACCACTGCGTATGTTCAATTTGTCTAGCGAATGTAACACCAATATTTAAAAAGTGCTCTAGAGGTGACCCCGGCAACTACAGACCAGTAAGTCTAACATCCATACTGGGCAAATTAGTTGAAACAATAGTAAAGAATAAAATTGTCAGGCACATAGAAGAACATAAATTGTTGGGCAAAAGTCAATATGGTTACTGTAAAGAGAAATCATGTCTTACTAATCTATTAGTGTTCTTTGAAGAGGTCAACAAACATGTGGACAAGGGGGATCCAGTGGACATAGTGTACTTAGATTTCCAGAAAGCCTTTGGCAAGGTCCCGCACCAAAGGCTCTTACATAAATTAAGTTGCCATGGGATAAGAGGGAAGATCCTTTCATGGACTGAGAACTGGTTAAAAGACAGGGAACAAAGGGTAGGAATAAATGGTAAATTTTCAGAATGGAGAGGGGTAATTAGTGGTGTTCCCCAAGGGTCAGTCCTAGGACCAATCCTGTTCAACTTATTCATCAATGATTTGGAGGAAGGGGTAAACAGTGAAGTGGCTAAGTTTGCAGATGATACTAAACTGCTCAAAATAGTTAAGACGCAAGCAGACTGTGAAGAATTTCAAAAAGATCTCATCAAACCATTTTGGGCAACAAAATGGCAAATGAAATTTAATGTGGATAAATGTAAAGTAAGGCACATTGGAAAAAATAACCCCAACTATGCACACAATATGATGGGGGCTAATTTAGCTACAACTAATCAGGAAAAAGATCTTGGAGTCATCGTGGATAGTTCTCTGAAGATGTCCATGCAGTGTGCAGCGGTGGTCAAAAAAGCAAACAGGATCTAAGGAATCATTCACAAAGGGATAGAAAATAAGACAGAGAATATCTTATTGCCCTTATACAAATCCATGGTGCGCCAACATCTTGAATACTGCATACAAATGTGGTCTCCTCGTCTCAAAAAGGATATATTGGCATTAGAAAAGGTTCAAAGAAGGGCAACTAAAATGATTAGGGGTTTGGAACGGGTCCCATATGAAGAGAGATTAAAGAGGCTAGGACTTTTTAGCTTGGAAAAGAGGACACTAAGGGGGATATGACAGAGGTATATAAAATTATGAGTGGTGTGGAGGAAGTGAATAAGGAAAAGTTATTTACTTGTTCCCATAATAGAAGAACTAGGGGCCACCCAATGAAATTAGTAGGCAGCAGGTTTAAAACAAATAAAAGGAAGTTCTTCACACAGCGCACAGTCAACCTGTGGAACTCCTTGCCTGAGGAGACTGTGAAGGCTAGGACTATAACAGGGTTTAAAAGAGAACTGGATAAATTCATGGAGGTTAAGTCCATTAATGGCTATTAGCCAGGCTGGGTAAGGAATGGTGTCCCTAGCCTCTGTTTGTCAGAGGGAGGTGATGGATGGCAGGAGAGAGATCACTTGTTAAGTTCACTCACTCTGAGGCACCTGGCATTGGCCACTGTCGGTAGACAGGATACTGGGCTAGATGGATCTTGGTCTGACCCAGTACGGCCTCTCTTATGTTCTTATGTCTAAGACTATCTTATTAATGTAATGATGCACAAAGAATATCCATCTAAGTGAACAACTAAATGGAGAGGTTAATTTGTCCTAGACTAGAATTAATTTGAATAGCTTCATTCAATAACTTTTTTTTGCATAACCATGATCCCTGCAGTTATAAGGTGCCCATTACTGCAGACACAACCACTTACTTGAATTTACATTTGTTTACTTTGCTGCCTTGAGAACTATAAAGGAGAGCTGTTTGGCATTTTAAAAAACAAACCTACTTGCTGTTCCCCATACAAACATGATTGGGGTTGTGATTTGAATTAAAATATACAATAAGTAACAGATGCTTTCCTTCATAAATCTGGCTTTATTTCTTATTTTGCAGAGTTGCAAATTTTTGATTGAGCCTCCTCTTGTCATATAGGAATGTCAACTTTTATCCAGTAAAATTGGCATAAATGGGCTTGTTTGCTAACATTTCAAATGCCTGCATACTGTCATCCCATTAAACCCCCTCCCCTCCCTTTCCCATACAAGTTTCTGTGCACGCACAGACCTTTCCCCAATGCACTCTATGATGATATCCCTACAATGCATACGGAGCCGGCAGCAGTTCTTGAACATGGTCTATTTTTGATGCTAGGCTTCCGTTTGACTGCACAATGGGGCTGTCATTACCTCAGCACTTCAACATGCAATAGTGGGTCCATTTCTGCAGCCTTCATCCAGAGCATTTCCTATGTATTTAATTTAAAAGTGACTTGGGCCATGCTCCTGAAGAGAAAGGACACACTTCAAACTCAGACAGGGTCACAGCATTTCTTTCCCGTATCTGCTCCTGCCAACAGTAACTGAAGTTAGTGATAGAGTAAACACTTTATTCCAGGATTGATTAGGCATGGGCTATGGACTGGCACCTTCCCAGCTACAGAGCGGGAGCTGAGAGGAGCCTAGAAGCATAGATTCTAGAAGTAGGGGTGGCTGCAGTACCTCCTGCTTTGGAGCTCTTTCCATTATGTACAGAGTTTAGTTGAGTTCAATGGCTCTCAGCTCCCCAGCTATACAAATTGTCCCAGCGCCCCTGCCAAGAACTGTGCTTCTGCTAGGGTGACCAGATGTCCCAATTTTATAGGGACAGTCCCGATATTTGGGGCTTTTTCTTATATAGGTGCCTATTACCTCCCACCCCCGTCCCGATTTTTCACACTTGCTATCTGGGCACTCTAGCTGAGGCGCCCACACTCCATTTACTTCTCCTGCAGCCTCAGGAGAACACACAGGGTTTTGTTATACTCTTAGCAGAGGTGTCAGATCCAGAGGGTTAGATGCATACATGGAGATGCCCAGCCATGCCCCTCGCCTTCCATGCTGGACCTTCACAAAATGCAGCTCCTCCCCATCCTTTCAAAGGCAGTAGCAGGACGGTTCACCTGGGTAGCCCTGAGCATAGCTGCTGCTCCACAGGGGTCAGCAGCCCTTTCTTTGCTCAAGTGCCACTAACAAAATACTTGAGAAACTAGAGCAGTTTCTTTTTGCTGCTGACAGCCCTGGGAACGATTTCTCAGACACACGTTCTCCACTCTGACTTTTCCTGTCCATTCCCCCTGCACCTCGCCCTTTCTACTACTACTTCCTTCTACTACTTCTTCCTTCCTCTGGTTGACCCCTCCACCCAAGGAACCAGGCTGCACAAGTACAAGGCAGGGCGTACCAGCTCTTGTGATTGCTTCCCAAATCTCACAATATTTGGTGTTTTATCTGGGTCAAGCCACTCAGATTTACCCCAGCTGAGATGATTCACTGTCCCCTTTCTGTGTGCGCTGGCTTCTACTCAGTCTCTGAACAGATTCCAGCCAGTTCAGCAGTGTGCAGCACTGAAACGCTCATCAGAAACCAGCTCAGCATTCCTCTTTGTTTTACACCTTTCAGCGTTAGGCTACAAACTATCAGTCAAGTGTTGGTCTCCCAACCAGTGCATCACCACCTCTCTTGACAAACAAGAACTGAGAGCATTTATTTTCCTCTGCAATTTCATGTTACGGCAACAGCTATCAAGCCACAATATTTTATTTCTTTGACCGCACTGCCTTGTAAATTAAGGTCCTAACCAGGACAGGACTGAAGGGATTTTATAGAGATGTTCTTGAGATAGTGATAAATTGTCTGATTTACTTGGAGTCCTTTGTAGGGGGCAGTGCAGAGCTGACCACCACTCTGGGGGCACGATCTCTGCCCAGACTGCTCTGCCTGAAGCCCCAGTTAGAAGCGACCCTCTTCAAAAGTTCCTGGTGTGCTTTGACATCATCCTTAGGAATTGGCTAAAACTGTGTCCAAACCAGGAGAATGAAGAACCTGATGATAGCCATATGAGCCCCCAAATAAATCACTTTGTCAGGGTAGTGTGTGTGTGTGTGTGTGTGTGTGTGTGAGTGAGAGAGAGAGATTGGTGATGGTGATTCTGAATCTACTTGTCAATCAGAACTCTGTTATCCTTTCATCTTCTCTTTGCCGACAGAAAGCCAAAGTTTCCTCCTCATTTATCATCCTAACTTAGGGTTTTATGCTGCTGCTTATCCCTGTATTGTCTTAGAGGCTTCCACATAAAATTAATAGCAATAGTGAAATGTACCGTGGACTTCAAGGAGCCTATTAGTAGTTTCTCCCTTTCGGGGTCAAAACTCTGCTTGAGGGAGGTTTTTTGTTTTTGATTTTTTTTAAGACTGTATTAATTTCCTTTTTCTTCATTTGATTGATGAATAATAATGTCAGAGTAGAACAGAGTTACGGAATCACTCTAAATATGCCAGAATTGTAATCAATTTTACTTAGACTGTAAGCTCTTTGGAGCTGGAGCTGTTTTTAGGGCAAGTGCACATTTTATTCCTCTTAACACACTGCACAACTCATGTAGTATCTTACTGGCAAATACCAGGGTGGCATGCGATCCATGAATTGTATATTGTTTACTGAATTGCTTGAAGATTAAAGAATAGATTCAAAATAAACGGAGGAGGTAAAATATTCATAGGCTAACTCATACAATACAAAACCTAATTTTTGTGCATCCCTATGATTTATATCTGGCAAAACCAATTATGTGAGATCTTTGGGCTATAAATAAACATCAGTTAAGAACAAATTAACATTTTTAACATTTTTAGCTTAATACACTACATTTTTTTGGAAGAACAAACAGAAACACCAGGCGTAAACCATGTCTCATTTTCAACAAACAAGACGCCAGTAAAAAATACCCTCCAAATAAGGAAGTCTCCCAGTCCACAAGTGCAAAGAGCAAAACATGTCTCTAATTCTCTCCACTCAGTATAGTAGGAAAGGAAACCAGGACATCAGGAAACTTACAGGCTAATGCAATCATGGGGTGGTTCATCGAACCCGGATGGTCCTGCCGTCTGGTATTTGAAATCAATCCATACAAATAAACCTGTCCATCCTTTTCACAAAGCTAAATTCACACATATAAGTTAATCAGAAACTATATTTTTGTAACTGAGAGTAGAGGTTGATTACTAAAATATACAAGAGACCCATTGATGACATTTTGGTTCCTCTGAAAAAAGATTCCATTGGAAATATTAACTAACTGAATAACTGGATTTAGCTATAAATAACAGACACATTTTTAACAGACACAATGGGGTATCTCTCCTTATATCATCAGGTGAAACAAATGGAATCCTATTAGTATGTCTAGTACTAAAAAGCAAATCAAATTAAATTTATAATTATAGCACCATTCTGAAATTGTCATGAAAATGTACCAGACCAGGCAGAAGTGTTTAGCCAGCCCTATGATAAGGATGAAAATGCATGACACTTAACTTTTTCATTAATAAACCTTGTTCTAGCCACAAGGATTTTTTTCAAGGCTGCCTCTCCTTCCAAAGTTGCTTTGCCATCTATACCTGAGACATTAGAAAGCAGCTTCTCTCTAGAAATAGTGATCCATAGCCAGTGTACTGACCAAAGTGCTAGGGAAAATAAAGGGAAAGTTTTGCACAAACCCCTACCTTTAGTAAAAGAGTCATCTGTTTTTAGAAGTCCAAGCAAAGCACATGGGGCCCTTAAGCTAACATTTTGAAACCTGCATGACCAAAGTTAGGCTCCTAAAAACTCTCAAAAGCCTAAAGATGGATTTAAGTGTCCTGATTCTGAGTAGGAATTGAAGCACCCTCACTAACTTGCAGGGGAGCAGATGGGTTCTCAGCACTTCTGACAATCAGGTTACTTAACTTAGAAATGGAGTTAGGGGCTTAATTTGAGGCACTGCAGTTTAAAAGTTTTGTCCTCAATTTTTAACTCGCTGATCCAAAGGAAAAATATTATCATTATAATGTGTTTGTGCATGTCCATTAAAAGAATGAGTCCGACTTAATGCTGACTTCTAACTTCCAAGCACTACAAGATTCTCAAAGGAAAGCTGTTACAGTCCTTTTATACAATAGAGAGGATTATTACCACCTGAACATTAATGCTGCATAGATAATTAAGAAGTGTGGTGACAGCCTATGTTCAAATACACAGTACATGGATACAACATTCCAGAGCTTACATTTCAGTGAGCTGGGGACAAACATTAGTCAATGTGTCGAGCATATGGGAAGAAGTCATGGCGCAGAATGAGCAAGCTCCATCACCTTGTTACAATGCAGAAGCTGTCTGGTTGTTTAGTAAAAGCATACTAGAGATGTATTATAACTGCCATCCGTGCACATGTGTTTTGCAGCATCCAGGAACATTGCTCTGTTTGGCTTGGACTTTTAAAAGCTGAACTTTTTGTGGAAAAAAAAACTTTTTCTGGAAAAAAAATTAACACTATTGTGTGATAATCTTCACTTCTAAAAACATAGCCTGACAGAGCTTTGCTGCACAGGGTGTAGTTAAAGCAGAAGTCTACCCAAAGACAATATATGTCTTCAATTAGGCAATTGCTTCTTTGGGGAGCTTTGACCACAGACTAAACAATAACATGCCTAAGATGCTTACCGGCCATTTAGCAGAGACATTTTCTTTTCTTATCAATTGGTCTTAAATGGGATTAGGAAGAGAGCATGACTTCATGAGGTGGTGGTGCAGCCAGCTACTGCAGAAACCTAGGGATAAATCAAAGGACATGGTCTTCGCTGCAGAGGTAGGCTGGGCTCTGACCTGTGTACTTGTCCTAAGCCCCCATCCTGTCCACACACTAAAACCTCTCACATGAGTTTGGCAGTACTTTCAACCCAGGCTAAGTGGCGTGTGTACTTTCATTGGGACTAGTAACTTGCCCACTTTGGAGTGAAGCCGCAGGCCAAATTGTTGAGTGCTGTTAGCCCTCCAATGCCTTCCCACAATTTCCCCTGTGTGCCCAGAAGGACAGACACATTCTCCCAAAATTCAATGGGAAAGAGTCATAGAGCAGCTCAGCCTACTGCAGCCCCAAAAGTTATGGGATATTGCCCCAGAAGTCATACTGACACATGAGTGAGTGTAGCACCCGTGAAGGCCCAGTAACTTGGGCATGGCTTTGCCATGTGGCTGCTCATAGCTGGTCTAAGCTACCCCAGGTGCTGATCACCCTGGCAAACTGCAGCGAAGACATACCTTTTAAAGGCTATTTTATCAGTACCCCCAGACTTCTGCTTAAGAGTGGATGACAGTGTGACAGATTATGATGGTGGTTTTCTAAAAGCCAAAGGAATACAACACACACCACTGTGTTAAGGGACCCAATTTAGAACACAGGTGTTCCCCACACAGTTACCAAACTCGTCCATTTTGTAATATAGACCAGACCTTAAGAATGTCCCCAAATTGTGCAAAAACTTTGTGTTGTCTATTAGCTGGGCATCTCTCATGAAGTACTACACTATGCAGTGATTTTGGGTTTGGCCTGACCCACTGATAAAATCTGGATCAGAAACACCAGATTTGGGTGTTTCAGAGATGTGAGGTGTTAGGAAGAAGTGAGGCCCAAACAAAACCTAACATTCACCAGAGCATTAAACAGAGCTCTAGGAAAACCTCTGGCTAACACATCCCCAAAGCAAGCAGAGTCTTCAGAACAAGTTGGATATTGAATTCCCTAGCTGCCTTGCATGTGTGAGGTCATCAACTGTAATCTCCAGATGCAGGAGATTACTCCTGATCAGAGGAGGAACAGAGTGAGTTCCAATAGCCCATATTACACAAACCTCTTCCCTATACTGGAAGGATTCCCCGGTCACAGAGGATGAGTCTGCCAGCATCTGCTTCATGCACACTGCTGACACCAGGGCAGATTTTGATCTCATGTACTATAGTGGGTTCCCGCCTCCCACCCAATAAATTAATTAAATCTGAACTGTCTAGTTAAGACCAAATTCATCCTACTCCCTCCTTCTCACCCATTTTATGAACTAAAACATAATTTTACTACTTTAGCAATTAAAGAACAAAAAGAAAAGGTAAAAAACAGCAGATAAGTTCAATGACACATCCGTTCAAGTTCAAACGGATCTAATAGCTTAGGCTACACACTCGAGAGGGCCTCCATATTTTTTAATAAATCCCCTTTCACCAACACACATAGAGCTAAATTAGTTTAAGTCTCTGACTTATTTTTGTCAACGAGGGCTGCATCTCCCCTAAATCCATCCCTGTGCCGTATATTTTTAGAGAGACTATACAGCTGCATGGCACTCAGTAAGGACTGTGGCACAAACGTGAGTCTTGTCCTGGAAGCAAACCATTTGTTCTGACAGATTTTGTATGTTTTCAGAGCACAATGAAAGAAACAAACCTGGGCTTGTTGCTGGAGAGGGCTTGTAGTTCCTTTGCTTACACTGTAGTTCAGTACAATGGTAACCAGAACATGATTCCACCAAAAAAGGTGTTTGGGGGGCTCTTGGCACCCTATTGCACAATCCATTGTGAAAGCAAAACTCCCACTGACTTGAATGGGAGTGCATCATAGATTACAAGATGTGGGAGGAAGAAGAGGGGTTAAATCTACACTGAGGTGAGTCCTAACTTTTCCCACCATTGAATCTCTGCCAACCAGAGTGACAGCAGAAACTCTAGCGTAGGCAAGAGCCTCCTGCACCAGACCACTTGGTAATGTGCACCAACAGTACTATCCAATAGGATAACTTTCCTCTTCCCGAAGGAATTTCTCTCTGCAGTATCTAGCTGAGTGGGGATGGGGTGGCAGAGAGGAAAGGGAGGTTACTGTTAATCACATAGTTTACTATGGCTTCATTTGGATGCTCAGTCTATTCCCTGATTATTGCTATTGTTTTCAATGGCTTTTCCCTACAACTTTTATGGCAAAAGACATTTGACTTTGTGTCTGAAGTAGGAAGCACCAATCTGGTGAATCAAACTCTTACTGTACATTCCTAGAGCACAGAGTAAGCAAGGATCTCTTTGTGGGGACTCAGCATGAATTGCACTTAGCTAGAAGTTACCCCTAAACTGTGGACAGAAGGAAATAAAGACAGCATTGCCTGATCCTGTCCCTTTCCACACTCCAAAGACACCTGATAGGAAGGTTACATATAGAACCCTTTTTTCCAAATAGGCAGTGTCAGCCTGCGAAGGGGCACTTTGATTTTAAAGCAGTTGAATGAGGGAGGCTCCATGAAGGCCAAATTAAAATACATAATTACAATTTTATTTGAAATATTAATTCTTGTATTTTTGGCTGTTGAAATCTGAGAGGAGTGCTCACATTTTATTACTTTTGACGCTGCAAAAGTGATTTAAGGTGTGTTTAACCTGCAGTACATTTAAGTAGCCAGATTTTTACAAAATAGTTTGATGGGTACATCTCCTAGCTGTCATAGAGAACTTCCTGCTCTGAACTTTCTTCCTCTGCTTGTTTCCATGTCATCCATCCAAATCCTTGGAGAGCAACAATTCACTCTCATCTCCACAAACCTCTGCTCTACTTCAGAGAATGAATAACTACACTCTAATTATATTGCTCTGCCTAATTCAGCACTTAATACATGGATTACAGGGGATGAGTTAGAAAATACTTCAAAGTGGAATAATCGGTTTCAGCATTAGCTCTACTAAAATTTCAATTTACCTTAACTTGAAAGGAGGTTAATGACAACTGTTCACATCAAAATAACTAACTCCTTGAGCCATTTTTAAGGTGAATATAGTATAATCAGTTAATTAATCTAACAGTAAACAAACAAGGACTAAGAAGAGAGCTATCCTGTTTTAGTGCTACTTTGGTAGTATTTATGAACTGATTGATAAGGAACTTATAGACTTTGTTGTTTGTTAACCAGGCTTCAGGGAATACAGCTGGATAAGATGGGAATTGTTGGATATTCAGTGACACTAGGGGTCAAATGAAAGACATGACTAGCTACAGAAAAATTGTGTTAAAAATATTTTATTGAGGTATGAAACTGTGATACCTAAACTATGTACCTGATTCACAATGCATAGAACATATGGTTATTTTGAATGCATAGCACTTAAGCGTATGGCACTTCAGAGATCTCCTAAATCTGTAGGATTATTTTAGCAACCTTCCACTTCCCCAATATTTACTCCTTCCCACCCTACCCCCAACTGTTTCCACAGGATATTGACTAGATAATATAAATGAAGTGGAAGGACTAAGGTAATAGAGAGAACATTAATCAATGAGAATTGATGTGTGACAATACATCTACTTGAAATGTCAAAATTCCCCAAATACCAAAACAATAATTTACCAGCTATTAAAAACAAACAGAATAATAGAGCAGCAGTATTGCAGGCACCTTACTTGGAAAAAGCAGAGGAAACAACAAAATGGTAACGGCCTAAAAATGACCAATCTGAAAGTGTATAACAGTTCATAAAAGAGCGAGTACAATAAACTCAAAGTTTAAGTGAAATGACACTTCTCTTCATTCTCACAGGAAGCTGGATCTGTTTGAATCCTGGAAGGGATCACCATAGCTCCCTCCACATTAAATCATTGCCCCCTCATCCAAGGCGGAATACAAAGCACAATAAATAAAATGATTTTGACAAGAGTGGGGGGTTTCCATTTTGGTGAACCAAAGTGTTCCTCTTAATACAGCAGCATCGTCAACTCCAAGTGCTCAAAAATCACAAGTCAAAAGCCCCAACACATTGTGAAACTGGCTTAACAATCATGAGATTTTTTTTTAAAGAATAATACGTATAGGATTCTTTTTTTTCCTCTCTTATTTCTGATCCTTTAGATGTAATCATGTCACATTTTCAAGCGTTTCTACACAATCACAAAGGCAAGACACTTACATTTTGGGTTTTTTTAAAATGAAAGCTGAAATTTTCATGTAATTACTTGACTTCTTGAATTTGAGGATTCATGAAAAACACTAAATATTGCAAGAGTCATGACAAAACCCAGGACTGAGCCTCTGATTCAGAACTAAATCACAGACATGCAGGGAAAGTGTTAACAATAGGAGTCAATGGGTGCATGTTGCTGACTTCTCTTTTATAAGAACTATCTCTAAAGGCATCAAGGTTCTTAATGAAGAACCTGCATGACTATGACAGCAGATTTTAAGAGAAGAATGAACACATCTGAGGCCTGATCCAAAGCCCACTGAAGTCAATGGGAGTCTTCCACTGACTTCAAAAGGCTTCTAGAGCATGATACTCAATAGAGGATAGCTTCACTAGCATTTATTTATTTATGTTAATTATTGGTACACAGAATAATTTCTTGTCTGGAATCCATTACAGTTCTAGAACACTGATTATTTTTCTCTGGGTACGGATATTTATTTGGTAACAAACGATCTCAGATACTTATATCATATTTACATCAGATATTTACTAGGTTTACCAGAGATTTACATCAGCTATTATTTAAGAGTCTCTTTACTGAGAAATATAAGGAAACTGTATTGCTCTGTACTATGAAGAGACCTAACATCAGTTAATTTGGCGAAAATTTTATGGGAATCATTTACAATCTAAGTAAGAGGGATCTCAATACCCATGACAATGTCCTTAACGATAACACTTCAGTTACCATGTCAGAGTTAAAATCTGAGATGAGGCAGTAAGAAATTAATTATTTGAATTTAGTCATAATAAAAGTGTTCTTCTGGAACTTGCCAATACCAAGTCATCTGATAATGTACTACAAATCTGGAGATGCTATAGGGAGCAATTATTATGTAAAAGGGAACAAACTTGGTAGATTACTATCCTGATCGAAATATAGTGGTAATTAAGTACAAGGATTATACTATACATACATGATAAAAATAAATTGTTTCTTCAATTACTTTATTTCACTTTATATGCCAAACAAACTCTCCTGCAGTTCTTCCTTACTTGCTACAGGTTGAGCACAAATTAAAGCATTTAAAAGTGGGCACTGGTAAAAGCAATATTCATTAGATCAAATTATTACATTCAAACAGCGTTGCTAAAATGTGTCCCTAATTAATTTTGGTTTTGGTATGTAGAGGGAGACTAGACGTGTCTGCCCTCGATCACTAATTTTATTTGCTTTAACTATGAAGCCCACAGCACTAATGTTCTAATTAAGCAAGGCTTCTCTAGTTTTGGTATCACTATAAATAGTACGAGGAAGACTTTGTAGCACCTTAAGAGCCTCACCAGTTTATTTCTGACCAGTAGGTCTCTAAGGTGCTACAAAGTCTTCCTCGTCTTATTTACGAATACAGACTAACATGGCTTCTAATCTTAAACCTATAAATAGTACATCAGTGGACCCAGTCCCGCTCCTATAGAAAACAATGGGAGTCTGCTGTTGACTTCAACGGGCAGGCTTTGTGCCTAAATGATGACAGCTTATCTTATGTGTCAAACTTAAGTTGGACATTCCCCAAAATATAAAATGCTAAATGGTGATTCTGTCTCATGGGTAGGGCCCTACCAAATTCACAGCCATGAAAAACGCGTCACGGACTGTGAAATCTGATTTTCCCCCAATGGAATCTGGTCTTTTGTGTGCTTTTACCCTATACTACACAGATTTCACTAGGGGAAACCAGTGTTTCTCAAATTGAGGATCCTGAGCCAACAGGGAGTTGCAAGGGAGGGTCACAAGGTTATTTTAGGCAGGTCGCGGTATGGCCACCCTTACTTCTGCACTGCTGCTGGCAGCAGCTTTGCCTCAGAGCTGGGCTCCCGGCCAGCAGCTGCCGCTCTCCAGCTGCCCTGTTCTGAAGATAGCATCACCGCCAGCAGCAGCACAGAAGTAAGGGTAGCAATACCGCAACCCACTGCCCCACGCACACACAATAACCTTACAACCTCCCCCACAACCCCGTTCTGGGTCAGGACCCCGACAGTTACCACACCCATGAAATTTCATATGTAAATATCTAAAGTCATGAGATTTACAATTTTTAAAATCCTATAATCATGAAATTGACTAAAATGGATTGTGAATTTAGTTTTTGCTTACATAACAATTGGCCCTTTAAACAATGTTACAAGGCGATCTCTTTGATTTGCCATTTACTGAGTTATTCAAATCTGTTCAGTATGGCCATCTTATAGATCAGGGATCGGCAACCTTGGCACGAGGCCCTGCATGGTAGGCACCCTTGGCGGGCCCGGTTGGTTTGTTTATCTGCCACGTCCACAGGTTCAGCTGATCGCGGCTCACTGCTCCGGTCCAATGGCAGCACCGCACCACTTCCTGCAGCCCCCATTGGACTGGAGCGGTGAACCGCGGCTAGTCGGAGCCACGATTGGCCGAACCTCCGGACGTGGTAGGTAAACAAACTGGCCGGACCCGCCAAGGTTGCTTACACTGCGGGGCCACATGCCAAGGTTGCTGATCCCTGTTATAGATCATTTAGAAGGATGCCTAGTGACAGAACTAGCTATTTTGGAAAAGTTAACGGCACTACAATTAATAGCACTGATTCCCAATATCTATTAGAGCAGGCCTGCAGAACATGTGGCCCGGGGGCCACATGTGGCCCGCATGGGCTCACGGTGCGGCCCACAGAGAGTGAGTAGGGGTGGGGCAAGCCAAGCGATAGGGTGGGGGGAAGCAAATGGGGGCGGGGCTTTTCGGCCCACAGCTGGTTTTTTTGCAGTAATATGGCCCTCGCTGCTTTCCGAGTTGTGCAGGCCTGTATTAGAGTATTGCCATCTCTCCTGATTTTATCACAAGTCTCACGATATTTGACATCTTTCTTCAGGGCTTATCTACTGTGGTCAAATGAGTTCACGAGACTCATAGCTTTCATTCTTTTTAAAGGTTCTAGCCCCCATAGTTGTGCAAGAAAGCTTGAAAACATGAAGGAGATATGCTCTAAAGGCTCAAAAAGGCAAATAAAAAGAACCCAATGATGATATTTTAACTTCTCATGATTTTCATGCCAATCTTATGATTTTTGAGGATTGCACTCATGACTTTTCAATGCTTGGGATTGGTGATACTCCTATTATGGAGAAAAATATCTCTAATTCAAGTGAAGATGTTCTCAAAACTGCTATGTGTGTTTTCAAATATTCCAACTGTACTGCACAACAGTATATTTTTTTTAAAAAGTGCTATGTATGAAAAGGCATATGACACAAGGGTGTGTTAGACTACCTGAATGAAGCTAGAAACTAATGCTCAAATTCAAGGCCAGATTCTCATGCCCTTCCTCATGCTGAATAGTATGACTTCAGTTGGACTAGCTATTGAGTAGGGTGCTACTTCTTGTGAATGAGAGTACTAGACATCTGGCCCATAATGAGGATGGACTAGCCTGTTACTTTCCAAGCCAGATCCTGCTCACCCCTGCTGTGGTGGTGATGATGAAATACTTTAACATCCCTTTGCACAAGGCAATTGTGTGCCCTCAACAGCTGTCTAACTGAATATACTTTAATAAGCATTCATGTATGAAAATGTCTCAATGGACAATATGCTAAATATGTCACTGCATTAATTCATTACCGGTCCAAAATGCACCACTGAGGAATTACTCAGGGCTATAAGAGTGGATACACTGAAAAGCAGGGCTAAAAACAAACATGCTTCGAGACAGGGATAACTATAACACACAGAGTTCCATTTAACTACATGCATAATTTGACATTTGATCAATTGCAAGAAAATGAAAACTAGAAATGAACTATTTTTAAGTACATATAAGAAAAAAAAACAAGAGACAATGTACATTTCCAGCTTGTTCCACACCTTCCCAGTAGCGTGACCCATTAGGTGTAAAACAGGCCAATGGTGGATGGCAGCCTGTGATTTCATATACTTAAGTTGACACTGTAAAATTTAAGGGAAGGCTTTCATTGCTTGGGAATGGACACTGAATCATAGGCTCACTCAAGTAGAGCAGCACCACTAAGGATGAATTTAAGTGCAAGGACCCGATCCCATGTCCACTAAAGTAAATGGGGATCTTTTCATTGACATACAGGTTATTGGATTGGATCTGTAACGAAGTCCTTGCACAGAGCTAATGTCACAACTTAGAGTTTGTACAGCAAGGATGGGAAAGGTTTTAAGTTCTTTAATATATGTAAATCTAAACTGGACACTTACTTTTACTGGATAAGTTCCCCAGATACCCTGTTTTGGTTTTCGCTCAATCAATATATCAAATATATAAAGCCCTAAGTGGATACAAAAATTTGGATCCACATCTGATCTGTATCCGCAATAATTAACTTGTATTTGACCCATGATTTGCACTCCACCTTTTATATGTACCCGTATCCACATCAGCATCTTATCTCGCTGTTAGAGCCGTGCACGGATACAAACATTTGGATCTGCATCCGACCTACAATCAGCAAAGCTGGTAAACAATACAGCCGCTTCTGTGGCTATAAAGCAGATATCCATGGATTTGCAGAGCTCTACAAATAGAAGTTTACAGACTGAACTGGAGCCAGTGTCTAAACCAGGGGTTGGTAACCTTTCAGAAGTGGTGTGCTGAGTCTTCACTTATTCACTCTAATTTAAGGTTTCGCGTGCCGGTAATACATGTTAATGTTTTTTAGAAGGTCTCTTTCTATAAGTCTATATATTATATAACTAAACTATTGTCTTATGTAAAGTAAACAAGGTTTTCAGAATGTTTAAGAAGCTTAATTTAAAATTAAATTAAAATGATCTTATGCCGCCAGCCTGCTCAGCCTGCTGCCAGCCTGGGGTTCCATTCGCCTAGGCCGGCTGCAGGCTGAGAGAGGCCTGCGGCCAGGACCCCGGCTGGCAAGGGGCCAGCAGCCAGAACCCCAGAGCAGCAGCAGTCTGAGCGGGGCCTGCGGCCAGGACCCCAGACCGGCAGTTGGCTGAGTAGATCAGCCTGCTGCCGGTCTGGGGTTCCATCCGCTGGCTCCTGCCGGCCAGAATACCGGCTGCTAGCCCTGTTCAGCCTGCTGCCAGTCTGGGGTCCCAGCCCTACCCACATAGAGTGGGTACATACCTTCTCCTTGGTTCTGGCCCATTTTCTTCCTCTCTCTCTGCACTGAGCTGAGGGTGGGAGTGCACTGAGCCCAGGGCTGGGGGTGAAGGAGCAGGCTGGGGATTGGGGTGTAGGGTCTGGCCAGGAGCTAGAATGAGGGAGGGGGCTCAGGGTTGGGGCAGGAGGTTTGGGTGTGGAGCGCTTACCTGGGCAGCTCCCGTTTGGTGCTAGGGATGGAGGGGTGTGTGTGTGTGTGTGTGTGTGTGTGTGCAAGAGCTCCCGTTTCGTACTCAGGGTGGGGGTGGGAATGTGGGGTGCAAGAGTCAGGGCATTGGATTGGGGGGGGCTGGGTATGTGTGGGGGGTGCCAGAGTCAGGGCAGAGGGCTGGGTGCGTGTGAGGGGGCTGCAGGGTCAGGGCGGAGGGCTAGGGGTGTGGGCTGAGGTCCTGGGGGTGCTCACGGCAGGGGGCTGGAGGGGATATCCCCTGATTCCACCCCCCCCCCCCAGGCCCCGCCCCCCCCCCCCCCGCCTCTTCCCTGGAGAAGAGCTGCAGCTACATTTCTCCCTCTCTCCCTCCCCCTCCATCGCAAGGGCCATCAGCTGATCCACAGGCAGGGAGGAAGAGGAGGAAGGGCAGGAACTCAGCAGAAGAGGGGTGGGAGCTGAGGAGGGGGCAGTCCGGGGAGGTAGGAAAGGGGAGAAGAGGACAGATTGCAGGGAGGAGTGCCCCAGGGCCGGTCGCACGGCGGGACGCAAGGGACAGACTGCAGCACCCAGGGGGAGAGAGGGGCCGGTTACAATGGGGAAGGGGGGATCTGGCAGGGGCGCCCTCCAGCCCATCCCCGGCTCTCACGTTAGCAAGGCAGGGCAGGAACAGCAGGCTGAGGAAGAGCTGCCCTAACTACTCCATGGTCCTGAAGAGTTCTCCCCGCTGTGCATACAGCCGCTTAGCTCAACTCCAGCTTCACTGGGGACATGACAGAGCTGCACCCCCCAGCACTCTGCAGCGCCCGGCGGGGTTCCTCCCCCACCCTGTCTCTCTCTTTCTCTGTGCTCCGGAGGCGGCAGCTGCTTTCTCGCTCTGCTTGTCGCATCCCCCAACCCCCGCTGAAATGCAGGAGAGGGGGCAGCAGCAGCCATTAGAACCACGCTTCTGCCCCCTCAGGGGTGGCGATGTGGGGCAGAAAAGAGCAGGCCAGGCCGGGCAAGATTTTTAAGGGCATGCTGCTGCCTGCCGGGACTCTAGCAGGCAGCAGCATGCCATTAAAAAATGGGCTTGTGTCTTTGGCACACGTGCTATAGGTTGACAACCTCTGGTCTATACACTGCTTGCTGACATCTTAATGCACTTTCTGTCAAGCATTCTGAATGTATTAAATTGCTCTATTATGTGTGCTTGTGAAAATATCACACTGCACTGAGCTGAAAGAAGAATGTTGTGCTTTTAGTGAGGCTATGGACACAGAGCCAAATTCTCCTTTCATTTATAGTTGCCCATACTATCTGGTATAACTACAGAATAGACTCTACATAAAAGGAGAACCAATATAAAAATATAGCACAGGACACTGTGGGACATACCTTCTTTTTTAAACATAATGGAAGTACGTCTTGATTATATAAAAATCATACAAAAAATCTCCCTTTCTGAATAAGGCCATGAGTCAACAAGCTACTTAATCATTTGCCTAACTCTGAGCATGCATATTTTCATTGATTTCAGTAGGACTACTCATCTGCTTAAAGCTAAGCACACTTGTAAGAGCTTTGGTTGGCTCAAGGACAGAGTGCCCAGCACCTGGCAGGATCAAGACCTAAGCATCCAATTTTAAGTCATCACAGGTATTTCATTCCTTGGATATGATGAATGCACACATTGTTATTTATGATGAGAGTTACAGGGCATATTTCACAGACTCATAGGACTGGAGAGGTCATCTAGTCTAGTCCCTTGCACTTATATGCACTATTTTGTAAAAGTTTAGCAGATACAGGATCTTTCCTTTACTATAAAAAATGTACAAGGTAAAATTCTGCACGTAATTGTATTTATAATAATAAAATACACAACCATCACAAAGAAGCTGCCATCTTTACACTCTGTAAAAGACAGGGCATGATGCTAAACAGCATTTGAACTGGATGGATGAAAAGCAGGCGACTTGGGTGTCACACCCTCCTGCACCTCAACCCCCTGCCTCAGCCTGGAGCCCCCTCCCACACCCTGCTGGCCCCAACCCAGAGCCCTCAACCCCTCCTACATCCCAGCCCCCTGAGCCAGCCCAATAAAAATGAGCGAAAGAGGGCAGGTGGGAAGAGCAAGCGACAGAGGGAGGGGGGACAGAGTGAGCAGGGGGCAGGGCCTCAGAGAAGGGGTGGGGCATAGATGGGGCCTCAGAGAAGGGACCGGACAGGGCAGGGGGCGGGACAAGGGAGTTCAGTTTTGTGCGAGCAGAAAGTTGGCAACCCTACTCTTAAAGCACTAATTGCAGGCATTCAGATAACACATTAAGGAGAATGGTATAATAGCCTGAACAAAACAAATGTCTTTGTAAGGTAGGAAAATGGGATTTTTGAAGATGCCTAAAGGTGGTATGGGAGTTGGGTGTCTAACTCCCATAGGTCCTTTTGAAAATCCCACATTTAGCTTTTAGTTGGGTTTTTTTTTTTTTTTTTTGGCCTGGACCCCAGAAACAAAACCATGTCGGTAGATCTCTGCTACTACACAGACTTTAATGGGGCTCTGCATGAGTGCAGAGATCTGCCCACATGTCTGCATAATGAGTCTTAGTTAAAGTGGTTGCTTTGTTAACAACACTACTTTTATATCTGAATTTCAATTTTTTCAGAAGATGGTGCCAAACCCTAATCCTCAGCCCCCCAGCTACCACCTCCATCATCACTTTCACAGCTGAAAGCGGGTTATGCAAAGAGCCTAGACAAACCTATCCTTCTTCCACGCCTCCCCTTCCCTCGCATGAGTCACTTAAACCTTCTCCAGTTTTACAGCTGCAATGTGATCCACCACCCCATGTCCCTGTTGAGCCCCACAGATGCCTCACAGGGGTAAGAATCCATATGGATCTGGCCAAAGGCCTGAGCTGAGGGTTAATCTGGCTTTTCTGCTGGGCAGAATCAGAAAAGGAGGTGGGGATCCCAGTGAAAGAGTCATGCACAATTCAAAGTGATGTCTCAAAAGCTGTCTTTTAGCCATAAAGCCAAACTAAGGAACCCCAGAGAGAGAGGGAAGTGCTCCCACAAGCAGCAGTGCCCAGAGGCCCTATCACTGCAGAGACCAGGCACAGGCAGTCTGCTTCTAGGCACCATTCCACCAGCAGCCAAGGCTTAGTGTGTGCTTCTTGAGCAGAGCCCTACAGCACTGCCTGGTGCTTACGAGTGAGTGAAGCCACTGACATGCCCATATACACACAATCTCTGCTGGCCTGGTCAGTTGCTGTCTATACTCCTCCATCCCAGACTTGGACAGTGCAACCAGTTGGATGTTGGAGTGTGGGAGGGGGTGAGGGCTCCAGCTGGGGGTGTGGGCTCTGGGGTGGGGCTGGGATGAGGGATTGGGGGTGCAGGAGGGTGCTCCAGGCTGGGACTGAGGGGTTCGGAGAGCGGAAAGGGGATCAGATTATGGCGGTCTCTTGCACAGGGGCACTAAGTGGGAAGGGGCTTCTCTTGCTCTCCTGCATCAAAGCTGGGGCAGCCATAACATGGCCCTAATATGTGCTTACAGTTCCCAGACCCCAGGGAGTGGGGTCTGGGACTTGCCCCATTCTGACGCTCTTACACATAGCGGTAGCCGGGGGGGGGTCCGCACACTGCTCCAAGTGTTGCCCCCACAGCTCCCATTGGCCAGGAACTGCAGCCCCCATTAGCCAGGAACTGCAGCCAATGGGAGCTGTGAGGGCGGCGGCTGTGGATGGGAGTGCCCAGAGCCGCCCGGCCACCCGTCTGCATAGGAGCCGGAAGGGGGACATGCCACTGCTTCTGGGAGCTGCTTGAGATAAGTGCACCCCTGACTCCCTCCCATGCCCCAAACCCCACACCAGCCCTGATCCCCTTTCCGCCCTTCGAACCCCTCACAGTCCCAGCCTGGAGCACCCTCCTGCACCCCCAATCCCTCATCCCCAACCCCACCCCAGAGCCCACACCCCCAGCTGGAGCCCTCACCCCCTCCCACACTCCAACATCCAATTTCACGAGCATTCATGGCCCGCCATACAAATCGCCATACCCAGATGTGGTCCTCGGGCCAAAAAGTTTGCTCATCCATGTCCTATAGTAACGGCTTGGCAAAATATGTTACTTGAGATGCCATTACTGTTGAGACAGCTATTTGTAGTAAAAAAACACACCTACAATAAAACACTCCCCAAAACTGAAGCAGCAGCAGTTGATCATCTCACCAGACACATGATTAAATTCTAGGATTGACCTTTCCAGACCTATGGGTGGCAGAGGAGATTTCAACTGGGGTTTGATTTCCTCACTTTACACCAGGGATTGGCAACCTCTCAGAAGTGGTGTGCCGAGTCTTCATTTATTCACTCTAATTTAAGGTTTGCATGCTAGTAATACACGCTAACTTTTTTAGAAAGTCTCTTTCTATAAGTCTACAATATATAACTAAACTAGTGTTGTATGTAAAGTAAATAAGGTTTTTAAAATGTTTAAGAAGCTTCATTTAAAATTAATTAAAATTTAGAGTCCCCTGGCCATCTGATTTTCAGTGGCACTCACACTGCCTGGGTCCTGGCCACTGACCCAGGCAGTGTGAGTGCCACTGAAAATCAGCTCGTGTGCCACCTTTGGCACATGTGCCATACGCTGCCTACCCCTCCTCTACACCCTGTTTCTTCTGGTCTCTCATAGTGCCTGATCCAAATCCCACCAAACTCAATGGAGAAACTCCTACTGACTTCTACGGACTTTGAAAACATGCTCATAATGCTAAGGGACATGATATAGTCAAAGTTTTGTATCAGGATTTCTCCATGATCTGCAGGCCCTGTTGTTCCCATAATGAAACAGATTCCGTATGGATGTCTAAGTTTGTTATGGTATTGACATTTCTGGTGTGGTTATTAATGACTTGTCTTACATATTGAAGTCCTGATCCTGCAAAGAGATCTAGATGGGCAGATCCCTGAAAGTCCTATTGACTTGAATGGGATTTATCTGCATGGACTCCGCTGATGGATTGAGGCCTTTATCTTCTATATGAATAGTTACGTTGGTCCTTGGAAAATCAAATCAAACATCAATAAAAAAAAAAGTTCAATACCAGAAGCAGTTTCAAGGGCTTTTTCATTTCTGCCCATGTGCAGGGAGTAGATTATAAGTGCTTTGGGGCAGGGACCGTCTTTACATTCTGTGTTTGTACAGCACCTAGCACAAGGGGGTCTTGGTCCCTGAGTGGGGCTCCTAGATACCAGGGTAATACAAATAATAAATAAGAATAGTATCCATTGAGTCATAACAGGAAATCTAACTGTGTTGTCATTCCGAGGACGTACATGAAGAAAGTGACGTAATTATGACGAAAATTTCAGAAAACCAAGGTAACTGGAATGGTCTCTAACGGCTGATTCTCTGCATGCAAAATTTCCCAGCACTTCATGCACTTATCTTAACCTCATTTTTGTTAATAGTCTATTGAAATGTATTTGTTTAATCTTCAATCATTTTTATTTTTAAAGAAAACAAAATCGAAAAGATTAAATGCTTGAATCCAAATCTGTGCTAGTGCAGTATTACCACTGAATTTCTACATGCAAAAATCTATCTTATTCAAAGTTAATGTTTTTTAATTCGTGCATATAAAATTACAAGCTTCAGGTTGTATAAATTTGCAGTATTTTTTTGCATTTAATAGGTCAAATGCTAGATGGCTTTAAGGTTAACAAGATGGGTGAGGAAAATGACACATTTTGTGTATTCACAGAAAGCTGGATTCTAGATTGGGTACTTAATTTAGGCCAACCGAATGTTCCCCCTTAATTTCACATAGAGAAATTATTCACTTTTTCTTCTAAAAGACTATCGTGCACTCTGGGTAACAAAATCCTATAGTTTACTCCAAGGTGGTTACACAGGTGCTGATAAATAATCTCAATCGCTATGTAATCTGCATAGATCAGATCCTTTAAAATCAAAAGGACTTTGGGTTCCTATAAGATGGATAAAATCAGGACTGACTTTGAAGGGCCTGAATGCAAGCCATTACTGGAAGGAATATCAGTGTTAATAGCCAATCATTTTTGCCATAAAGAAGCCTTCAACAATTGTATAACCAAGTCTGCATTTGTTACAATTAATGAAGTATTGTCCAACCCCAAGCATTCAAAAATCACAAGTCAGACAGTCAAAATTCATAACAGTTTTTAAAATGAGATTTTTAAAAATACCAGACTTAAGGGTTTGATTTCAGAGCCATTAAGATTCACGTTTCCAGACTTTTCCTTGGAACCACAAGGATTCAAAATATAACAGGTTTAAAAAATGAAAAATGAGATTTGTACACGTACACCGATTCCTTCATATAGGGCATTAGGAAAGAACACTAAATATTGCTAGCATCATGATAGAGACCATGAGAGTTGTGAACACTGCAACTGTTTCAGGTATTTTTGCAATAAAAGTCATAATACTTCACCTAAAGCTCCATAATTTTAAATATCTAATGGAGATTGCTTTAAAGGATACCACACTACAATGTGGGAATCATGAAAATCACTATAAGCCAAGTGAATTTAAATTGATTCCAAAGAAGTTTGCTTTTTTTCATATCCTTTTTAGATTTCAAACTTCCCAAGAATAATAATGCTATTGCAGCAATTCATCTTCTTACATTCTCACAAGATTAAAAAATGACCTCAAACAGAATCCAATTTAGAAGACAGTGAGGGAGCATTATGAAATTGAAGAGATTGGGAATCCAAAGATCTGGATTTTATTCTCATATGTATCACTAACTTGCTCTATCATCTTGAACAAGACACTTAACCTGTCCGATCCTCAATTTCTCCCTTTAATGTGTACCTCACAAGGAAGTTACAACGGCTAATTCATTAAATGTTTTTAAACCTTTTTGAAAGCCTTGAATAGAAGGTGCTATAGAAGTCAAATTTATGCTATTTTTCAGAATTCACTTGCTTCTCTTTTGCACTGTTCTTTCCAAAAATCAGCTTATCAGCACAACTGAGAAGTCCAAAACAAAAATACATACATATATATATAACCTCACAATAATGGGACTGAGTTCTCTTTCATTTGCTAGATAAATCTGACATCACACACACACTCACTCATTCAAGACACTCCTAAGTATTAAAATAATAAATGACACTTTCAGACAGTACCATGAAAACAAGTTTTCTTACCCTTAACCCCTGTTCCATGGAGAGGAAGAGGACTTGCCAGGGTGCTGTGTACCTGAACATCTTTGGCCTCTTAAGCAGACACAATAAATGGCAAAAGGCACTCTAAAATCTCAGCTTTCTTGGTTGCTTTTCATATGGACATGCTTAAATTGAGAGAAATCCTTTATTCCTATTCTTCAAGGGCCTCTTCAGTAGTTTCTAAACAATTGCAGCAATCCCATTTGCACCCAGAGGAACTGAATAAGTAATTCACTAAGAGGCTTTCTTTCTTGGGAAGAGCTCAGCTCAAACTCAATTAGCATAACAGGATGATAACCTTTGAACCTCCCACTTCTGCTGTAGGCTGCGGTTTTGACAATGGACTGCATGTCACTCACAAGCCCCTGGCTTGGAAACCTTGGCTTTGTTTCTTTTTTATGTTTCTCTCACTACTGCTATCTGATTCTGTTTTCCAAAGTTTAGAAGCAGCCATCAAAAATTACTTAGGTTGTTTCTGAAGCATTCAAAGGCAATCAGATGCACTTGAAGCTTTATTTTTGCTGTGATCCCCCTGGGCTAGCCTTCCTAGCTGAAAGCCTCAGAGATCACTACCTCACGATTGTAGAGCCATAGATTTTACTAGAGGGATTTATAACTGTTTGGAATGGCTATAAATGTTATTCTTATCAACTTAAATGAGGATGAAATATTTCTCAAAAATACATTAAAACCATCTCTTTGAAACACCCAAAATAGGCTCTACATTTACTTGTGATATAAAACTCCTTTCTTTAGCACCTGTGGACTGCAAATTCATATGCAGAATCTAAGGCCACATCTACATTACAGCCAGGATCCACGCTCTGAGATTGACCCACCTGCGGCCAATTTAACGGGTCTAGTGAAGACCCGCCAAATCGACAGTAGATCACTCTCCAGTCAACTCCTTTACTCTAGCACACTCCCCTCCCTCCCATCTCACAATGAGAAGAGTAATGTAAGTCACCCCATGATGTAGACCAGGGGTTGGCAACCTATGGCATGGGTGTCAACAGTGGCACGCGAGCCGATTTCCGTTGGCACGCAGCAGAGAGCTCAGCCTGCCTCCGCTTTGAGGCCAGCCAGGGTACCGCTGCCTGCCCCACTCAGCTCCCACTGTCAGCCTGGGTTCCCTACACCCAGCTGCAACTCCAATGGGAACTGACTGAGGCAGGCCGTGGGACCCCAGCTGGCAGGATCCTGCAGGGGAAACCCCAAAGCGGCGGCGGGCTGAGCGCTTAGCCCGCCGCTGCTCTGGGAGTTCCCCTGCTGACCCCTTGCCAGCTGGGGTCCCCGCCTGCCCCACTCAGCGCCTTAACCCAGGCTGGCAGCAGGCTGAGACCCCAGCTGGCAGGAGCCTACAGGGGGAAACCCCAAAGCGAGGTGGACTGACCCTCTCAGCCCCTTCCCTTCCTCCCAAAGCTCCGCCCCTTCTGGACTGGCACGTGAAGCCTTACATTTCGATGAATAAATGAAGACTTGGCACACCACCTCTGAAAGGTTGCCAACCCCTGATGCAGACCCTGCCGTAACCTGACTTAAGGTACGTCAACTCCAGATACTGGCGTTGCATAAGATAGGTCGACTTTTCGCGGTAGTGTAGACATAGACTAGGCCTTACATGGGTTATGGGTGACTAAATGGGGAGAAGAGTAAAACTAACGAATACATTTAATGTGATTTTTAGGCTGAACTGATATGTCTTGTATTTTACTACTTGTAGGGAAATATACTCTGGATATTGTGTACACAGTCATGGCCAAGGTTTCTAAACAGAATGTTTTCTTACTTTATGGGAGCAGTTTGTGCTTATAATTAATTGTGGATGCAAATCTGACCATTTATTTAGACCAATGTCTAGTCTGCACTTGGAGTCATTCTTGATTAACTCCATGTGTGGACACTCTTGACATTTAAAAAAAAAAAAAAAAAGAGTGGCTTGTTCCTGGTTAGCTTAACATACAAAATGGTTTTGCATTTGTTTTTTGTGAATTAAGATAACCAGGAACAAAGTAGTCTTGTTCTAGAATGAGAGTGCCCAAACATAGAATTAATCAGGAACAACTCTGTTTAGACAAGTCTGAAGTATTGTATTTGCCCCAACAATTTTTTTTGTTTTACACCAGAACAAAAAACAAAACAAAACCCCAAAAGCCATTTTAGGATCACACAGGATCAAATCAGAACCTATGATCTCTCTTATTTCAGAGCAACCTCTTGCATTTTTGCAAGCTAACCAAAATAAATTATAAGACAACACGTAGAACTACAAAGGATGCTGTACGGCAGCACTTTCATCACAGAACTGGGAATTTAGTGCACAGAACAGCTACAGGATCAAACCCATAATATTTACAGTAAAATAAAATGATACAAAAATCACTGAACAGGCAAGCTGGTATTTACTGTAGGTGAGATTCAGATGTATTACATTATCATGACTTATGACAAAGTTTTAGAAATACATGATGGTTTTGTGCAAAACTACTTTGAGGAAATCTCTTTCTTTGTAAGATTTATTTCCATTTTGATACAGTGTTTAGACATTATTGTGATGCATGATTAAAAAACACGATTAAAAAATCACAGATCAACAGATATTAAAGCCCTGATTCAGCCAGGTACTTAAGCACATACATAATTTTAAGCACATGAATAGTGTGAATCAAGGCCTTATTTGCCATACGCCCTACTTATTGAATATGTGCAATTGCTTAGGAAGGGTAAAATACTTGCATTCGTGTATTTCAAAGCAGCAAATGCATGCAACACACCCACTCACACACACAGAATATATACACACCATATACTGAATATACACACACCATTTCAATACACAGAGTCCCAATTCTTCTTGCTTAAATTACTTAGCAAGCAAAAATAGCAAATCATATAATGCTCTCTCTCGCATGTGCTCTGTTTTGCCCTTCTGGAGAAACGACTGTGCTATGACATTTCTCAAGTTCATTTTGAATTTCTTTTGGAAGCAATATATGTCTCTGTTTATTTTTTTTCAATGGCCAGATAAGATTGGCTTAAACTGGAACATAGCAGCTATAAGAATGTTTCACAATGGTATAAAACTGTATCCATTAAAAAATTCTTAGACTGACCAGAAAAACAAAGAAAACTTTTTGAGTCCAAATCCTGTCCCTAAAGCTAGGTCTACATTACACAGCTTTTAGCAACATGGCTGTGTCACTAGAGTTGTGTTGCTAAAAGTCACGCAGTGTGGCTGTTGTTTGTCAGCTTTCCTGCCAACAAAATACTACCCCCCAACGAGTGGCGCTCACATCGTCCTCTCCTGACAACAACACACTGTTCACACTGGCACTTGCTGCGGTAACACTTTTGTCTTTCAGGGTTGGTTGTTTTTTTTTTAAACAATTCTGAAAGACAAAAGTTTTGTTGTTCAACTGCCAGTGTAGACATAGCCTAACTGAACATCTAGCTACATCTCTACAGTGGACTCAGTGACAGTACATGTATTACACATCCAGAGTACACAACAGCTTCATTGTAAAGGTGGTGTCTGTTCTAACCTGAAAATGTTTCTTCTGAGACAAGAATGCCTTTGCATTATAATCAGAATATCAGAGAAGTGGGGCATGGTCACTAGCGTAACCCAAGCACGTATTCAAAGGCTTGAATTACCCATATGACATCATCTGGAGAAAAGTGCTAACAGCTTAAAATAACTGTGGAAAGTGTAATCATCAAGAAACCTGGTATAACTGAAGGATGTGTATATGTGCAGCAGATTAAGAGATGTTGCTCAAACATTGGCTCCACTGTATACTTCATACTTAATGGTTGTTTATCTGTCATCTCCCAAAGTGCCAAGAGCAAGTAAGAGTTCCTTATAATTGATGTAGGCTCCCAGATCTTAGGGACCAGTCTTTCAAATGCCACCTAGCAAGAATAGATGAGGTTTTGACCGGTGTCTGGTGTAAGCAATAAACAAGTTTATATGCAGTGTTGTTGTAGCTGAGTTGGTCGCAGATATAAGAAAGACAAGGCGGGTGAGGTAATTATTGGGCCTACTTCTGTTGGTGAAAGAGACACGCTTGCGAGCTTACATGGAGCTCTTCTTCAGGTTTGAGACACAAGACAGGTGAGGTCCAGTAAAAGATATTACCTCACGCACCTTGCCTCTCAAACAAGTTTGTGCCAGTTTCACCTCAATCACCATTAAGGAAGCACTCTAGCAGTTTGAGCAAGGAAAGGGGAGTATAGCAGGGTGGCGACTCACCCCTGTGGGGCCTCCTGCTGGTCGTCTAGGGTATTAGCTCTTCCAGCTCTGGAGCGCTCTCTGCAGGCCGATGTCCCACTTGCCACCAGGGACCCCGGTGCCCTCTTACCTGGGGTGCTGCACCTCTGAACTACCCCCACAGTCTCACTGTGTCTCCCCTGCCCCGGAAACCCCCAATCCACTGAGCTCCACCTTGCCTCTGTCTATGGGCTATTGCCAGTCACCATCAAGCCCCCGTTCACTGGGACCAACTGCAGTGTAACAGCCAGTCATCATAGGCAAGGAGGGTTGGCCTGCTGCTTCTGCCTACCCATGGGCTGCCTCCTGCAACTCCAGTACCCCTTTTGGCCACAGACTAAGCCCTGCAGCCTGGGGAATTGCCAGCCTAGCACTCCCCAGCTCCTCTGGCCTTTCCCCCCGCAGCCCTGCTCCACTCCAGGAACCTTCTCAAGCATCTTCAGGAGCCAGGCCAGTCTGCCTCCACCACTAGAGGAGGAGACTTCTTCTCTGTTTTAGCTCCTGGCTTCCCTGGCTTTTATAGGGCCAGCTGGGTCTGTTTGGGGTGTCTGTTTGGGCCACTAGCTGAGGCTGCCTCCCAATCAGCCCAGCTTTTTGCCCTCTCCCAGGGCTGACTTTAATCTCTTTTCTGCAGGAGTGGAGCAGCTGCCCCACTACAGGCAGGCAGAACTCTTGGGCTCTATTCTTGGCTGTGTCACTGGGTATGTCCACATTTACCACTTAAAGAGCAAAAAGTCCCTTTTTTGAGCTAAAACCGTGGGAGCATCTACACTTGTTAATGACTTTTTGCAGTGAAACTCTGGGCGTACAGCTTTTACCGCTGTTCTTTCACACTGCTATGAAAGTGAAGACACGTTCCAACAGTGTAAACACCCTTTGGCCTCCAAAGGATATCCCACAGTTCCAAAAGTGACCACTCTGGCCAACATCTCTGCTGCTCTGATGCACAGATGTCCGCCCCTCCCCTGTAAACCCTGGGAAGTTTGAAGCTTCCTTTCCCTTTGTTTGTAGATGTGGCAGGGAAAGCAGCCAGACAGCAGCAGGTTTTTAAAAAATGCCGCAGAATAAATCTGGAAGTAATGGGGCTCCTGAGACATGAAGAAGGCAGCACCGGGCACTGAGCAGAACCCCATAATGCCTTCTGCTCATCCCCCTTCCCACAAGAGAGAGTTGCACTGTGGGATAGCTGTCCTATAGCACTGCTTTCATCAACAATGGAAGTGCAGGTAGTGTAAACACTCTTATCCCTGAGGAACTGAATGAGTACACAAATCAGCACTTTCCTTTCACCAGCTCCCTATCACTGGTGAAACTTGCAGCCCAAAAACTCTAAGTGTAGACATACCCACTGACTCACTGAGTGACTATGGGGCAATCTAACCCAAACACATCCTGTGCATACACTGCCCAACCAATATCTCTTTTACCTTACCTGGAGATCTGAGAGAGCATTGATTGCTTTGCAGATGGGGGTATGGTCCCGGGTAGAAACAGGGCTATCTGGGAGATACAGCTATTCTATGCATCTTTTGAGCATTTCCATGACCAGACTTGCAAACACTTGCTAAGCATGGAATGCAAGGAAGAATCTGGAGCTGTTCCCATACCTCGGCTCATCCACAGAAATATACAGCTTTTGGCCTCTTACTGATCTTTTTAAAGGCAAAAGTAGTGTTTTGCCTTTTACATGCAACACATACAGAAGTAAATATAGCAGAATAAAATGCTGAAGGTTAAAGCAAAAATGAAGAACAGATTAACCTGATAGGTTTCAGGGTAGCAGCCGTGTTAGTCTGTATCTGCAAAAAGAACAGGAGTGCTTGTCGCACCTTAAAGACTAACAAATTTATTTAAGCATAAGCTTTCGTAGGCTACAGCTGTAGCCTACGAAAGCTTATGCTTAAATAAATTTGTTAGATTAATCTGAGTGCTAAGTATTACATACTAGCCTCAAACAAACAGTGAAGAAAAGCATGTCTTCATTACAAATTGAAAACCAGGAGACCAAAGTAATGTCAATAGGAAATTAGTCCAATATACAATACTACATCTGCTCCCTGAAGAGATGGCCTCTGATCTCTGATTTGGCAGGTAGTTGAATTGAATGAATGCCCGTGTATAGCTGATAATCTATGTGGGGATTACCAGAAATACTACAGGAGGTCAACTACATGTAGGATAATGACTTAAGGCTTGTCTACACTGGCACTTTACAGTGCTGCGACTTTCTCACTCAGGGGTTTGAAAAAACATCTCCTTGAGCGCTGCAAGTTTCAGCGCTGTAATGTGCCAGTGTAGACAGTGCACCAGTGCTGGGAGGTGGGCTCCCAGTGCTGGGAGCTACGCCCCTCTTGTAGGTGGTTTTTTTAGATTGCTGGGCGAGTCGTCTCCCAGCGCTGTGCCGTGACTACACAAGCCATGTTAAAGTGCTGCCGCGGCAGCCTTTGAACGTGGCCAGTGAAGATGTGCCCTTAGCTAGAATAGCTCATTAGGACTGCTCTCACCACTTAGCATTAGGAGAGGTTCAAACAGGTACATGAGTTAAAAGCAAAAGCCCAGATTCTTTAAGTTCTTATCTTGTAATGACAGGATGTACAAACTGTTTTCAAGTGTTTTGTTTTAGAAAGGCAAGGTTTTTAAACAATGCTCCATATCCTTTTCTAAACAAGGTATCACAGAGCCACTGATGTGAGAAGACAAATACACCTAAACTGAGTAAAAAAGCTAATTAATACACAGTTGTTGGCTTGTCCATAGGGAGAAGCAGTGAACAAACAGATGCTCAACAGTAACTATGTGGAGTATTACTGTATCATCTGATAGGAGTCTATCTACCCTAAACATGCATGCCAATGAAAGCCTGCTGTGTTTGAAAGCTCATTCTGTCTCCTCTAATCAGAAATCATTAACACCACAAGATGGCTTTCCAGGACTCAACCACAAATCAAAGCACCAAACACAATGGCGCTTTCCAGCTGATTTTCAAAATGGTTCTGCATGAAAATCTCCCGGAATGGCTGGTATTCATAGCAGCAATGAGCAATGCAGGCAGGCTTCCGTACAGAACTTAGTGCACATACCAGTACAGAACCACATTCTCATTTGGTGATTTGTTTTATTTAGGATTAGCCTGCAATGGCCTATTTCCCCTGGGGCAGATTTTGATTTTAAGGGACTATCAGCACTGGCTCTCTACATGTTATTCCCTAGTGAAGACAAGGCCTTAGAATAAATTGAAGGATTTTGTTCAAGCTAATGGAGTCATGGCATACTTGTAGATTCAATCACCTTCATTCACCTACCCCACTATGAGTAAGAAAGATGAAACATAGTGTAATAGATGATGAAATTCTCCCCTGTAAAGAAGCCTTGTATGAAGCCAGCATGTGGCTAAAACATGGGACTGGAACTTAAGAGGCCAGAGTTCAGTTCCTGGCTCTGACAGTCTTTCTGTGCCTCCTCATCAGGAAAGACTTCATAATATTATTTTGCGCTTCTGTGTGTATGTTCGCACATGCATTTCCACAAAACATACCCTGCTGCTGATCTCTTTCAAGACACATTCTCCACTGCCTTGGCAGAATGGTTTATGTGAAGTTTTCCTGAACACATTGAGAGAAGGTAGTATCAGGGCTATGTCTGATCTGATTGCTTTACTCTAAGGGCTTGTCTTCACTACGCGCAGCAGCAATCGGTCTTTTGGCGATCGATTTAACGCGTCTCGTCAGGATGCAATAAATCGATCACCAGCGCTGCACCCGTCGACTTCAGAACTCCAGCTCGCCAAATGGCGCAAACTGGAGTTGATGGGGGAGTGCACCGCCGACCGCCGCCGCCGTGAGGACAGCAGGTAAGTCGGCTGTAGATACGCTGATTTCAGCTACGTTATTAACGTAGCTGAACTTGCGTATCTACAGCCTATCCCCCCCGCTAGTGAAGACCAGCCCTAAAAGATTTTAGTTAGATTGACTGTTTTCCACCTCTCCGCCCCTCCCCACTTCTGAACATAGACCTAGACAAAGGAACTAGAACATTTACAAATTCCACAACAGCAAGATTCTTCCGTTTGCTTTTGCAGAGTTTTCTCAACTCTCTCTCTGCTCCCAAGTGCATTTCTTGGGTTGTGCAATGGGCCTCATTCTTGTGACCACCCATTCCAGAGGGTTAACATATGATAAGTTCTGTATTCTCCCTTCCACGCATCCTCTTGTAACCTCTGCTGCTCTCAGACAACACCTGATGCATTTGAAAGTGGCCGAAACTCCTTTGATTCCAATTAATTAAAACTGCGTATTTGACGTGCAAACACAGGATGAGTAACAGAACACCAAGCACTGATAAAATGAGCACCTTATCCTCATGCTGTGTTTGTTTTGTACCAAACAAGGCAAAAACTGGATTAATAGCTCACTTACAGGACCCGGGCTGGTTTTTACAGGACTGGGGGAGCTTATCAGCTCTCTTGCTAGAATATGTATTAGAACTGGTTTTAAGATGAACAGTCTTTAATGATTTGTGCTCCAAATGGAATTTAAATACTAAACTTGGACCATGTGGTAAGGCTGGCTAAGAAAGTCTAAATGTACAGGCCTGGAGAGCATCCAGTGTAGCACTGGGTGGTATTTAGGACATCTCACAAAATTTCTAGCTGGTTTTTGTTACAACAATTCTGTTAGAATGGTGACCAGTCCTTCTCCATGGTTTGAAATGGCAAGAGACCTATGAATAGAGCTCTTACCTTCTAGGGGTGAGGGAACTGGGATGATCTCTCTAATCTTCCTTGACACAATCTAGAATCAATTTCATTGATTTACAATCATTAAGCCCCACTCAGCTCTTTTCAAGAACCGTTCTATACATGACACAGAGGGGCAGATCCTGAGCTTTGATGATTTGTAGCGGCTGAAGCATTGCCTCTTAGAGGTTAAGTTTCTTGCCCAAGGGGTGTCAATAACAGCACCCCAGCTCCTCCTTTCCAGTCCACTGTACTAACCACTAAATACACTCCCTCACTGCTGAAGTAAAGCGATCACTCGAAGAACAGAGTGTACACTGCATTGTTGCACACACACTAGCAACAGTCTACGAGGCAAAGTTGCATGTTAATATGTTGCTTCTACCTACACAATGAATGCAGCATTGCCATACATAAATGGGGGTATGGACCCATGTGGAAGGGGGGAAAAGGTAACTTTTCAAGAAGAGGTTAGCCAAGGAATCACTCTGCAATTCTGAACAATTTTCTCTGTATTCAGAACTCTCTTGACATATTTCCTTGCTTACTCTGACAAAGAAGCCCTTCCCCTGCAAAAAGTAACACAAAGCTAACTAGATGGACTGGCTTTTTGTGGAAGGGTAAATCTACCAAACTCTGCAACTGAAATCTCAGGAAGACCACTTCTCAGAGAGAGAGAGAGAGAGAGAGAGAGAGACCCAGCCAAATATCCTTCTCAACAGCTGTGTGCAAATGAAGCTCTTTCCACTACATTTCTCAGAAGGAATGCATGAGGTCATGAAGATCAAGACCTTATCAACAGTTGGATATTTACTGAGGCAAAACCTTCTCCTTTCACATCCTGCTGTGCGGCACAATTTAATAAAGTAGGCATGCTTTATTTATCACTCATATAGACAGTGGTTTATAACTCTAAGTCTTTCTAAGGGTATGTCATCACTATCAGTGGTAAAGCCCTGCCGCAGCAGCACTTGAACGTGACTGTGCAGTAAAAAAAATCCCACCTCCCCGAGGGGAGTAGCTCCCAGCACTGGTACACTGCCTACACTGCCATTTTACAGTATTGAAACTTATATCACTCAGGGGTGTTTTTTCATACCCCTGTGCGAGAAATTTTCAGTACTGTAAAGTGGCTGCATAAACAAGGCCTAAGGCCTTGGAACCAAATACAGCCTGCCACCAAAAAGCAAGAAGAAAACACTTTGGGCTTGTCTACACTTACATTTTATAGCGCTCTAACTTGCTGGCTCAGGGGTGTGAGAAACCACACACACACCCCTCCCAGTGCAGCAAGTCTGAGCGCTTTAAAGCGCTAGTGTGAACAGTCTCTGAGTGCTGGGAGCACAATCCCCTTTTGGAAGTGGATTACCAGGAGCTCTCTTCTAACATTCACATATGACCACACTTGCACTTCTGAAGTTTGAAGTTTCCAATGTAGCCATGCCCTTTGTTTACTATTGTTTAGTTCTGCAACTTCAGCTGTCAGATGCTCCATTTCTTTAACTCCTGGTTCACAGCCCATTGAAGTCAATGGGAGTCCTTCCATCAAAAGCAATGGGCTTTGGATTGGGCCCTTATGCTAATATACCAGGGCTCTCTGTAAGCAGGAAATCCCAGCTTCCAAGTCTTATTCTTTCCAAAGCAAGTGTGACTGCTGCTTGCTCACCTTTTAACCTCTCAAAGACCAAAGTCAAACTTTTTTTTTTTTTTTTTTTTTTTTAACAAGTGGGATAGCTGACAAAAATCCTGAAACAATCAGAAGAACAGGAAACTCCCACAAATTCTTTAGTGCCATTAACATTTTTTACATACATTTTTCTAATTCATTACTTCTTAATGTCCTTGTTAACAAATGCAGAACAAGAGGAATCTGCTCATGTCAACAAGAGGAATTTGGGATGGGGGTGAAGCGCAGACATTTTGAATTTGAGTCAGGAGTACTTAAGAGTCCTTTTTCCTACCTTATATAGTGATTCTTTCACCCAGAAGGATTGCAAACTTGTTCCCAAACTGCAAATTTGTTCCCAAACTGCAAATAGAAGGGACTACTCACCACTGTAATGCTACATCCACTCTACAGCCTTACACTTGCAGAAAATACCAGGTCTTTGAATAACCACAAATGATCAGAGCCTTTCTTGACACCTCCCAAGAGACGGCATCCCCAACAGCCCAATATCACCTAAAATCACACTGAGACACTGGTTCAATATTGATCCAAAGAGAATTGCCAGATGCCAGTACTTCTCAGCAACGCCGCTTCCTACAACCAAGAGTTTTCACTGGATGGCCTCCCATCAAACTATTGACTAGACTGGCCCTCCTCATCTTATGAAATCTGATGAGCTCATCGTTCAGTGTGCTAGCCTGAAGAATTCAGATTAATAAAAAAGGTTCTCATTGGCATTAAGTCAGGGTTTACAGAAGAAATTCTGACAGAACTTCAATAGAGAATGTTGCGAATGGGTGGCTATAACCTATAATCATCAATTACTAAATGAGGAGGAGGGGAATCCTGGGTCCTTATAAAAGCTGTATTAATAATGAGGTCTCTGGGGCAGTGTTTCCCAAACTGTGTTCTGCGGAACTCTGGTGTTCCGCATGATGTGAATAGGTGTTCCGTGACAGAATCGTAATTTTTAAAAAAGGGTCTTTAAATTTTAATTTTAAATTTGGCATATTTGAAACGTAGTTTACAACTCTTTTTGAATGACTATAATTTATCAAATAAAATATATTTAAGCATAAATAACGCAATTTTTTATTTGAAAACCAAATGACTACAAAATAATATTATTAGTGTTCCGTAAATATATACCAGGCTAAAAAGTGTTCCGTGGCCAAAAAAGTTTGGGACACACTGCTCTAGGGGCTCTTGGAATATACTAGTAGTATTTGATACAGTATATAGCCATACAACTCACTAGGTCCCAGCAGTTCTACAGTGAAGTGGAACTCTGCCACCTCGCAGTTATTCGACTCCTCTTCTCTGACAGTCTCATCCTAATTAAAACATGATAATAGCGGCAAGGTTTTAGATCGGCACTCCAGGGGCAGCTATTTTCTCCACGGCTGGTGGTAGCAGCAGCTGCACTCCAAAGCTGACGATGTGGTGCACAAAGAATACTAGAAAGTGCAGCGACCTTATCCAATTCATCTTAGGCATAACTCCTCTGAGATGGGCTGACACAGTTTCCTACCCTCTATGTGTCTTTCAGGCACAAACCACTCAGTGCTAATGAATGAATGATTAAATGCCAGCTCATGCTACTGTCTGCCCTGGATACAGTTACTAAAGTTACGACACTGAGCTGAGGACATATAGCTCATTTCCTTGGCATTCAATGATACCAGAGCGGAGAACTGACACTCAGTGACAGTTTGGTGATCACTGTGCTTATAACCAAATCCCACAACTACTCAGTGGTGAAATGCAAAATGAGGAGTCTCTCTCTCTGCCTTGCTTATTTTAACTTTTTGGATGAGATCAGCTAGGTAGAGCAGAAAATGAGTATTCACCCTTCAGACAATGCAAATTTGATTATCTTCCTTAAAGAGGAAGCCCCGTATATCTCTTGTAGTGGGACGTCAAATAATTGTGCTTAACAGGTATCTGTCCAGGGCAGGCTGAACAAGAAAGAGCTTTCTCCCCTGCCAAGTGTCACCACTGTAAGGAGCAATTAAGGCACATAAGCTTTACAGGAATAGAGAGGGAGGCAGAGCATTGCTCCAGTTAATACATATTTTTTTAAAATCAGGGCTCTAGGCGTTTTAACAATAAAACTCTAGATTGTCTCTGTATCCCCATCAACTTCAATTAGCCACTATCAGGACTAACAACAGCTGCTACAGCACAAGCCTCTGAATTAAGATAGGGGTTCTTGTCAAGGATGGAAGCAGTAGAGGCATTAGAAACAGTCTGAGGATCAGTAACAAGGGAAGGAATAGCTTAGTCATTTACGCCTTTGGCCTACTAAACCCAGGGTTGTGAGTTCAATCTTTGAAGGAGCCATTTAGGGCTATGGAGCAAAAATCTGTTGGATGATTTAATTGGGGATTGGTCCTGCTTTCAGCAGCGTGTTAGACCAAACAATCTGCTGAGGTCCCTTCCAACCCTGATATTCTTTGAACGGAGTAATGCCTTTAACAGGACCATATCTAGGGTTGCATTTGTTACATTATATGTTGCTTGTTTTCCTGCACTAAGCAACCACGATGCATTAGTACAATAGACCTACCAGCGCTATTCAACAAGCAGCCTTATATGTATTGCATCAGCACCTCCATCCTAAGGGCAGAGTCCTCTCCATGTACAGGAACTGCCATTCACATAACAGACTTATGTTACAAAGCCGCCTATTGTCAGGCTGCTGAGACTGTTGCAAAAACTGCTTATTTCCTTTGGAGTTCAGTCCAATATACCT
>ML677392.1:1061898-1081237 GCA_007922305.1 Dermatemys mawii | reverse complement strand
GGGGGGGGGGCTGATGGCATTACAGTCTCGAGACAAGCATCCTCTGCAGGCTCGCAGAGAATAGTCGGACGAGGCTTGGGAACCCCTAGGCGCATTTGTTTACATAATTTAGAGGCACATTTAATAAGCCAGGGGGGGCCGATCCTGACATACTGTTAGCCAACAATCAATATAGGGGAACTGGTCCCAGTGTTGATTTGTAACCACTGTTTTATAAACCTTAGTTGTGAGGTCTACATCAAAGGACCCTGAATCGGGCCAACCAAGACCGAACGTGGTCCATTCCAACTGACAAAACATAATCAACTCATCTTTAGTCATCTTAATACCATGATTACTCTTAAATTTACCAAAGTTACGTAACATACAACCCAAGGGAAAGGCGGAATCTTCCATTCGGGAGCGACCCGATCCCATTGCTATACCAAATGATTCACAAGGAATCTACAAACGGCGAATTAATACAAAAGTACTAAAATCACCAAACAAATTAACAATGAGAGTAATGGAGATACTTACACCGCTCTGTTTCCCAGGCGCCTACCAAACTCCAGAAGCCTCTGGTCTTGCCTGATTTGTAGGGACTCACGTTTTAACGTTCCGGGTATCACCGCAGGTCGGGTTAGA
Source organism: Dermatemys mawii (assembly GCA_007922305.1). NCBI lineage: Eukaryota > Metazoa > Chordata > Testudines > Dermatemydidae > Dermatemys > Dermatemys mawii. Next base: position 1,080,610 of record ML677392.1, on the reverse strand, counting down.
GTTAGGACGGGCAAAAACTGCCCGGTGCGCACTATCCTTCCTCTGGTCGGTCCGCGGTGATCCCGAAGTCGTCCAAAGGCTGTCCCATCTGGGTCGCCAGAATTGTTGCAAAAACTGCTTATTTCCTTTGGAGTTCAGTCCAATATACCTCAAAGGACAGGCATAACTCAGTAGACTTCTGGAAAAACAAGATTTATTGCAAGCAATAAGGAGTCAGAAGGGGTTATCACCCAAACAACTGGCTCAACTCAATACATGTGTGTGTAGATATTTTATACCCCTGTGTTGATAAGGGAGGGGGACTTTCAATCCAATTACACAGGTGGGAACACTTAATGGCTATTACATCCATTGTTGGTCTTAATCTATTTCATTTACATGTCTGGTAAACAGGAGGTTCAAAACACTTAGGGGTACTTAGACACTATGATGCCTGCACATCTGTGGCAGGGTGAATGCAAGTTTAAAATGCATGTTAAACTAGGGGTCAATAGTACATATACAGGGAGTGAGATTATAAATCTAAGGTTATTTTAAAATCATACTACAACATTCTAAGTTACATTTTCCTAACAATCATTTTCTTAACAAGACTAAACACAAGCTAATGCTGCCATAGCTATTCTTCTGCATAACAGTAGTTTGAAACCACCCTCCTCACCCACCGTATGATTTTTTTTTCCACAACAGATACCGTACACTCAATAAACATAAAATCATCTGGTTGCAGATCAGCTGCGTGACACAAATGTACAGAGAAATAAAACTGCAAAAAAAAAGAAGAAAAAAAAGGAGCCTTCATAACATACTGTTCTGGTTTTTACACCACTGCTTGCAGTCGGGTGCTCAGATATCCCAGTGACAGGCATAGGATATAGAAAAACAAGTCAGATGGAGAGACTGATATTGCGTGGCAAGCCATGTAAACAAAACACACAAAATCCTGTGATTTAGACTTTTCAATTAGGCTTGCTACAAATAAAAGAAGCTTTAAACTTTTTGAGTCTCCACATCTACGGTCATTAAATAATTCCTGTCCAACACTCCTGTGACATTCTGTACGTTGGGGGTCACCCTGTAAACCGCATATTCCTCATTTTTATATAATTGTGATCGTACACATAAAGCAGGCCGTGTGAAGTATCAGAGGAAAGGTCTGCTGAAAGTCATTTTTTTATCCATATGTGTATATCCTTAATGCATACGAAGTTATAAGCATCGTGTTGTATGACTATCACTAAAATATGCTGTAAGTTTAGGGAATCAGCGAGACGATAGCTCCCCAAAGGCAACAGCAAGGAAAGTAACCAACGCCTGGGTGGGGTGTAAACAACCCATCAACAGCCATTGTCCAGCAAGGAAGCTACAATGCAATGACTCACCTGCATGAGGCCACATCAGGAGAATTGCTCAGTCTTGCTTGGAGAGACCCAATGCCCCACAGACATGCCTGGGCTTGTGTGTTCCTCAAGCACATGGGCTTGTGTGTTCCCCAAGCACATGGACTGAGGGTATAAAACAGAACATAGCGGCCTCCTGTTTGGCCTTTCTCCTGCCCCCACCTATGCTGCAGGCAACAAAAACACTCATAGAAGACTGAAAACTCCAGCTCAGGGGACTGGCCCAGAGTTCAAGGTGAAATCTGTATATTAAGGACTGCAATATCCAGTGGGGTGAGAAAAACTGCTTAATGTAGATCGGGGTAGGCAACCTATGGTATGTGTGCCAAAGGCAGCATGCGAGCTGATTTTCAGTGGCACTCACACTGCCTGGGTCCTGGCCACTGGTCTGGGGGCTCTGCATTTTAATTGAAGCTTCTTAAACATTTTTAAAACCTTATTTACTTTACATACAACAATAGTTTAGTTATATATTATAGACATAGAAAGAGACCTTCTAAAATGTTAAAATGTGTTACTCGCATGCGAAACCTTAAATTTGAGTGAATAAATGAAGACTCAACATACCACTTCTGAAAGGTTGCTGACCCCTGATCTAGATGTTGCCCAGTCTAAGGGCATGTCTACACTTACATCTGGAGTGATTGATCCAGCGGGGGTTGATTTATCGCATCTAGTGAAGATGTGATAAATCGACCACCGAGTGCTGTCCCATCCACCTACCACACAGTGAAGACACATGGTAAGTAGCTCTAAGTATGTCCACTTCAGCTGAAGTTGTGTAACTTGGACCAACTTAGCTCGCCCCTCTCCTCCCCACAATGTAGACCAGGCCTAATAGGGTTGAGAGTTTAGACTGCGTACTTATATTTTCTTTCCTTTGGGTAACTAGCCTTCACTTTTTGCCTCTCACTTATAATTCATCTTTTGTAGTCAGTAAATTTGACTATTTATCTTTACCAGTGAGTTTGCCGGAAGCGTGTGGCTATCATGCTAAGGTTTCGGGAAAAAAAGTGGTGCATGTCCACTTTCCAGTGATGAAGTGGTGAACCAGTTAATAAATTTGCACTGCTTGTCTTGAGCAATGCAAGATGGTATATGCCTGAGGTACAGTGCTGGGAGCTGCGGAGGGATCTGGCCCATGCCTTTCCCTGTGTGATTCATGAGCGGCTCTGGGAGCATTCATGCAATCTAGCTGGGTGTGGGGCTGAGTGATCACAGCACCTGGAGGGGCTTGCTGCTTGTCACTAGCAAGGCACTGTGACAGACAGCCCATGCTGCAGAGAGTTAAGGGGACACAGAGGTCCCACAGTCCTGAGGCTGTGCACTCTGAGGATCCCGTCACAACTCCATCCCAGAAATTTCCCCAATTTGGCAAAATTCAAATAGATAAAAATAAAAAAAAATGCTTAAAAATAACTATCAATATTATCTGCCAAAATTACAAAAGAATAAATTCCAATTCTGCTAAGTCTAATGCTATGACTTTGGCAATAAATATTCTATTCCTAAGAGAGAGAGAAATTTGTGGCAAGCAGAACCCATTTGCTGTCTTGTTTTCCAAGACAGTGGGTTACAGCTGAGGAAAAGATCCATCCACTGAATTACCCTCCTTAATCCCCAAGTACAGTACTGTGTTATCCTTCAGTTAACAAGTCACGCTGAATATCAGTCTATTTCATGGTTATTCATAACATGCAGACATGGATGAAAACTCATTTTTTCCCCACTAGTATGGCCAAAAAAAACCTGTTTTTCAAATATAATTCCTTCTAATTCCCAATCTCAGCTGGATGGAAGTCTCCCTGAAGAAAACAAGCAGCAACTAGCCTTGCAAGCCTGTATAGATATATTTGTCATTTCAAAAACAAAAACAGGCCAGTAAGGATGAGACTCTGTTGTATGGAAAGAGCCCGCTAACAGATTGCATGATATTAGAGAAATATATATCCCCACTAATCAAGTAACGTGGCACTTCTTAAGTTCACTGGTTTTACCTCTTTGACTCTTAAAGAGTCAAAAGCTTGCATTTAAAAGGAAACCCCGCCACTGTTTGATTAATATTGTTTAAGAAATTCTTGCTAAGCCAGAGAGGAAGTGCTCATTTGGTTTCTAAGGAGCAACACCAAGCAAAATACCATCAAAACAAGATAAACCCGGCACTATGAGCAAGTTTCTCAGCACGTAACTCCACCTTGGAATTTTTCCTAGGAAGCAGCCTTCCGCTGTTCTTTTGTGCCTGTTCACTGAGAGTTTGAAAATCAGGCTCAGTTGTGCCTTCACTGTTGCATGCAGGCTTGCTGTGATATTTATTGTATGAGAGATGCTCTAGTACAAACATTAGTGAGAGACGCTATAGTGTAAGCACTGAGTCAGGGCCTGAGCTAGCTCCTGCCAGCCAGGTGGAAGGGGTCACCTCCGAATCAGAAAGCCTTTCCAAAGGCATAGTGTGTCATGTCCTCTCCTCCACTGAGGCCACCGTAGAACTGCACAGTATTAGCTGGAGAGGAGTGGTCGCCAGGGCAGCAGTGTGAGATGTGCCAATTCAGTCTATTCCCACTATAGCTTCTACCAGCACTGCACCTGTAGTGATGAAAGCTTCTTTCCTTGATACAACCATGCACTCTCCTACGGGTTAATCCCTCTCCTCTCCCCACTCTCTGTGGCCCTTGCTGACACAGTTCACACACAGACTTGTGGGTATGGATCCAGCCCAGTTCCGGCAGCAGTTCCCCAAAGTCCAGTTCCAGAATGACTGGTCTTGGCTTAGAAAGGTGAGCACAAACACTGGAGCACTATAGTCACAGGCTTTGCCTTCCCATATTGTCATAGATCCACCTGGGCTACACTGCAAAGACATTGGCAACATGTTCACAGTCCAAGTGGCTAACAGCTCCTCTCCTCTACCAGGTTAATGGGCTTCCTCAATTGTTTCTATCAAACCCTCAGTAAGACAAGCGTCTCTTCTCTGCATCACATATCAATACATTTGGTGCCGCATGCACATAGGCCCAAGTTCAGCACTCTCATTGGCTAGCACAACTCCCGGGAAATAATACGACTTATGGCAAGGCAGAAGATGGCCCAGATACTCAACTAACGCTGTCCGAGTACATGGAGAACGGACCGCAGCCCCATGCAATGTGTCTTCCCTTTCCACAACCTTCAGAACTTACCCGTTCCTCACTTGTGCTTTAATATTGTTTTGGCTCTGCTGTATTTTGTATACAGCGAGGGAACAGCATATCAAGAACAGCCTGGGGCTTTTGTGTGTGGCTAATTAACATACTTATCTCTTGACATCCAACTCCTGAGGTCAAAGGAGCCACCAAAAAATAAAAATTCTCTTCCAAATTGTGCTGGTGGAGAACAGAAAAGACCAGAGCAAGTGGGCAGTGGGACCCTCCACAAGGCAGCCCAGCAGAAGTGCTCCTGCTGTGTGCCTTGCAAGGGAACAGGAGGCAGGTGGAAGGGAAGTCAATAGAAAGACTGCCTCCTTCATGAACTCTCTCTCAGATCTTCACCCTGTCCCTCTGGAGAAGGGCTTCCTGGGCTCAGAATACTATGGAAACCCTCCTGATGCCCTTTCTATGCCTCCTCTTGGGGTTTTGATCAGACTTTAGTCCCCTTCTGATGGGAGGCTGCTTGGCCCCAGCATAACTAGCAGCAGTGAGGAAAAATCCAAAATGTAACAGAATTGGAAGATGCAAATGCAGATAACACGTCTGACTTAGAGACAACGATTCAAGTAAAAGACTAAGTCATTCAAAACCAGAAAATACAAAAAGCAGAAGGGAATATAATAAAGACAATATTTTGGATCTCCGGACTGTGTTGTTGTAAGATGTTCATAGTTAAGAAGTTTAGAAATTTTAGCCAGCTGGAGACAAGCAATTGGGATTACGCAACTCTTAACTGAAACCAGACAGACAACAGAGAGAAATGCACCCTACTTTATTTTCTCTGGCCAAGCGTATTATCTTTGTGGGTTCTGTAAATTTCTCTGACAGTCACATTATGGTTTTCTTGACAACTTCATGAGCTGACACTAGCATTTGTATGCGACAGGGGAGAAGAAGCGTACAGGTCAGCACTAAAGCTTACACTGTTAGCGGACTTTGAATGCAGAGTGACTAGCTAAGATTCTGGAATTTTTGCCTGCCCTACATGGAGTTAAGAGGGGAAGACCCTCCCCACCTCATGTCCCCTACAACAACTGACCCACATGCCGCCAACAGATGCCAGAATTTTCCCCTGACGAACCTCAACAGATGAGCAGCATAATCAGACCATACATAGTAGCACTGTAACTGGAATCTTTTGGCATCCTTGGTCTCAGTAGTAAAGGTTAATAACATGGCGAGACAGCAGTTGCAGAAGATAACCAGTTTGGGGCTCTTTGTTTCTTTGCAGTTGTATGATCCCTGAAAAGGGTCCAGAGAAGCCACACTAAGCTGATCAAAGACACAAAGGGCTAAATGATACCTGTTCCTAGGCAGAGCGGCCCTGTAGATGGGAAGGAGTTACAGCACCTGAGACACTGCAGCAGGAAGAAATATACCCCTCTGTAAGGTTTAGTACCTCCTAGACCAGGGTGGGCAAACTTTTTGGCCAGAGGGCCACAAGGGGGTGCAAAATGGTATAGAGGGCCAGGTAGGGAAGGCTGTGCATCCCCAAATAGCATGGCCTCCACCCCTATCCACCCCTTCCACTTCCCACTCTCTGACTGCCGCCCTTAGAATCCCTGACCCATCCAACCTCCCTGCTCCTTGTCCTCTGACCGCCCCCTCCAGAGACCCCCACCCAGAACCACACACCTCTATCTAATCCCCCTTGCTCCTTGTCCCCTGATCACCCCTTCTAGTGACCTCCCCATCCTAACTGCCCCCAGGACCCCATCCCCTACCCAACGCCCCCTGCCCCACGACTTCCCCAATCACTATCCACACCCCCTCCCCCAGACAGCCCCCCCCCCAAGACTCCCACGTCCTATCCAACCGCTCCCTGTCCCCTGACTGCCCCAACCCGTATCCACACCCCCACCGCAACCACCCCTGGAACCCCATCCCCTTGCTCCCCCTCCCCGACCGCCCTCCCCCCCAATTCTCCACCCCATCCAACTGCCCCCTGCTCCCTGACTGCCCACCACAACCCCTTGCCCCTTATCCAAATTCCCTCCTCCTCCCGCAGCCAGTCACACCGCCGCAATGCTCCCGGCAGGAGCAGCGGGCCAGAGCACTAGCGGCGTGGCTGCTGGGGAGAGGGGCTGGCGGGGGAGGGGCCGGGGCTTGCCTCCCCAGGCGGGAGCTCAGGCGGGCTGGACAGGACAGCCACGTGGGCCAGATGTGGCCTGTGGGCTGTAGTTTGCTAACCTTTGTCCGAGACGCTGGGCAGACTTCCCAAACCTTTGCAAAGCTATAGGCAGCACCCCCAATCTCTTCCCACTCCCCTTGTTGCTGGGTTTCAAGCAGAGATTGGTTGAGCAAGATCATGGCCCTACTTTTCCCCCACTTCCTCTTGAGCAGTATTCCTTAGCACTGGCACACAAATGATGGCTGCTTCTGGTTTAGTTGCACTGTAAGCAGGGAGGGATTCCCTACGGGCTCTCTCTACTGTAGCATATATGCATAGGGACATGCACAATTTGACACAGAGCGTCTAAGATACACTGTTCAGCCAATCAGCCTAAGCATAAACAGTTTGAAGAAAAGGAGAGACTTTGCTATATTCAACGGTTTATTATATGCACCTAAAACAAAGACCTCGGAAAGGATCTCCATGAAGTTACACTGATGAATACTAGAGTAGATCTTCACTGTGCATTAATTAACCGTTCATTCTTGATCCACCATGTTGCAAAGGCCTCTTCAGTACTCTCAAGCCTCTTTACTCCTGCTGAACATTCTGGACAAAGTACTACCATGCTTGATCAAGCTATGACATTGTCTCTCTCGTTAACACCTTATGGATGACCTTTAGATGGTCTGTTTCTTTTACTCAAACTGAAAAGGCCGTTCTGTTTTATTGTTAAGAGGAAACGCAGCTTGGATTTTAAAAATAAAAGTTCATGCAAAAGCATTTATTACACACAGAGGTATACTGAGATCCCCAGCTGCAGGGCACCATAGAAGTGCTATTAAGTATTTGCTATCAAGAATTAGTGCCTTGCTGGTAGTCTCCACAGATGAGGCATGGGGAGTCCCTCCATCTCCAGAGCTGGCCTCCACCAGATAGGCAATGCAAGCAAAGCAAGGGACAGCACAGTGGTTTGAGCATTGGCCTGCTAAACCCAGGGTTGTAAATTCAAACCTTGAGGGGGCCATTTAGGGATGTAGGGCAAAAATCTGTTGGATGATTTAATTGGGGATTGGTCCTGCTTTGAGCAAGGAGTTGGAATAGATGATCTCCTGAGGTCTCTTCCAACTCTGATATTCCATTTCAGTTGTCTGGCAGAACCTGTTCTGTGAATGCACAGATGTTATTCACCAGGATAGAACCTGCCCTCCTGTTTTCTCATTCTTTCTCTCCCCCTCCCCCAAGTTAGTTGAATCCCCAGGTTTCTTTAGTCCTCCTCCATTGCTGATGGTGAGATCTGTATTGTTTTTGTAGGGAAATCTGTCATGGTGACCAAACTGGCCAGCACACAGTAGGAGCACTGACTGTGGGATTTTCAGCAGCAGCTTAACTCTTCTTCCACTGAAATCAACAATAAAATGTCCATTGACTTTATTGGAAGCAGAGATAGGGCAATACTAAAGCTTTATTAGAGAATACCATCTTAAATTCACACCCAGGCTACACCTACACTTAGCACTCGGGGGAGGGGAAGGGGGAGCGGGACAATCCCAGTTTAAGGAGACATCCTTGCACTAGTGCTTACTGAGCTAGCATGCTAACAATTACAGTGTAGATGAGGTAGCCTGGGCACTGGCTAGCTACCCACATATGTATCTGCAGAGCACCTAGCTCCGTCCGCTGCTTACTGCAGCCCATGCTTCTGCTGCTACCCTACTCAGTTTAGCATACCCGTTTAATGAGCGGGGCACAAGTAAGTCTACGCAGGCTGGGAATCACACCCATAGCTCCAAGCATACATGTGGCCAGTTTTAAAAGGAAGGAATGTGCAAATCTGGGAAGGACAGCAATATAAGTTTAAAATTGCTTACAATACTCATGTCCTAGGGACCAGAGGCCATCCTATTTGTTTCCATACCCCATAAACTCCTAAAGTAAGATGTTAAAGAAGATCTACCATGAAGAAAAAGGCTGCATCCAAGTAGCAGCTCTGACACTATTTGTACACCTCCTTGGGTAGGGCAAACTCATGATATTGCTATGCTATTAGGAACGTATTTCACATAGCTTCTTTCCCCCTTGAATTTTCCTCTTCGTAAACAACAGAGCACACAAAGTATACATGCAGCTGCTAGGCCCCCCATGCTAAGCGACAGTAGATTTAGTTTTATTTAATTAGTATAGTGATAGTGGATTCCCTCTGCCTCCCCACCCCCTAATCTCAGCAGTGTGTGTGTGTTGAACTACACAGAAGTCTCTCCCTTTACAGAGAGTATGTAATGTCAAATGACCAGCCTGTTCTCCTATTCATTGGCATATGACTGAATTGTGTCACTAACTCCAAGGGCAAAAGAAATGAGAGCAATTGGATTGTAATTAAAAAAAATATTAGCCATTTTAGTAGATTAATTATAAAATCAGCATGTTTCAGAACACGAGTGCCATTCTTAATGACAGTCATCCTGGAGTTCACTGTTCTAATGCTGCATTCTAACCTTCAGACTTCTTCTATCACTCCTTGAACTGCAGAGGGACAGTTTAATGTAAATACAAGGAATGGCCATAACAAAAGGATTTTTTCCCCTTGTACCTTCTGAAAGAAAAATAAGTAGCTTGTTTAAGCAGAACAGGTGTGTCTGCTGGTGAGTGGGTGATAATGTGAAAAGGGAGGGGGAAGGGAGGGAAGGCGAGGAAACCTTCCTGGAAGGCAATCAGATCATTTGAAATGAAGGATTGACATAAACATTCTGGCATAAAAGGAAATGCTGAGGAGAATCCTGAGCATGGAAAAGTCTGAACTGTACAGTTGTTTACGTTAAACCCTTATGCATTCTGCTACTTATTACCAAAAATAGTCCAGGAAAAGGGTGGATCTCAGATTTTCATTGCTTTGAAACCATGGCATGCTACAGACTGAAATGGCACTAACTCACTAGAAATAGTAAACTTGTCTGTTTTTCAAATATTTTTAGGCTTTTGCACCACTAAAATTAAAGACTAATTGCTAAATCTAATTAAGATGCTTATAGTACCATAAAAAAGACCATCTTCCCCAGAGCTCCTTAGCTCTACTAGCAAAACCATTTTCCTCCTCAATTTTTAATTCTGACCTTTTACTCATGGATCTGTTTGCATCACATTTCTATCTGTTTATAAACATATTTCATCCCGTTTTTCCTGCCACTCCTTCCACCCCCATTCCAAGGACATTGCATTAGGAAATGAAAATGAACAAACACAAAAAGGACAGGAGAAATCCGTTGTCCATCAGCAGAGAGACACTGATGGCTCTTCCTATCTGTCCAAACTCCTTTCAACCACTCTCACCTTATGACAGATATAGCTGCATAAATCAATTGACTGTCTTCCACTTCTTTGCTGTCTTCCTTGATCACTTGAGAATTTTTCTTTAGCTTACACAAACAGTATTCTTTCATCAGCTTTTGACAGTGAAGTGTGTGTGTTTGAAGACAGACATCACTTGGAACCCAGTGGAGGAAAAACAGAGATCAATATGTCTCAGCCCCATCTAATGACCATCTTCAGAGTGACTTAAACAAAGCATCAACAATCAGGGAGGAAAAGAGGGACCAGGTAACCTTTTTGTCCCCGAAGAGAATCTAACAAAGACAGATTCGAATCAATACTATAGTCTCTTGCCTGGCAGAACCTTTTGTCAGCACAAAGCTAATCAAGGCTCCTTTGAAATCAGCATGCTTAAATGTAGCACTGGCATATGAGCAACTTTTGGAACCAGCTCCACTTACTTTTCTGGTATATTTATATTCTGATCCTTCTGAAGGTTGCTGAGTTTGCTTGTCAGCTCTTCTCCTAGCTAGCTACTACACAAAACTATTTGTCTACACACAAACTAACAATGAAATAACGTAAATTGCTTTTAATTCACATCATCTGTTATTTCAGTTGAAGCCTGTGTGTGAACATGCATTTAATATGAAAAGTATTTTATTTCAATTTAACTTAAATCAGTAAAGAAATATTTGAACTAAGACGAAACAGGATATTCTCCATCTGAGTTAAAAGCATCCACACTCATCAGACATCGGAAGAATAGAAAGTGGGAATTACAATCCTTTTCTCTGTCAGTTTGTATATAAAGCAACTCTCAGACTGTCAAACAATGCAAATGACAATGACTGCAGTTTATTCTAATTGTGAAGGAGACATAAGGACAAACATTCACACAGAATGACACAACTTAAAAGCAAAAACAAGTACTATGACAGGCTACCGCCTAAATTACTGTTTAAAGATGAATTTTGCAGCCTCTTTAGAGGTCACAGAACAGTCCAATCAGCCTGAAAATTGGTATGTCAGGTCAGGGGCCAAGAGACACTTTGTGGGGAAAATTCGAGGTCAAAAGATCAAGTGGTTTTTGAGACACAGCGCTCTAGAAATGAAGTGTTTTGAAGGTTCAGACGATTAGGGGTTTGTTTGTTTGTTTGCTGGGTGCACATCTATGAAAAACAAAAGGGTGAGAGACACAAAATACTTAAATCCTTATAAGCCCACAGTGAGATCTAGTGCATGGTACCAAAACAAAGCTATAAACATGGCAATATAAAAGTTGGAAATTGTTAAGACCTTCTTTTGGAGCTCTGAAGTGGAACACTACAATGCAATTCCATTAAGAGATTATTTGCATAGTACTCAAATTCCTTACCTAGCTTCAGTATCAGCATTTTCCCCAATCTAAAGAGGAACAAGCAAAATGCTGTTTGCTTGATTCTCAGAAAAGGGTTTGAATAGAGAACCCCACAATCTCTACCAGGCTCTTTTGCAGAACATCTATTAGAAAGCATATCACACTGAGCTAATGGGTTACACTTATTCCCCCACCCCCACAAGTCATCTAGGGAAAACAAATATTAACCATCCTTTTACATGCTGGGTAGTTAAAGACAACAAAAGTTCCAGAAAGTCACTTCTGACAGAACCAGGAATAGGCGCCAGGTCTATAGAAGGAAGGGAAAAGAAAACAGGCTGAAAAAACACATCAAAGTGATTGGAAGGCACTCTACATTATGTTTTTGCAGGGAGGGATTAGTGTCAGAATAGATGGTGTAGGGATGTGGTCTTAAAAGCCCATGGATCCTGAAGATTCACAGAGAATCCCAGCCTCAGTCCCAAATATATGGACCCAAATGAGGCTTTACCCTGTGTGATTAATATGAATGACTCAAAGCTAGGGAAGGGGTATGAAGCAAAGCTGCTACTTACTAGCCACAATTAAGTTGGTATGTGTTTATGACTCCTCCCCGGTATGGTGCAGAATTAACCAGGGAATCTGCCTCCTGATTTTTCTTTTCTTTTCAATATAAAAGTGCCTTTTTTATATGATCGAAACTGAACCTCAGTCTTAGCATGCAGAAGGCATAAATGTGCTGGCCACTGCACGCTCTACAGCCAAGGGCTGAAATTAATAACTAGCTGTAACACAGTTGCTTTGCCTCTCAGTCCCCTATAGTTGACTATTCTGTACACCATCACAACACAGCAGTTTTATTGAGGAGCTCAAAATGGCATTTTTGCAGCCCCCAGACATGGGTACACTGTGTTCTTTTAAAATATGACAATGAGGAGAGAGATCAGAAACAGAAGGGATTCTCAGAGGACTAAAGGGTTAAATCAAGAGATTTAGGTTTAGACAACATCCTCCTCTCAATCCTGACCCCCATTTTTGTCCATTTAAACCCTTAATGGAGCTTTACCAAGCAGGTAACAAATCTCAAGAGTTCCAAAGCATTTTTTTTAAGTTTCCAAATGACTGTGTCCTGCTGGCAGAGTTCTGCTTATTTTTTCCGATACAAAAGAAAGAGAAACTGGAACACTGAAATATGTTCATTAAGATGAAGGCCATATTCTCCTTTACACTTAAAGACAGGTCCACACTAGGGAAAATGGTTGGAGCACCCACAGAAACAAATCAGAGCCCACTGGCAGCAAGCTCCCCGCCCCCACAGCACCTTCCGCACAAGGGACCAGCTGTTCTGCAGTGCACAGGAGATGCTGAGGGGAGGGGAAGGAGCAGGGGCCGGGGGCTTGGGTAGAGAGAGAACTGAGCGGGAAGAGGTGGGGCGGGGCGGAGCAAGGGCAGGAGTGGAGGAGTGGGGGCCGGGCCTGGGACAGTCGGGGCTGAGCACCCCCAGGAAAGGAAGAAGCTGGCACCTGTGGTAACGGGACCGTTAATTCTCATGATGAAACATCATATTTTTTTCTTGTCTGCGCTGCAGACAGCATACGTCGACATGCTAACATATTAAAACTACAGCTGCCTTGCCCATGCTAATTTAGCATGTGTTAGCTAACAAGTCTAATCTCATCCACACTCACACTCCTTTTTCCTTAATGAAGACAAAGCCTAAAGGTGCCTTTAGACAACTCTGACATTGTAAAGAGGCCTTAAAGTAGGCAAAGATGACATTTACAATCACTTCAAGCTCTCTATACACTGGAAGAGGAATGTAAAAGGACCTTTGTGTAAATGCAAATAAGGCACTCCAAAAAGTCTCTGTGGGATGGAGAATCAAGACTGGTGTAATGGAAAGCAACTGGATGTGTTGGAATTATCCTCTAGTGCAGTGTTCTTCAAAGATTTTCTGCCGCAGCCTCTTTCCGCAGTCCGCCGTCCACTCACAGCCCCCCAGGGTATGTCCACCGAAATGCTGCCAAACAGAAAGTTTCCGCTTTCTGCGGTGGCATTTTGGCGGGACAAAAACAGACCGCTGCCAAGTTTGGCGGTCTCCCGGCTGGGATCGGCTGTGGCGCCGGGGTCTTGCGCACCCCACTTCGAAGACCACTGCTCTAGTGAATCAATGCCACTTGCTATTGAAATAGAAATGTCTTGGTTTAAAAAAAAACAACAACATGACAACTTTGGGTAAGAGCGGGGGTGGGGGGAGTTTGGATGGGTTGGTGGTTCTGGGGGGGGCAGTCACAGGCGTGGCTGTTTGGGGAGCCACAGCCTTCCCTATCCAGCCCCCCATACAGTTCTGCAACCGTGATGTGACCCTCGAGCCAAAAAGTTTGCCCACCCCTGTTCTACAGTAATCATTTGCAGTGAAGAGATATTTGCAATAGCTTGTATCCTATGGTACCCTTTTGTGTCTTTAGTATCTGTATGTATCACGGCACAAGGAGGGTTTATGTACCTGTGCAATACACTGACCAAAGGTAAAGCACACATGGCAAAGACCTCGTTCTCCTCCCCCGCCCCCCGCCCCCCCACAGTTCCTTGAAGTGGCTCCTGTCCTGTGGGACTGGCTGGTCTCCACTCCTGGCTGCAGGCATTGCAATCGGTAGAGGGAGGGGGGGCACATTTGACTGAGTGGCATTGCAACTGGTCACACCACCACTCACTCATATTTGGCCTGGCCACCCCTCACAGCAGGGGACCTGGCCAAAACCCAAGACATGCTGCAACCCTGCGTGCCAGGGCCAGGATGCAATACCTGGAGCAGAGAGCTGAGCTCTGCCAGCCCTGCAGGACAGGAACTGCACGAGCTGCCACTGCAGGGTGAACACAAAGAGGGCTCCCTCTGCAACTCCCTGTGCCCTGGATCTCCCACCCCCTAGGGCAACACTGACCCCTCCCAACCTTGGGTCTCATCCACCAAGGGCAGGATCTGTCCTGCTTTAGCCCCTGAAAATGTTGGGGGGTTTGCATTGTTAGACGCATTTGGGTCCCCCCTCCCATACATGTACCTACCTTAGGCTAAGGAGGAATTATAATACTGATGAATAAGTCAGTCCTGAACAGCTCTTCCCTCTGCCCCATTCTCCCTCCCCTGCTCCCTGGTGAATGAAGAACTAGAAAGCACTTCCTATTCACGATGCCTGACCTGACTCCAGCCTCACCTACCACACAGAGCGTCAGTTATGGATCAGGTAGATTAAACTAGGAATGGCTCTTACTGCAGATAGCATTTAACAAATCCAAACATGTGAGAGACTCAAGACCCCTTTTTAAACTGATCCACTCCAGTCAGAGATTCACAGATTCATGTGGAAACACATTTCTTTTAGTGTATAAAGAACATGCGTCATATTCATTAAAAACATCTCAAAGGCAAAGGCCATTAAAATCCTTATGTAAACCCAACAGTTTGCTCAGACTAATAAATCCCCTTTATATAAAATACATACATATATAAAACAACCCTACCTACAGGCTAGTTAAGCCCTGCCTAAGGAAACATTTCCATTACTTCGTTTTTCAGTGGCATAGAAAAGGGACCTTTGAAGAATTTAATGGATTCTATAATTCATAGGTGTAAATCTAGTGTAATAATCAAATCATAAATCCTGGGGGGCCTGGTGAACAACTAAGGAAATGAGTGCCACATGAAGAGTCCAAATTCATTCTTTATTTCAAAACACAGAAGATTTTATCTTCAGGGTCAGTTTATTGACAAATTACTCTGTTCCATGTACTCTGTTCCAACACTGCTTTCTCCTAAGCATTTTTTTTTTAATAAAACTCTTCTACAAAGCACATGATTTTAGTATACTGTACATTTCAGAAAATTGGAAGGACCCATTAAAGGTTTGATCCAAAGTCCATTAAAGTCAATGGAAACCAATCCACCAACCTGAATGAGAACTGTGTGTGTATGTCATCCAAACTCCCTATAGGGCCTGTTCCAAAAGCCCACTGAAGTTACTGGGAGTTGTGCACACTTTTCAGATGGCCTTCAGCGATAATACTATTCAACTGCAGAGAACAAGCACAAGACCTTAGGCACACGTTAAGCCCCATATCAATGACTTCAGAAGTGAATAAGATCTTGTGCCCTGCCGCTCCCCCCAGACCACTCTTAAAAGTCTAGATCTGAATTAATAAAAGGAATCACAGAATCAATATGGTCAAACACTAACCAGGTTTGTGAACTGAGACAGGAGTCTGTTGTACAGAAAAGGAATGTGCACTTATTTTAAAAGTTGTTGTTTCATTTTTAAGTCTTTTGCATCTTTCATCTTTGTTGGATCCTAAAGCCAGGATTCATGAGACGAGGGCGATACAACAGTTAATGACTATAATTAAATGAAAGTGAACAATAGCAGCACCATTCAACCTGATAGCCTGGTCACTAGGACCTAAAAATGTGTAAAGTGAAGCTTAAATGCACATATACAAGTAAGGACTTACTATTATAGTTCCTGAATAAGAAAAGATCTGTTGGCTTTACTGGCAGTTTTGACTGTGTATGACTGCAGGACTGGGCCCTCATATTGTAACTATATATGAGCCATGCAAAACGGAGTATCCTCCAGATTTATAATACTCCACAGATGCAACAAAACAGGCTGTAAGAATATTTATTGGGAAGCCAAATGGCACAACACTTTAGCTTGCTCAGTTTCTTAAATGCTGAATTATTCTCAACTATACCTTTCCTTTACCAGAGAAAGGCTTGTTGATTTCTCTAATATGAAATGACCTAGTCATTGGCGGAACCCTATTTGAACATCGTGAAATTCGCAAGCTGACATGGTGTTCTCCAGATGGCAGAGATAGGAACCAGATTGACCATATCGTGATCAATGGCAAATGGCAATGCTTGCTGACAGATGTGAAAATGAGATGGGGTGCAGATGTTGGCAGCGACCATCACCTTGTGTCAGCCTCCATCAAGCAAAAACTGAGAAGTGTGTGTCCACCAAACAAGGGACATACACATTATGATACTGACAAGTTAAAGTCCCTTGAAATACAGAAAGCCTTTGTTCTGCAATTAAAGAACAAAGCAGTTGCAGACCTTGATGAAGGGGAGGGGAATGCAGATTAGGGGCTTGTCTTCACTATGTGCGGCAGCAATCGGTCTTTTGGCGATCGATTTATCGCGTCTCGTCAGGACGCGATAAATCGATCGCTAGCACTGCCTCCGTCAACTCCGGAACTCCAGCTCGCCAAAAGGTGTAAGCTCAAGTCGACGGGGTAGTGCGCCGCCAACCGCCACCACCGTGAGGACAGCAGGTAAGTCGGCTGTAGAGACGCCAACTTCAGCTACGTTAATGTTGCGTATCTACAGCTGATCCCCAGCCCTAGTGAAGACCAGCACTAGGAGATCAACAAGAAGTGGGACAAAATAGTAGCAATTTATAACCAGAGCAGTGAAGCATGTCTTCTAGGCTACAGGCAGAAGAGAAGGAAGGAGTTGATTATACCCAACACACGGAACACCATAGAAGCCAGACGAGCCTTGAAGAATAACATTTTAGACACAAAATCCCAGAAGCTAAAGGTCAAATACCATAAGCAGTATAGTATGGTACACTGGGAGGTCAAATGCCTTGTGAGAGTGGACAAATGGCATTATATTGATAATTTGGCAATACAAGCAGAGGATGCAGCTGCTCATGATGAACAAGGAACTGTCTACAAAATGACGTAGCTGATCAGTTGTGAACAGCAGACACCAACAAACACTCATCAGGAACAAACAAGGACACCTACTAACAAACAATAAATGCACTGGACAGAGCATTTCAAAGAACTGCTGAACAGGGAGCCACCTAAAGAGGAAGCAAACATCCAGGAGGCAGAAAAAGATCTTGATTTCAACACAGACACCCTGACTTCAAGCCATCAAGTCCCTTAAAAATGGGAAAGCTCCTGGCAAGGATAACTTGAATGCAGAATTGTTCAAGGTAAATCCTAAATTAGCATCATCTATCCTGGACCCTCTATTTATATCAGACTGGGAAAGGGAAAAAATGCCAGATGAGTGGACCAGTGGGGTTACAGTAAAAATACCAAAGAAAGGAACTCTCAGTGATTGTAATAACTGGCGTGGCATCACACCTTTATCTGTGCCAAGCAAAGCACTGTGTAAGATCATAGTCCAAGGTATATCAGGGATAGTTGATAGCGTTCTTAGAAAAGAGCAAGCTGGTTTTTGGAAAGGCTGTGGATATACAGACCAGATCTTCACTCTAAGAAACATAATAGACCAGTGCTTAGAATGGCAACGGCAACTCTATATAAACGTCATAGACTTTGAGAAGGCTTTTGATAGCATTCACAGGACCAGCCTATGGCACATTCTGCGGGCATACGGAATTCCTTTTTGTATAATCAACGTCATCAAAAGCTTCTATTTCAACTTTACATGCAGTGTTGATCATGGTGAGCTAAGTTTTGAAGTCAAAACAGGAGTACGTCAGGGTGTGTCATGTCTGCAATCCTCTTCAACATTGCCATCGACTGGGTAATGCGGCGTACAACAGAAGACATGCCAAGAGCAGCTTTTCAGAGTCTGCCTGTACTGAAACTCATAGGGTAGGTCGAAACTGCACATGGCTTATGATGGTGGGAAAAGTACACTGAATGCACTCCGACCATGAGTGTAAACAGCACTGTAGATGGTGAGTACAGTACCACCAACATAACAGAAACCTTAGGGTATGTACCCTACATAGCTGGCTGCCTCCCCCTGCCAGAATCTTGTACTGCTGCATGTAGCTGTGCACCACAGTTTGGACACAACCTGCTTTCCACTGCAGCATGCAGCTATGAGTATCCTATACTCCAAGGGTGAGCAAACTACGGCTCGCAGGCCGGCTGTCCTGTCCAGCCCAGCTGAGCTCCCAGCCGAGGAGGCAAGCCCTGGCCCCTCCCTCACTGTCCCCTCCCTTCTCCGCAGCCATGCCACTAGTGCTCCGGTTCGTTGCTCCTGCAGCAGGGGGGGCAGGATTGGATTAGGGGCAGGAGGTCACAGGGGCAGAGACTCAGGGGAAGGGCGGTCAGGGGAGGGGAAAGGAAGGGTGGGGTTCCAGGGGCTGGTGGTGTGGATATGGATTGGGGCAGTCTGGACAGGGAGCGGTTGGGTGGGGAGTGGGAGTCCCGGGAGGCCTGTCATGGGGCAGGGGTGTGGATAGGGGTTAGGGCAGTCAAGGGACGGGGGCGGGGGGGGTTGGATAGGGGGTGGGGACCCAGGGGCTGGTTAGGAGTGGTGGGTCTGTTGAGGGGGCGGTCAGGGGACAACGAGCAGGGG